>JAPPVO010000002.1:56543866-56866558 GCA_030407325.1 Camellia japonica | reverse complement strand
TGTATCTAAGTGCCTTACTTGTCAGCAAGTGAAGGCCGAGCATCAGAGGCCAACGGGTTTGTTACAACCCTTGCCTATTACCGAGTGGAAGTGGGAGCATGTCACTATGGACTTCGTTGTAGGTCTTCCGAGGACTCAGGGGGGTAGTGATGCTATTTGGGTGGTTGTAGACCGGTTGACTAAGTCGGCGCACTTCATCCCTATGCGCGTGAGAGATTCGGTGGATCATCTTGCCGACTTGTATATCTGGGACATAGTGAGGTTGCACGGGTTCCAGTGTCGATCGTCTTAGATAGAGATCCACGCTTTACTGCTAGGTTGTGGTAGAGTTTGCAGAGTGCCTTGGGTACTAGGTTGACCTTTAGCACGGCTTATCATCCTCAGACTGACGGGCAGTCCGAGCTTACTATTCAGATCCTTGAAGATATGCTTCGGGGTTGTGTCATTGACTTTAGTGGGTCGTGGGAGAAGCACTTGCCCTTGGTGGAGTTTGCCTATAACAACAGTTTTCAGTCGAGTATCGGTATGGCACCGTTTGAGGCATTGTATGGCCGACCTTGTAGGTCTCCTGTTTGTTGGCCCGAGGTGGGTGATGCACCTTTGTTGGGCCTAGAGTTAGTGAGGGAAACAACGGAGAAGGTTGAGCTTATCCGTAAGAGGCTTGTTACAGCCCAGAGTCGTTAGAAATGCTATGCCGACCGTAGGAGGAGGCCTTTGGCATTTGAGGTGGGTGATCACGTGTTTCTGAAGATATCACCCAAGCGAATATTGAAATTGGATAATTATGGGATTAAATGGTGTAGTTGGATTAATTTATTACTCACCCATGAAAATGTAGATATTTTATCTGTTGATGCATTTATGTTCTATTTAGAAATATCTGCTTTGGGCTATCGGTGGAGGATAGTCTTGATTGTTGTAGACACTGCATGTTGATTAGGGAAAACCGAAACTAATCACATTGAATACGTCATTGAATATGACAGTTGGAATAATACATTAAAATATGTGTATTGATTGACCCTTGTATATGATAATTGCTTAAATATTTAGAATATGTGTATTGTGTGGGAGGAGATAGGGGATGTACTCCATGGTTTGAGGGAAGATAAGGGATGGACTCCATTGATACAGCAAACACGTGTATTAGCTTGAAGTATTAATATAGCAATTATGTATATTAAATGGAAGTGCTAATACAGCAAACATGTGTATTTATTGAGGCATGGAAGTATTTTAAATTGTGAGTTGTAAACTCATTTGAATGTTGAATCAAGGAAGTGTTTTAATATGAGATATAGTCTCATTGAAATGATTTGATAAGTAAAGGAAAATGGATTGTAAAATGGACATGATTGTCATGGAATTGTATTATGATATAAAATCGTTTATAAGTGTTAACCATCTATCAGATGCCATTGTTTTAGTCATTGTTTATATTTGGTTTAGTATATCTCTACTGGGCTTTGGCTCACCCTTTATGGGACATCATTTTCAGGTCCAGGTGATATGCCACCTCCAAGGTCATAGCTTGGAAGGTTTTGGGAGTTGAAGATTCTTTTGTTGTTTTGTTTACCTTTTTGTGTATTACATGTAATTTCAAGCCAATGGCTTAATGTGTATGAGTTAGTACTCTTTTTGTAACCAAGTGTTGGCTTGGAAAGTTGTAAGCTCATAAGGTGTTTACTTTTGTTGTCAACATGTAATATTTTTTTGTAATGAATACTCTGATAAATAGAAATATGCTTTATTCTCTTATGTCTATGCATGTCAAGAATGATGGGTTTTATGTATTAAAATGAGGGCGTTACAGACTTATTCTCAATAGAATTTAATAAGAATTAAATCAAACTATCAAAACCAACTAATAATTTATCCATAATTTTTAATATAATATGAGAATAAACAATAAATCATGTGTTCAATCAGTAACACTTCCCTAAACATGGTTACAAATAGTCGTAACTATTGTGTGCATTTCAGGGTTACATCGGGAAAGGAAACCCGACTTGCTCCAGTATATGAATAATTATAAAAATATCTTCACATTTTGTAATATATTTTTTATAATTATTTGATCCATAATATGATGCCTAGATTTACATATATATGTATATATACACATACTCTGTCCCAAATGAAAGCCGATAAACCATCAAATTTTTATGTTTCAGCCCTTATATGTCAATTGTCATACTATATTATTATCAAACCACATTATTTGATAGTATTAATTTATAAAATGTAAATGTTATACTAAGGCCTCGTTTGGGAACAGATTATTTTAATGACTTTTTGGCTAAAATATGAAATAAAAAAAACTATTATGTTTGGGTGACTTTTTAGTTTTTTACGAAAAGATATGCAAAAAGTATAGAGAAAGGGGAATCTTTGACTTTTGGTATAAGTTATAGGCTTTTTGATTTTTTTAATAACTTTTTAACTTTTAGACTAAAACAATTACTTGCCAAACGAGGCCTAAATGGATTGGGTCGGACAGGGCAGGATTACAAGCGAAACCGGGATGGGTGTGAGTGACAAGGAAGGTTGAGAATGAACGTAATGTTTGGGTAGGAAAAAAAAAAAAAAAAAAAAACACAGACAAGAAAAACGCAAGAAGAAGATTTGACTTAAATTATGTTTGGATCATGAATTTTTGTGAGTATTGTATACAATGAATGCTCTACTTGACCTCACTTTTGTTTATGGCAATGTAAGGAAGTGTAACATATATCAATCATTTTCACATGTGGAGAAATTGAATAAAATTATAAGTAATTCATCCACTCATCAATTCATTCATTGTTGAGAAATAACTTTTGAGGGGGTTACAATAATAACATGCTTATTGTCATTGCTACTTTATTAGGATTGCCAAAGTTTAATTCTCTCATTACAAATGAGTGGCGGTAAGCTCATTATTATATTATATAACCACTAGTTCTTAATTAGGATTTAAGTGAGGAGGTTATAATTCTAGTTTTAACTAGGTCTCTTTGAGGGTGAAGAGTATTGATTAAATTGCATGACTAGTCATAAAGATTTTCACAGAGATCACTAATCAAACCCAACTTTAAGCCTTAATAAAGTTGATTGGCTTGGATTAAGACCAATTTCAACATTACTTGGCATTTTTCCCAGTTTAAAAAATAAATAAATAAATAAATAAAAATTTAACTAGTCAATTTTTTAGATATGTATTTCAGTAAGACTATATTTTACCTAGTCATTTCAAGAATTAAATGTACAAGAAATATAAAAAATTAGAACCTTAGTCCATAATGCATACTAGATGAATTTCATTCTATAAAATTTTTTTTCCCCTTTCATTCTACATGGTTCTTTTCTTGAATAAAATTGTCTAGTTTCTAGCTGCTTCAGTTGAATTTTATTATTCCAATGACCTCGACCAATTTTACAAGATTCCTATCGTGTTATAGGGGAAAATTTCACGCCTTACGAGTCTTTACCTTCTACGAGAAAGCAACCTGTTAAGAGTGCTGCCTATGTGGTTTTGATGGTCAAGTCAAGTCAATCCTCTATTTGAAGTAATGGAGAAGGTTCACCAAGAATACAAGTTTTTTGAGTGGGTGCATACCTGTTTTATCTATAAAGTATCAAGAATTATGTTGCCACCAAAAATGTCTATTCCGCGGAATACATCTTAGGAGACAATCCAACCATACAGGAACACTTACCCTCCCAATACCCTATTTTTTCTGCTCGGGTTACTCTTCCGTTAATCACTATTCATTAAGATGTGTTTCATATGTGTCAGATGTTGGCTTATCAGCTATGTTACACGGACTCGGTTACGGGTATCGGGTGTGGGTGCATATCTAGAAGTCAGACTGTTGGCACCATAAATCTACAATTTTTATTATTATTTATTATTTATATAATTGCAGGACATATGGCATCCTCCTACTCATTTGGAGGTTATGAGAATTTATGAAATGTGAAAAGATGATGGAGAATAAAGTGGAGAACATGGAGCATGAATTGGAGGTTAAATGAAGTTATGAAGTCATGGAGGGATATGTGGCATTGTGGGAATGAAGATGGAAGAGTGGGTAGTTTTAGGTGATTATTGGGTAGTTATTGCTGGAAGTTTTTTCTTACAAATATTTGTCTATAAATAGTCATTCATGGCTATATTATAAAAGATCCAGAATTCAAATAAAAAATAATTGATTTCAATATTTCTTGTCATTTTCCTTATCTTAGGAGTAATTTAACATAGATTTATATTTCATCAACAACCACAAATTAATATTTCATTAATTATGTGTGAACCAGAATATACAAAATTTGAACAAAATTGGCCAAAAGTTGCTTCGAAAGCCCTTTTGCCATAATTTTTTAAGCTTCAAAGCACTTTGTTTTGCATCAACAACAGCTTCGAAGAAATAATATTGGTGGTTGTGAACCTTCAATGTTGGCCAAAAGTTGCTTCGAAAGCCCTTTTTGCCATAATTTTGTAAGCTTCGAAACACTCCATCTTGCATCAACAACAACTTTGAAGAAAAAATTGTGATGGTTGTGAACCTTTGATGCTTTGCCGAGTATTTTCAAGGATGTAATTCATCATTTGTCGGCACTTTTGACCTTCGAATGATGATTTTGGTCATCTATACCACCTTCGAAGCTGGTTATTTAGCATATGTAACCGTTTGCTAAGGTGACTCATTGGCTTTGCCTTGAAAATATGTAGTTATCCTTCGAAACTTTTCTGCAATAATATCCATTCAATGCGTATATATGTAATTTGCAACATCTAGTCATAATTTCATGCTCATTCGAAGCACTTTATTGGTGCTATTATATCATTCGAAGCACTTTATTGACATTATTCGAAGCACTTTATTGCTTAGATTAGTCATGTGCTTGGTTCGGCCCTCCAAAAATTCAAGTAAACATTATTTTTAAGGGCCGCGGGGGGTAATGTTGGCACCATAAATCTGCAATTTTTATTATTATTTATTATTTATATAATTGCAGGACATGTGGCATCCTCCTACTCATTTGGAGGTTATGAGAAGTTATGAAATGTGAAAAGATGATGGAGAATAAAGTGGAGAACATGGAGCATGAATTGGAGGTTAAATGAAGTTATGAAGTCGTGGAGGGATATGTGGCATTGTGGGAATGAAGATGGAAGAGTGGGTAGTTTTAGGTGGTTATTGGGTAGTTATTGCTGGAAGTTTTTTCTTACAAATATTTGCCTATAAATAGCCATTCATGGCTATATTATAAAAGGTCCAGAATTCAAATCAAAGACAATTGATTTCAATATTTCTTGTCATTTTCCTTATCTTAGGAGTAATTTAACATAGATTTATATTTCGAAACATTATTTTCAACATTTATTTTTTGAAGCATAGGAGTAGAGGTAAGTAATTATTACTTTGATTGTTCACTCAATCGTCTTTCTCTATCTCCCTCATTCTTCTTTTAATTTTTCTTTTTTCTACACTTGGCAATTTTGAAGTCCTCTTTGTTGAGGCAAAAGAACCGTCAACGCAATCGCTTGATAATTGGCTTGAATTTAATCTGTAAGGATTTTTCAATCCTTGTTGGCACGCTCATATTTATGATATTTTCCTTCGTAGGAAAAATAAGCCAACACAGACACTTTAAAATTAAAAATTAAAGATACATGGATATGTATCCAAATTTAAATACAGGTACGGGGATACGTTAAATAGTTTTTTTAAAAATATATATATTTATTATATGAAGATGAGTTATATGATATAAATAACAAATAAAAATCTATGAAACACAGACACGGACACACATACGGATACAGAAACGGACACGGGACACGACAATTTCTAAAAAATGAGGACACGAACACGGCAGGGGACACGACAAATTTTTTAATTTTTTTATAAATATTTTTATTTTAATATACATTAATTATTTTATTTATTTATTATATTTTTTAAATAATGTGTTCCAATTAATTTTTTTTATTTTATTTTACATGTGTTTATTTTTTTTATTAATATATATAAGTATATATTATCTTATAAATATATTATATGTTATATAATAATTATTATATAATATATAATAATAATAATAGTTATTATAATAATAGTTATTAATTATTATTATTATTATTATTATAGATACGACATAGATATGAATCAAGAGAAGAAGATAAAACGACAGAGAGAGAGGGAGAGAAAAGCGAAGCGATTGATCGCGATCGCGAGAGAGAGAGAAGGCGAGAGAGAGAGAGAGAGAGAAAGAGGCTTTTCGAAGTCGTCTGGGGTGTTCGACTGTTCGATCGACTGATGGAGCTTCGATCTTCGACTGGATCGACCGGATGGAGCTTCAACTAGAGGTCTTCGATTTTCGACTGGATAGAGCTTCGACTGGATCTACTGTATGGAGCTTCGACCAAGTTCTCTCTTGCTCTCTTCTCTTTCATTTCTTTTGCTGTCTGCAAAGAGCCGTGTTCGAGAGAGAACAGGTGGATTGTTGGACAATCTTCACTGTACTTAAATAAATTAATTCTGTTTGGGTACTAAACGACAAACAAAATATAAAAGAAAAATAGGAGAGGAGAGAGAATGTTTGATTACAAAAATCAAACCAATAAATAAAAGTAAATAAATAAAAATAGATTTTTATTTTGTTACAAATATAAAATCAAAATCTGATTTAAATAAATAATAATAAAACAGAAAAAGAATTAACTTACTTGATTAATTTCTTGTACAATATTCTGATCAAGTCCAGTGTTAGACACTGTGTCCTTAAGACAGATTCGTCATCTCTACGGTGCTTTCAGAATATGGACGTCTATCTCCCAGGATAAAATGATCAAACAACGAATAAATGCAGCACTACAATTTATTCGTACAACGAACACACTAAGTGTATATACTCTTTCTCACAAAAAATTAATGCAGCAATATGAAGAGAATAATAGCAGAATTATTTTGGACGAAAATAGTGAATGAAACATCAGTTAAGGCTAGTCTATTTATAGATGTAATGGCACCCTTATATTTTGAATTGAACAGGTACTGAACCTGTTGGGTTTGAACTGGTACTGTTTGGACAGATAACCGAATCTGTTTGAATTTTAAAATTAAACAGATTTGAAATCTGTTCGGGTGGAACAAATTCGGTTTGGACAGAATTTCTAAAGAGATGCATTACAAAATTTGAATTTAATTTCCAACTAAAATTTTGAAATAAAAATGGACAGATTGTTTCCCTCCACAAGTTCTGTAGTAAGCCTGAACTTAGTAACATGGCATTCATCATTTCTTTTAGGGTTCTATTCTTCCTTTCAGCAATTCCATTTTGCTGAGGAGAATAGGGTGCTGTAGTTTAGTGAATAATGTCATGTTGTGCACAAAATTCATTTAATGGTGCATCATATTCACCACTCCTATGACTTCTAACCATTTTAATGGTTTTACCAAGTTGATTTTCAATTTCTGTTTTGTAGAGTTTAAACATTTCTAAGGCTTCATCTTTACTTCTAAGTAAATAAACATAACAATATCTTGTGCAATCATCGATAAATGTTATGAAATACTTTTCGCTTCCTCTAGTTTGAACAAATTTAAGATCACATACATCTGTATGAATTAATTCTGGAGATTCGATTTTTCTTTCAACTGATTTAAATGGAGTCTTAGTCAGTTTCGTTTCTACACAAATTTCACATTTATGATTATGATCAATTTCAAACTTTGGTATATAATCCAAACCAATTAATCTACCCAAAGCATCAAAATTTACATGTCCTAATCTACCATGCCATAAATTTGACTCAAGAATATAAACAAAAGATGTGTTATTCTTATTCATAGCAACTTTTGGTACAACCGTCATTACATTTAATTTGAAGAGACCATCACTCATGTATCCCTTACCAACATACATACCACTCTTTGATAATACAAATTTATCAGACTCAAATACAAGCTTAAAACCATTTTTACTTAACAAAGAGCCAGAAACCAAATTCTTTCGGATGTCAGGTACATGCAGTACATTGTTGAAGGCCAGTTCTTTCTCTGATGTCATCTTCAAGATCACTTTTCCTTGTCCAGCCACAGTAGAAGTAGAAGAATTTCCCATGAAAAGTTGTTCACCATTTGTAGCCTCATTGTAGGTAGTGAACATCTTCTTGTCCGCACATATGTAATGAGTTGCTCCAGTGTCAACCCACCACTCCTTGGGATTTCCAACCAAATTAGCCTCAGACACCACAACAGAGAGGTTGATGTCATTCACCCCGTCAGAGATGTAATCTAGTTCAGTTACATTGGCCTGATTGGTAGTATTCTTGCTTGTACTTCCGCGATCCTTCTTAAGGCGGCAGCAGTCAGAAGCTCGATGTCTAGTCTTGCCACAGTTATATTGAACTTCTTATTGTCATTGTTGTCGCCTTGTTTAGGACCATCTCCAGTAAACTTCCTCTTTTTGTTATGTGGTTTGTGAACTTGTTCAACCACATTAGCCTTGGACTCAATGGGATTTTTCTCATTCCTCTTTTCAGTCTTTCGGTTATCTTCCTCAATTCTCAATCTTACAATCAATTCATCCATGGTCATCTCCTTGCGTTTATGTTTTAAATAATTTTTAAAATCTTTCCAAGCCGGTGGTAACTTTTCCACTAGAGCAACGACTTGGAAAGACTTGCTAAAAGACTTGGAAAGACTCGCTAAGAGACATACCTTCTGAATGAATATCATGCAAAATTATTTGAAAACTTTGAACTTGAGAAATTACTGTTTTGGAGTCTACCATAACAAAATCCAGAAATTTACCGACAACAAATTTCTTCGTGCCGGCATCCTCTGTCTTGTATTTCTTCTCCAAAGAATCCCACAATTCTTTTGCTGACTTCAAAGAGCTGTAAACATTATACAACATGTTGTCAAGGCCATTGAGGATGTAATTTCTGCACAAGAAATCTGAATGTTTCCAAGCATCTACAGCGGCAATAACTTGCTAATCACTTTCACCCTCTTTAAGTGCTAGAGCCTCTTCACGGATAAACCGGACCAAATTTAGAGTTGTAAGATAGAACAGCATCTTCTACTGCCATCTCTTAAACTCAGTACTGTTAAATTTTTCCAGTTTTTCTCCATGATTGATTGGTACTTGAACATGGTTATGGATAGGGACAGAAGTTGGTGTAACAATTGGAGTACCACTTCCAGTTGCAGTAGCCATAATATCTGATTACAAAAATCAGAAAATCAAACCACAAATTAATTTTCTATTTACTAAAATCAGAAAATAAATTATAATACAAAATAATTTTATTTTCCTTGTTACTAAAACCAAAAAAATAAAATACCACAATAATTTTCTATAACACCAAATAATGTTCTGCAATTGTTAATGACACCAGTATATTACTACTAGTTGTCAAAGAAAATAGAGAGTATATTACTACTATTTGTCAAATAGTTTATAAATACTATTTGTATTTTCCAACTAGAATATCACTTTGTGAAAACACAGAAAATTAAATACAATAAAGATACAAAAAATTGTCTGTCTTAAGATTATTGGACAATCTTCACTGTACTTAAATAAATTAATTCTGTTTGGGTACTAAACGACAAACAGAATATAAAAGAAAAATAGGAAATGAGAGGAATGTTTGATTACAAAAATCAAACCAATAAATAAAAGTAAATAAATAAAAACAAATTTTTATTTTGTTACAAAAACAAAATCAAAATCTGATTTAAATAAATAATAATAAAACAGAAAAAGAATTAACTTACTTGATTAATTTCTTGTACAATATTCTGATCAAGTCCAGTGTTAGACACTGTGTCCTTAAGACAGATTCGTCTTCTCCACGGTGCTTTCAGAATATGGACGTCTATCTCCTAGGATAAAATAATCAAACAACGAATAAATGCAGCACTACAATTTATTCGTACAACGAATACACTAAGTGTATATACTCTTTCTCACAGAAAACTAATGCAACAATATGAAGAGAATAATAGCAGAATTATTTTGGACGAAAATAGTGAATGAAACATCAAATGAGGGTTAGTCTATTTATAGATGTAATGGCACTCTTATATTTTGAATTGAACAGGTACTGAACCTGTTGGGTTTGAACTGGTACTGTTTGGACAGATAACCGAATCTGTTTGAATTTGAAAATTAAACAGATTTGAAATCTGTTCGAGTGGAACAAATTCTGTTTGGACAAAATTTCTGAAGAGGTGCATTACAAAATTTGAATTTAATTTCCAACATGAATTTTGAAATAAAAACGGACAGATTTTATTTCAAAATAAACTCAAATGTTTTTGGCCGGACAAACCCAACCCAACCTTACACCATGCACCCGCGCCCAAGCCCAGCCCGCTTGGATGAGGCGCGCGCATGTAGTTATTTTGGGGTCCAAAGGGTCTGGGCCATTTTGCCTATGACCTCCCTCTCTACAAAACTTGGGTACCCCTTGGAGCACACCCCAAGTTCCAATCCCATGCCTTATAAACCCACTCAAAACTTCCCACCAACTCAATGTAGGACAAGCCATTTTTAAACCTTTATGGATTTTCCACCAAAACTCTATTTCCATAGAGCACACTTTGACTTCAATTTCCCATTCACTCGATAATGGTTTTGAACAACCAAATATACCACGTGAATCACAACGCGACATAGAACGCGTTACCACTTCGACCCACCAACTTTGGCATACGGGTCCCACCTAAATAATAGACCAAAGTTAGGAAAAATTCTGTTTTTACCTAGAATTTCCAAAACATTTCTAACAGATCCGACACAGATCTCACACTCGCACCCGTGTCGTGTCGTGTCGTATCGTGTCGACATAGGTACTTCGCTCCAAAGTACCGAGTCCATGTAACATAGCTCATTAGAAGATTTTATTATTCTCTTCTTAACCTATGGGGTTGCTCAGTGGGTTTTGTGTTTCTTTCCCGATTCAAAGGTAGGCAATTAGTATATCGGTCTTAGTTATTGTGTCCCTCTTTCATATCAAACTGACTTGCTTAATTTTAAAACATTACTTGCTGGATAATAACTATTCTTTTGCTAATGCTATATAAGTAGAAAAAATATTTTTTTAAAAAATTATATAAAATGTTGTAATTATATTGTAAGCTTATCACTTTAAAACAAAGAACCCACAAAGATGATTATTATTAATTATGAAAACGTTGATGACAAATTTTGTATATATTTGTTTAAAAGAACTACTTTTTCCTTCTCAATTTTGCTTCCAGTCCAAAAATCAGTTACATAGTATTAAAACTGTTTAAGGTCATGTATGTGTGTGGGAAAATTTTATGGTACACACCTATGCCCCCGCTTATTACTTTTGTGGTAATTATCATTTATTAGGGATGTTAGTTATGATTTAATTATACATATTGTGATATTAGTTATGACTCATTGTGATGTTAATTGTGATATTATTTTAGTTATGATTCAAAAGCTTTTTAGTTATATTTTATGTAGTGTTTGATATCATTATTTTTTTTTTAATTATAACTCCTATAGAATTGAGTTATGACAAATGTTATAACTTAGATATGATGCACACACATTTTTTAGGGCATGTACCATAGCATTACTCATGTGCATGGTACATATTTTCATATACATCTATAATTAATATATCTATCTATCTATATCTATATCTATATCTATATATAAGGAAAAGGGGGTTTCTAACCCCCAAGCCTTGTGGGAGCTTCAATATCCAAATCTTAATTTTCTAAATTTTTAATTTTAAAAAAAAAATCTCACAATTTATTGATTTGGTCAAAATCTCTTAATTAGCATTTTTTAACTTTTTCCAATCCATATACCTTTCCACATGCCTGCATTTATTGATTTGGTTAAAATTCTCTGATCAACATTTATTAATTTTCTCCAATCCACATGCCTTTTAAGAGCTTTGGTCAAAATCATCTCATACAAATAATTATAGATACAACCCGTTCATAGTTATTGTAGCACCATTTTCAACTTCTTCATACACTATGGTTAGTGATAAGATTGTTAAATTATTTTTATAAAAAATCTAAAAAAATAATTTGTATATTAAAAAAAATTAAAACAAATATAAATATTTATAATTATCCCGTGCATAGCACGGGTGATAGGCTAGTATTATATAAGGAAAATGATGTTTTTAGTGTGGAGCCTTGTGAGAGTTTCAATTTTTCATACTAATTTTCTTGATTTTCTTAATTTTAAATAATTAAGAAAATCTCTATTAGCAAGCTTTTATTTGATAATCCTAAGAAAAAAAATGAGTTGTTTTACTCATATAAAAAGAATTTTATATTCCCATCTAATTTAGTGAGGAGCCTTGTGAGAGTTTTAATATTTAATACTAATTTGGGAAAATTATTTATAAGTCCTATTAGGGAGACTTATGTTATACATGGTCCTACTAAAAAACTTATGTTCCCATAAGTCCTGTGGGAAGTTCGTTGACACATTTACCCTCAATATAAGTTGTTAATATCATAAATAATGACAAACCCATATATAGGAAATTAAATATTACCATTGATCATATCTATATGAATGTGAATTTGAATTTTAAAATATACATTTACCCTCAATATTAGTTGTTAATATCATAAATAATATGGCAAAACCATATATAGGAAATTGAATGTTACCATAGATCATATCTATATGAATGTAAATTTGAATTTCAAAATACACGAACAAGCAACATTTTCATATTCAATTTAAAAAATCAAAAACCTAATAAGTTTGTAAAATGCAACGTGACACGTACGTAAACATTGAATACAACAACGTCACAACACAAATTCAAAGAAAAAATACAATCGAACGTAACACGCACAAAACATAACAACATTATAGATATGAGTTAACATTACAACCTAAATGTAACGTCATTGGAGGCTAATGAAAGTGTGTCAATGTATGGATGTGCCATTTTTCATAAACCAACAACATTTTCACATTAAATTAAAAAAAATTAAAAATCCATTAAGTTTGCGAAACGTAACATGACACGTACATAAACACTTAATACAACAACATCACAACACAAATTCAAAGACAAATACAACTAAACGTAACACACACAAAACATGATAACATTGCACTTGTGGGTTAACATTACAAACTAAATGTAACGTTATTGGAGGCTAATGAAAGTGTGGCAATGTATGGATGTACTATTTTTCATAAACCAGCAATATTTTCACATTCAATTAAAAAAATTAAAAACCCATTAAGTTTGCGAAACGTAATGTGACACCTACATAAACATAACGTAATGTGACCATATCAAATGCGACATTCAGATGCGAAAAAACACATTTGCATTGTAAAATGATACATCCATAGCCTCCAATGACGTTACATTTAGGTTGTAATGTTAACCCACATCTGTAATGTTGTCATGTTTTGTGCGTGTTACGTTTGATTGTATTTTTTTCTTTGAATTTGTGTTGTGACGTTGTTGTATTCAGTGTTTACGTACGTGTCACGTTACGTTTCGCAAACTTACTAGGTATTTGATTTTTTAAATTGAATGTGCAAAAGTTGCTTGTTCGTGTATTTTGAAATTCAAATTCACATTCATATAGATATGATCTATGGTAACATTCAATTTCCTAAAACTGGTTTTGCCATTATAAGGTATAATAGTATATTAATACCATTTATTCACAACTCATAGGACCTTGTGGAATACATTCCTATCTAAATAGGACTTGAAACTCTATAAGAAATTACACAGGACTTCACATTAAATAAGTTCTTCTAATAAGACTTACAAATAATTTTTCCTACTAATTTTCTTGATTTTCTTAATTTTAAACAATTAAGAAAATCTCTATTGGTTAGCTTTTATTTGATAACCCCACATCGGGAAAAGAAGGGAAAAAAATGAGTTATTTTACTCATATAAAGTGAATCTTATACTCCCATCCCATTTAATATTGTAGTGTTGTGTATGTTTCAATTTAATATAATTTAAATTTTAAAAGTTTTAATTAATTAATTATGACCTAGCCGATTAAGCTAAATCATTTTTTATTTAATTAATTTGTTGGTTTAAGCACGATTTTAGCGGTTTTATCCAAAAATATTGATTAAATTTGTTTGATTCGAAATAAACTAAAGATTAATCTAATTAAATATTGAAAGACTGGGATTATTTGATTAAAAATAAATTTTCCATACAAATAATTGTTAAATTTTATTTTATAATCCCACATTGGGGAAAAAAGAAAGTGAGTTGTTTCACTTATATAAAGTGAATCTTAATAGTGTAGTATTGTGTATACTTCAATTCAAGACAGTTTAAATTTTAAAATTAAAATAAGATTTAAAAGTTTTAATTAATTAATTTTAGTATAAGTTGGTTGGTCATTTAACCTAACCGATTAGGCTGAACCATTTTGGGTTTGACCGATTCACCGGTTTAATCTTTGATTTCTCATATTGATTTTATTAATTTTAAACAATTAAAAAAATTTCCATTGATTAACTTCCATTTAACTATATAAAAATAAAATTCTAATTAGTTTATAATTTATTTTATAATCTCACATCGGGAGAAGAAGAAAAAAACATTTTTTTCATTATCTATTTATATATTATATAAAGAAATAGAATTTTTAGGGATAAACCTTCTAGGAGCTCCAAACCCTTATTTTAAAATTATTGAATTTTCTTAATTTTAAACAATTAAAAAAATTCTCGTTGGCTAGCTTCCATTTACCTTTTATTTTACAATGTCACATCGAAAAAAGATAGAAAAAGTAAATTGTTTCACTTACATAAAGTGAATCTTATACTCCTATTTATATAAGCAAAAGGAGATTTTTAGTGAGAAGTCCTATGATCAATATCTCATACTCATTTTTTTTTTATTTTCTTAATTTTAAACAATTAAGAAAATCTCTATTGGCTAACTTCCATTTAACTTTTATTTTACAATCCCACATAATTTTGATTTTAAAAATAATTTTGTATGAGATTTTGAAACTCTCATAATATTAAACTTTAAAATCATTACAATCCTACATCAAGAAAAAAATGAGTTGTTTCATTTATATAAAATGAATTATATAAATGAAGTTTTAAGGGGGAAGCCTTCTAGAAACTCCAAACCATCATTCTAAAATTATTGAATTTTTTAATTTTAAACAATTAAGAAAATTCTCATTAGTTAGCTTCTATTTGCTTTTTATTTTACAATCCCAAATCAGAGGGGAAAAAAGAAGGAAAAAGTGAATTATTTCATTTACATAAAGTGAATCTTATACTCTAATTTATATAAATTATTGAAATTTCTTAATTTTAAACAGTTAAGAAAATCATCATTGATTAGCTTCTATTTAACTTTTATTTTACAATCTCACATCGGGAAAAGAAAGAAAAAGTGAATTGTTTCACTTATATAAAGTGAATCTTATGCTTCCATTTATATAAATAAAAAAAAGATTTTTAGTGAAAAGCCCTATAATCAAAACCATTTTTTTTTTATTTTCTTAATTTTAAACAATTAAGAAAATCTCTATTGGCTAACTTCCATTTAACTTTTATTTTACAATCCCACATAATTTTGATTTTAAAAATAATTTTGTATGAGATTTTGAAACTCTCATAATATTAAACTTTAAAATCATTACAATCCTACATCAAGAAAAAAATGAGTTGTTTCATTTATATAAAATGAATTATATAAATGAAGTTTTAAGGGGGAAGCCTTCTAGAAACTCCAAACCATCATTCTAAAATTATTGAATTTTTTAATTTTAAACAATTAAGAAAATTCTCATTAGTTAGCTTCTATTTGCTTTTTATTTTACAATCCCAAATCGAGGGGAAAAAAAAGAGAAAAAAGTGAATTGTTTCATTTATATAAAGTGAATCTTATACTCTAATTTATATAAATTATTGAAATTTCTTGATTTTAAACAATTAAGAAAATCACCACTGATTAGCTTCTATTTAACTTTTATTTTACAATCTCACATCGGGAAAAGAAGGAAAAAGTGAATTATTTCACTTATATAAAGTGAATCTTATGCTTTCATTTATATAAGTAAAAAAAAGATTTTTAGTGAAAAGCCCTATAATCAAAACCACTTTTTTTTTTAATTTTATTTTCTTAATTTTAAACAATTTAAAAAATCTCCATTGGTTAGCTTTCATTTAACTTTTATTCTACAATTCCACATAGACGTTTTGATTTTAAAAATAATTTTGTATGAGATTTTAAAACTCTCATAATATTTAATTTTAAAATAATTACAATCTCACATCAAAAAAAGAAATAAAAAATGAGTTGTTTCACTTATATAATGGGTCCGTTTGTTTTGAGAGACAGAGGAAGGAATGAGATTGAGATGGATGTGAGACTCACTGATATTGTATTTGTTTTGGGAGATGGAGAGGGAATTCATAAGCCCTTCGGATTAGGATAGGCCTTGAATGTTGGGATTGATGAGATGAAGGCCGAAGACTTGGTATTAGAAAATTAGTCCTCCGACTTAGCTTCTTTTTTTTTTTTTTCTTTTCTTTTCTTTTTTACATGTTGGGCATTTTGTTTTTAATATTAATGTTTAATGTTTTTGTATTTTTTGTTAAGTAAAAATCATAATTTTATTTGTTTTATTATTTTATATTTCTTTTATATAAAAATAATTTAACAATCTCCATAACAACTATTATCAAAACAAATACAATTTTACTTAATCCCCTCATTATCAATGCGCTAACTATAAATCCCTTCATACTATCTCTGGAAACAAACGGGCCCAAAGTGAATCTTATACTCTCATTTAATATTATAGTATTTTGCATGTTTTAGTTCAAAATAGTTTTAATTTTAAAATAAAATTTAAAAGTTTTAATTAATTAATTTTGTTATAAATTGGTTGATCTTTTGACTTAGCCGATTAGGCTGAATCATTTTCGGTTTGACTCATTCACTAGTTTAACCACGGTTTTAGTTGTTTTATCAAAACATATTGCTTAGATTTGTTTGATTTGAAATAAACTAAGATTGATCTTATTAAAAATTGAACAACTAAGATTGTTGATTAGAAATGAACTTTCCGTCCAGACAACTGTTAACTTTTATTTTACAATCTCACATCAGGAAAATGAGGCAAAAAATGAGTTGTTTCACTCTATAAACCTTATGTTCTTATTTAATATTATAGTGTTGTGTATGTTTCAGTTCAAGACAATTTAAATTTTAAAATTAAAATAAAATTTAAAAGTTTTAATTAATTAATTTTTGTGTAAGTTGGTTTGTCCTTTGACCTAGCCGATAGGGTAAATCGTTTTCGGTTTAACTGATTTGCTAGTTTAACTGCGATTTTAGCAATTTTATCAAAATATATTGGTTAAATTTGTTTGATTCAAAGTAAATTAAAGATTGAGCTAATTAAATATTAAACAGCTAAGATTGCTTTATTTGAAATAAACTTCATGCCCAAACAATTGTTAACTTTTAAACAATTAAGAAAATCCCTATTGGCAAACTTTCATTGAACTTTTATTTTATAATCCCACGTAGAGAAAAAAAGGAAAAAATGAATTGTTTCACTTACATAAAATGAATCTTATACTCTCATTTCTATAAGCAAAATGAAATTTTTAGTGAGAAGCCTTATGATCAATATCTCATACTAATTTTTTTGATTTTCTTAATTTTAAACAATTAAGAAAATCTCAATTGGCTAGCTTTCATTTAATTTTTATTTTACAAAATATTAAATATAATTATCATATTTTTATTAAATAATATATTATTTTATTCTGTACATAACACAGGTGATATGCTAGTTATATAATATAAGTAAAAACGTTGTGAGGCCTTTGAGTTTGAAACTCTCAACATAAATTTTCTAATTTTTTTAATTTCTAAAATACATAAATACACGTGTCATTCAATCATTGATTATTACATTTTAAATATAATTAATTATTAGTTATTTAGTTCATAAATTTGGAAAGTAAATTAAATTTTGAATTGTTATTAATTTCAAAGCACATTTATTTTTGCCGATTTATTATCAATATGGTAATGTTTATATACACATGGATATATTACACTATTGTATTTTTGAATTCTTCATATTAAAAATATTTAGTTTTAATTTTTTTTTAGAAATAAACTCTTATTCTATACACAATGTTTTCAATTTTTTGAATTTATAAAAGATAAAACACATGTGTCATTTAATCATTAGTTTTTGCTATAATATTTATGATAATTTTTTGCTAGCAATTATACCTTTGCAATTTAATTTATAAACTCATGTTATAAATTGAAGATATTCATAAAAAACCATCTTTCGATTGAAAGCAAAAATCATAGCATGAATTGAGGGTTGTGCATAAGTTTTTTAACATTAAACTATAATTCATTCTTAAATTTTAAAAAGTTTCAAAATTACCATGAACTAGTCAGATCAAACTCATCGATAAAAATTTATTATAATATCTTTATAATTAGTCTAGCTTCTCCTACCTGAATCAATGGGCACTACAACAAAATGCACATTCGGCGACCAAAATTGGTGACTAAAAAAAAATTTAGTCTCCAAAAGTTGTGGAATTGATGACTAAAAATTTTTTAGTCGGCAAAAGTAAAATATTTACCTACTAATTTTTTTTTAGTCGGGGTATATTGGTTGTTGCCGACAAAAAAAAAATTACTCTCTAAAAATGCCAAAATTGGCGACAAAAAAAAAAATTAAAAAATTCGAAGTATATTGAGTTTTGGCTACTAAAACCATTTAGTCGCCGAATGGAAAATAAAATATTATTTTTACATTTGGTCGCCAAAAGCATATTTTCAGCGACAAAAAAGAATTTTAGTCGCCGTATATTAAGTTTTGGCTACTAAAACCATTTAGTCACCGAATGGAAAATAAAAAATTATTTTTTACCTTTGGTGACCAAAATTTTGATTGCCAAAAGTTTATTTTCAGAGACAAAAAAGAATTTTAGTCACCAAAGAATTAAAATTTTTGGAGGGAGACATTTCAAATATTTTGGAGGGATTTATAAAATACTTTCAGCGACTAAAAAATTTTAGTCGCCAATAACCATCTATATAAAATATCTCACGCTCTTAGTCTTCTCTCTCATTTCTCTTTCTCTCATTCCATAGAGAGCTACCCGCTACCGTCACAAGGAGCACCCATCTCCGACCAGCGACAGTACCACATATCACACCGCGAACAATTGATATTTCTTTTTCCTCTTCCTTTTCTTCTTCTTCATCTTCCCCTTCCTTTTCCTTTTCATCTCTCTCTCTCTCTCTCTCTGTCTAAAATTTTTTTGTGTACAAGCGTTTGAATCTGTGAACAGAAAGAGAAGATGAAGGAGAGCGCCGTGACGGTCTCGATTTCTACCCTAAACCTCACTGAATTGGTCTTTTTAATCCGTCCGTAAATGACCAAATCAGACCTTCAAGATGGGTTGTTGTTGGATTCTTATAGATGGATTGTTGTTTTGGATTCTTATAATGTCAAAATAGTTTGTTGTTGTTTTGGATTTGGATTCTTATAGATGGATCGTTGCTTTGGATTCTTATAATGGATTGTTGTTGTTTTGGATTTTTTTTTTTTTTTTTTCTTGCCTTCACACTGTTTGATAAAATGTCTCTTAGGCTTCTCAAAATTCTAAGCCATAAGCCTAACTTATTGGCAATGTAATTGGTGCTCAAACATGTACTGAATCAAGCCCACAACAGCTCCAAATCTTAATCTGTTGAAGCCATTGCTTGCATATTCAAATCTTAATTTCTTAAATCAATAATCATTCATAGTGTTTTCAATTAGCTACTTCACTAATTTTCCCTCATTTAGTCTTACTATATCAGTTATAATAAATATTATACTATTCATCTTAAATTAACTGTCATAGCTAATTGATAAACTCACTGTGTTAGTCACTTTATTAAGTGTTTGATATATTGAGCTAAATTTTTCATTACCTTCTCTGACTTGATTGAGTTCAAACCAGTGCTTATTTCTTTCTATAACTCACAAACTGTTTAGTCAATATTCATTCATTGCATTTTTAGTTAGCTCATCACTGATAGCTCATCTTGTGTTTCATCATTAACTGATATATTTGATTTTATTGACTGTGGTTGCTTGAACTCATTTGTAAATCAACTAGAACACATTCTGTTATTCACCTAAGTTATAAGTTCATTAGTTGGTATATTTGTTGCTATATAACTGATATTGTGTGTTATATCCTCATTAATCATTATTTAATTATTTTAGTTGAAATCTTTGAAATAACAATCTGTTAAGCTAAAAGGAATCATTCACTGATTTTTCTTTATTTAATCTTGCTATATCAATTGATATATCAACAATGCTGGGGACCCCCAGTGGGGGTGAGCCCCAGCGACCCCCCAGTGCCACGTGGCAGCCTGCCACTGGCTGAAACCAAAAAAAAAAAAACAATTTTTTTGGCCAATCAAGGAAGACCCCCAGCACCCCCACTGGGGGTCTAAGTCATTTTTCTTGGTATATTCATTGTGTTATTCATTTAAATTCAACTAAGTTATCTAATTTTTCCTTCTCCATAAGCTAAATTACTTGTTAAATAAATTGAACCATATTCTTTTTAAACAAAAATCAAGCTCTGCATTTTTTATTAGTTACCTCACTGGTTTTTGTTACAGATTGATGATGTTGGCATGGATATAGTGATGTTTTTGGGCCAGATTGATGATGTTTGCATGGGCGCAATTTACATTATATTTTGTTTATGAAAAACATGTACACTTGATATATTTTGTTATTAAGATTTTTTTTAAAATTTGGATTTTAATTGTTGGTTTGGATAGTATATGTATTTGTTGGATTATACTATGTTTATGGGTTCTTATTTTCTTTGATATGTATGGTTAATAGTTAAGTTTTTTTATATGGTTGAAAATTGAATGCTACAGGTTGTGAATAAATATTTTTATTGAATGGTTGAGAATTGAATGAATGGATGAATAATTTTATATATGCATAGGTTATAGGTGGCGCAAAAAATATTACAGAACAAATTATAAAAACTAAATGAGACCTTTTGGCAACTAAACAAATATCACAGGTTGGCAAACTTTTGGCTACCAAATAGTTAGTCGCCAGACATACATTCTCAATTGGCTACTAAATAATTTAGTCACTAAAAGTAATATATATATATATATATATATATAATTATTTTTAAAAATATATGGCAACTAAAGTTTTAGTGGCCAATAGGTCACTTTTGGCTATCAAAAAAATTTTAGTCGCCGATTGTCTTCCCCGATGAACTATTGGCGACCAAACTGGTGACCAAATTATTAGTCGCCAAAAGTAATTGGCGACTGAAATAAGGCTTTGGGCAACTAAAATTTTAGTTGCCAAAAGAGAAATTTCTTATAGTGGGGTTAAATACATTCAAAATTGATTTATTTATGAAAATTGCAAAGAAATTTGAATGTCACTGCATCTTTTATAATTAGGTGGTGTTTGGAAAGTTAGATTTAGGCTAAAATAGTTAATAAAGACAAAATATGTTAAAATAGTCAATAAGATAAAATGTTACATCTAAACTATAATCATTTCACTTTTTCTCTTACAACCAAATCAACTATAAAAAAAAGAAAGAAAAAGAAGTCAATTATCATCACAACACAACTTTTTTAGTCAGGCTAAAATAGCCAAAAAGCCAATTAAAATAACCAAATTCCCAAACAAATTCTTATGATTGCAAAATATTGTTAAGTATCAAACTTAAATATATAACCAAACTAAATCAAACCAAGCCTGTAGTCCCATTAAATGGAGTCGGCTACATGAATCCTTCTTCTCCACTTGACTCTATCAACGGCCATTTGGTTAGTTAAATAAAGAAGATTCATATTTACAACAAATTAGGTCTTGAATGACGAATTTATTTTGTCTCCAAAGAGCTAATTTCGTCATTATATATATTTGTGAGGAAATATTTTCCTCATCGGTTTCATCATTGAATGTTTGTCACTAAAAATGACTGTGACAAAAAATAATTTCGTCACCAATAAAATTACTTTAGTGACGAAAATTTTTGTCACTAATAAGACAACATTTTATCGCAAAAAATCCTCATTTTCGTCACCAAATAATTACTTAGTACCGTATATAAGACTTTAGTTGACGAATAAATTTGTCACACATGATGATCTAGTGAGGAAATAATTTCGTCACAATAACATGTAAAGCTGACGAAATTTTTCGTCTCCAAAAATTAGACATGGGTGACAAAATATATTTCATGGCAAAAAGATGTATACGTGACGAAATTTTTAGTCACCAAACAACAAAATCAACAAAACTTTTCATATATAAGCTGCGATAAATTTCGTCACAAAACTTATTGTTCCATATTTTACAATTCAATTTAAATTATTATTTTACAAATATCCCTGCTCATATCTCAATTGCCTTCAAATATACTAACAAATCCACTAGCTATTATACACCACTCCACAAAACAATTCAGTAACCAATTTATATTATTAATCAAAATATATCTATCAAACAAATTTAATAATAATTCATTAAGTATAACAAACACCATCACAGCAAATCTCAAAATGAACTAAGTATCAGTCGACAAAAAAAATAACACTTAATCTTGATTTACAAGTAGAACTAAGTATCAGTCCACAAAAAATATCAACATTTGATCTTGATTTGCAAGTATGCTTCCAAATGTCATCAAAAACCAATCTGCAAGGAAAACATTAATATATAATCAATTACATCTAAACTAATATATAAATAATTTTATTTTATAAACCAATTTAGCAAAAATGTATTTTTTTAATATTGGACTTTCATCTGTCCTAAATCACAAAAAACAGCTGATCTAACTGAGGGCAAGTGAATCATGTGAAATGAACACATATGCCAATGTTCAAAACAATCAAGCAACATGATGACTTTTATTGTCATATAGAATGGTTCAATGAAGCTTGGAAATTGGAATCAAAGGTGGTCCACTATTATGCAAGCATCATACCCAGTTGGTAGGCAACTAACCAAAAACATAAAACAACTATAAAAATAAACATAGGAAGGAACAAAACCAATTTACACCCCCCCTAAGCTGCCATCCCTTGAACTAGCATACATTTCATTCATCAGCAACAAATAAACACACTCTATATCAGCAGCAAAACCAATATACACTCTATTTATTGGCAGTAGCAAAACAATATGTCTTAGCTAGTTCTGAAAATTTAATAACATATGCTCTATAAACTTAAATCCATTCAAGTTCCTAACTAAATTGACATACTTAAAAGCTTAATTTCCTAAGACTAAGTTTGAATCATGATCTTCAATTTTCTACAGTATGACAAACATAGAATTACTAAGTCTTTTGCTTTAATATTGCATTTCAGGCCAGCACATCCCAAATGAAACATATTTTTTAAAACCAATCTCAAAAATGAAATTACTTGTTCACAAAATAATTATTTCTCATAACTACTTAAATAACCACAAAGAAAAACAAAACATAAAAATAAAATAATCTACCAAAGAACATCATATGATTACATTCTAATAGTATATAAATAATTGTGGTGGAGATCCCAATTACACAAACATATGTGTTCAATACAAAATACTTTACACAACCAAAGTGAATAAACTTCTAAATGGAAAAGGAAAACCATTAAAAGATTAAAATAAATGGATGTGGTGTTAATGCAAGAAGGATTGGCACAAAGGTTCCTTATTGGTAAAATGTAGCATAATTGAGTCTGAAAGTGTAACTTTCTTAAACTGTTATGCTTTAACCAATATATACTAACCAACATGAGAAAAATGAAAAGATAAAACAAGATAGACTTACCAAAAAGGCGATCTACGAGTTCATGGGATGCCCTCTCCCCTAGATTGTTCTTTAAAACCTTGTTTCTTAAGAAACTCTATGATGCTTGACGTCATCTCCAAGCGTGTTCGGACCTCAACACCAATTCTCAAGACTAATTGAGAGACATGATCCCTCACTGGCGCACAATACTCTTGTGGCATGGAAACTTTGAGCTTTCCATCTTTCTCAACCATTGCTTGAACCTTTAACCTGTGTGTCAAGCCATAAGGGCGTCTACTAGGCACTGTTTTAAAGACATAATATTGATTGGTTAGTAAGTAAACTAATTAAAGCAAAATCATAAACGCAATGTAAGTTACTTTTTTTTTTTTAGTGAATAAGTCATAAAATAAAACAATAAAATATAAAACCAAAGAAAATTTAGAGTTAATTTCTCATACAAATGCCAATCACCAACCAAAGCTAAACTAAAGCAAAAATATAGGTCTATTGTCACTCAACCATCAACAAAAACCAAAGCAATAAATAAGGTACAACTCATCAACTCACAACAAGATAAAGGAAAACACTCTAGAGAATTTAGAGCAACGTTCACTCAACCCTCAACAAAATGCTCCCTAATATAAGTAACTTCAATATCTTACCGACACTAGATTGGGGGGTTGCCTCCCTCCGTGCCTCTACATCGACATCAAGAGGCTGTGAGTGTTGGGTCTCTACATCGTCATGTAGTGACATCAAGGAATCCCCATTCGACACAAAATTACCTCGTGCAAAGGTTGAAGAGATGGTACTAGTAGTAGCAGTGCATCCAGTTTTCACTCATCTTCTGTTATCCTCTCCAATTAAAGTGATGATAAACCAACTATCATTTTTTAATAAACTCAAAACCTTCTCTACCTCTTATTGTCTATCTGAACACAATATAGGAGAACATAAATGACAGGACACTGAATAAGTTTGCTCCTTAACCAGATCCAATTAACTAATTCATCCACCTCATACTACCAAGTATTGAAAATATGAGAACCCCGTTCCTATTTATTTCTACACTCAGATTAGCACTGTTTTAACACTAGAAAGGGTGTAGTTTAAATTAGTGTCAATTCCACCCTTTTCAGTAACTATCAACCACATAACACACTCAAATTGTATCAATTGTTACAATAACAGAGGTTGTAATTGTAAGATACTTTACAAGTAGTTCAATGGAAGAGAAACAAGAACTTAAAATGGTCCATATTACTTTTAACTCGGCCTCTGCAAGAGCAATTCGTGATATGAGACTCCAGTGAACTGGTTTTTTGCCTCTATATACCCTTAAAGGGCCATCTCACCAAACACCTTAATCCAGTAAAGGAAAGGGTGCATAAGAAACAACGGCTAAGCAACTCAACAAATTATAGCATCAGCATGAAAAAGATAAAAACACTCTTTCATCTGCAACTATATAGTGGTGTCTCTTTAAGTGTGGTATATGACTACTATCCTAAAGAGTGATAACAATCAAAAACATTAATAAAATCACAGAATTAATGGCTCCTCAGAGAGTTATAGTTCATCCTACAGATTTATAAGACTACATTGTCACAAGAACTTCTCAACTTAAATTTAATGTCGAGAATCCACAAAAAAGAAACTTTTCAAAAAGACGTACAAGGTACCTGAGCAGCCTTATAATCTGGATCAAGAGTCAGATAAAGATGATCCCAGTTTCCCCATACTCCAAATCGCTGTAAAAATTGAACATATATGCTTAATATTCGAGCATCCCCTAAACTAAAAATTAGCAGTGATATGCAAGCAAAAAGGAATTTTTTTGGTAAAAAATGAGTATACACTAAGAACAATTATTAACTTTACAAAGACTACAGAGGTCATATGTCAAAGATTACTTTGATGTTTTATTATGGATACCAACAATTCAAGCAACCAACCTTAAATGAAGCCATTTGTGTCTTAATGGTGGTTATCATTGTAACGCCCCAAATTTCTAGCTCAAATGATAATACAATAATCATAGCTCTTTCAAGGAAAACCGAATATAAATCTCCAAACTTACATTACATGATATAATAGTTCTTCATGCAACAATACATTAATCCAACAACAAGTAAATAAACAAATAAATACCCCCAAGGGTTTACAAGTTTCCAAGGTTAGAGCCTGGTTACACAAAACAGTTATTCAAACCCATACAAATACAGCCCTTGGCTTACACATAGAATCACAGCAAAATGAGAGCATTGTACTCCCAACACACATATTTCCACGCCCCTAGTTGGGTGGGATCACCACATCTTTTCCTGCACAAAAATCCCATAGGGTGGGCATAAAGCCCAGTAGGAAATTCTTAACAAAGTATATACATTTTATACAAGTCTCAAGAGATGAAATGCACATGCCATGCTATACCCTTTTTGAAGATAAATCACATTTTCATCTTTTGAAAACCATCATACTCAATGATATCACGCAATTTCAATTGTTCAAAACTTAACAATTTATTTCAAGGGCGGTAAATACGACTCTAGTAATCCCTAAGTCGGTGTCTGCAAGTAGACTATACAAGTGCTACCAATTTGTCATTTTTACCGGTATTAACCGGAAGGCTTGACACCTATCCGCGCGGGTTTTCGGTCTTTCACTCCGGACTCTCAGGCTAACTTATTCAATATCATCTACACCACCTATCAAGACTTACCAACATATTTATCCCAAAACTATTTCATGAAAACTTGTTTTTCAACATTCTTTTCTCAATACAAGTTTTCAAATCAACTTTCAAAGTTTAATGTAATCAAATGAATTGATATGCCACTAACACAAGATGAATATAAATACTTTTATTCCAATTCATCATCCAAGGAATAACACAATTCCTTTTTCTCAAGTATCCTCAACAATTAGTCATTTCAAGACTATTTCAACGTTTTGAACAATAATTTCTGATAATACAGTTCGTTCTCGGTGGATGGGTCGGACTGATCCAAGTTCTTCGACCTTAGGTCTGAATGGTCAAGCCCACCAAGCAACCTGCAAACAAGTTCAACGGGGAACCGGGTCGTCCCCCAGCGAACCCTCCGACGAGCAAATTAGTAGAAGAAGTAGAGAATGTAGAGAGAGAGAGGTGGGGAATAGAAAGCTTAACCTTTTTCTTGTCTTCCACGTTTGCTTATATCCTTGGTAATCATTTCGCTGTCTCTTCCGACCTGCCCTCCTCGCCGAAAGTCTATGTTGTAGCTTACCTTGTTCAGGGTAAGGGGGTCCTGTTCCGACGGGGAGGTGTTGTCGTAATAAATGCTATGATGGACTGCATTAATGGTGATGTGCAGTGGCAATAACTTTGCAGATCTTTGTCTGCTGATGTGGCTCGTCCTTCACCTGCCATGTGTCTGAATGCCATTGGCTCTTTATGCCATGTTGGATTCCAGCTGTTCTGGACTTCACCAGCTGGGTTATGTATTGGGCTCCGATTGGTGGGCTTGGGTTGTTTATAGTGGTTCATGGCCTTTGTGAGCTTGTACCCGTCAATAGTCCCCATTCCCGAGTGCAACTTTAGTCCAACGAAGGAAATAGTAATGAAGAGGGTGATGGTGTCAGGGCATGTTAATATGGAGGTCGGCCGGCAAGAGTAGCCGAGCGGGTGAACCGATCGGGAGGTGGGCCGACGGTTCAGGGTGACCGAGCGGAAGGGTCGACCGCGGATGTTGGCCGAGTGGAAAGGTCGGCCACACGGAGGGGCGACCATGAGGGTTGGCCGAGTGGGAGGGTCGATCGTAGATGGGGGTGAGGTGGAGGGGCGTGGACCTCAAGAGGCGGCGTGTCACGTGGTGATTCGAAGTGGAAAAGACAAGGAAGGGCAGGAGACAGTGGATCGTGGTCGTACACGTGGCAACATCTTGGGGGAGAGGTTAGGCGTTGGAGCAGAGATGAAATGATAGGTCATTATGGGTGTTGAAAAGGTAGTTTTGGCGGATGATTTGAAAAGTTTTCAAACTGGCAAAAATTAATTGGGATCCTTGGAAGACGGGCAAACCGTGGGCTTTTGGCATTATTCGATTCAGCTATTTGCTTACAAAAAATCAAGACCTCCCAAGCGTTAATTCCTTCGTTGCTCACGATACACCTCTGCAACACTTTTTTAATTTCCTTACGCCTGCATCAGAAGCAATTTGCAGACACACCATAGCAATGGCCCAAGAAAGAACTGCGAATGTCAGGGTAGATCCCCTTGGCGATGATGATGCTGTGGAGTTAGCGCAGCAATACATGATGGAGAGGGTGGGGGAGTCGATTGTACGATCCCATGGTTCCACCATGATAGCGGCTCCAAAACCAATCAGCCAGGCGGAACCAGATCATTGGCACACGAAGGCTGACAAATCCATGATTATTGTGGCGGAGTTGGAAGCTATCCGCAAAAAATACCAGATTCCTGCTGAAGTAGAGTTATTGCTGCCGACATCAACGGAAAGGCCATCTGACGCCAGGCCAGGGCAGTTTTCCCTTTATGAGGAAGCTCTGAAGGGAGGAGTGAGGTTGCCACTGCCGCAAGTGGTGGTAGACGTACTCAACCGTCTAGAGGTAGCACCGGGCCAACTAATGCCCCATGCATGGAAGATCTTGTTGGCCTGTGCGAGTGCGTGGCCGAAGGCGAATGAAGGGGAGGCGATGACAGTAGACGAATTCTTTGCATGCTATAAGGCCTCAGGGCAGCAGGAGACTTGGGTCACCCTGCAGGCAGCGGCAGGGAAGGGTTTGGTGGCGGGGCTACCAACGTCAATCAAAGGTTGGAGACCACGGTGGTTCTATGTGTCCACCAATGGAGGGGCTGGGGTGCGCACGATGTGGAGGGTGCCCACCAGATCTGTGGAGCCAAAATTAGGGGCAGCGGCACAGGAGAGAATAAAGAAGGTGAAGACCTGGAGGGAGAAGAAGGGAGCCAGGTGGGACGAACTCGTTCAACCCTCAGCCTTGTTTGCGGCGGGGTTGGGTCCTCAACCGAGCGGTGGGGATGTGGAGCAAGCTGAGTTGGAGGCAATGAGGAAAGCGCAAAAGGCTGAGGATAGGGCCATATTGGCCAAAGCCACAAAATTTAAGGAGGCGCAGGGAGACCGACCTCCCCAACCGATCGCGCGGGAGAGGGTTCGACCGCGCCCCAAGCCGCTGGGGGGGAAGGACTTAAGCAGTTTTGTGCCGCGACCGCCCCCAGTTGATCCCGTAAAAGAACAGGCGAGAAAGGAGGGGGAGGTTCTAAAGAAGAAGAAGAAGAAGAAGATGAGTGCCCCTGAGGGGGCTGCAGATGCCCTGGGTCAAAGAAGACGAAGGTGGTGGAGGTCGCCCCAGCAATGGAGGTTGTGAGGTCACCCCAACAGTGGTGGAGATCATCCAAGGGGTCGAGAGGGCTGCCCCGAAGTGTAGGCAGAGGGTGTGGCAACTGGGGCTGAACCAAGTGAAGGGGAAAAGACCCAAAGGGGTCCTGCGCCCTAAGGGGGTGTCGGTCTTACTACCGCAGTCTACCATGCTCGGGCAGTGGCTGGGCGGCTGGAGGGAGAGGAGGGCCCAGCCGGGGCAGGTGCAGACCGCCTGGTAGCGATCGTGGAGGAAGCATCCGCGCACTCAGCAGCTACCAGATTCAATAAGGCTGACCTGCTGAGGGGGTTATACTCTGCCCAAATGGAGGTAACCACCTTAGCAGGGGCTCTACTAAGAATGGCAGGGGCTGCAAAGCTGAAGGCGGATGAGGTCAAGGCTCAGCTTGCTAAGTTGAAGGAGGAGAGTGCAAGTTGGGAGAGCGCCCACTCCGATCTGCAAGCAGTCAAGTTGGAGCTGGAGAACACACGCCGCCAGGTTGTGTCGCTCGAGTTCCAGCTGACTGGTGAGCAGAAGAAGTTGGAGAAGGCCCAAAGAGCTTGTGTCGTCGCGGTCGAGCGGCATGAAGAGGCCATGGGCAGCAATGAAGAGCTGGTCAGGCAGAAAGATGAAGCAGACGTCAAAATTGGCGATCTGTAGAAGGAGCTGGAGGGCGAGCGTGCCAAGGTAGTGGAGGAGAGGGGGAGGCTTCAGAAGGAGTTGAAAGCAGAGAGAGAGAAGGCATCGGCGGAGAAGGAGAGCCTGAAGAAGGAAGTGAAGGAGGAAAAGGCAAAGGCTGCGTCTGAACAAGCAAAGGCTGCGTCTGAAAGGGCGACCCTGCAGAAAGAGCTGGACGAAGAGAGGGCGAAGGCAGCTTCTGAGAGGGCGGCTTATCCCGATCTGTGCGTCGCAGCAGTGGAGCAGTTCAAAGGGTCTGCTGAGTTTCAGATGGCAGTTGATGCCGCGGTCGCCATCAGTCTGGCTGGCAAGAATCTGGGGGGGCGGGCCCATCGAGGATGACTGCTGGAGGCAGAACTGAAGCAGAAGTTATTGAGAGCTTCCAGCAGTTAGACTTCTATAAGCACGAAATGGCTGAGTACTGGGACAGTGGCTGGAAGATGTTCAAACGTAGAGCTGAAGAGCTGTTCCCAACTTAGACCTTAGTAGTGTAACGATTGGTGAAGACGATGTGGCCCAAACCCCCCTGGACGAGGGCATTGAAGAAGAAGATCTTGTATCCAGTGAAGAGGAGTGACTGGGGAAGAAGAAGAAAAATGAGCTTACACAGACCCCTTTTTGTTTTGTTTTGTTTTTTTTTTTTTTTTTTTTTTTTTGAATTGATGTAATGGACTTGTGTACACATTTGTGAATAAATAAATAAAATTTCAGCTGTGTTTTCAGTCGATTGCTTTTGCTTGTGTATAAATCAGTGTGAACTAAATTCAGGAACTCCTTGATGCATAGTGAAATCGAACTTGTATAAAAACTCAATGTAGAGTAAAGTAAAGAACTCCTCAATGCAGAGTGGGATTTAGAATGTGATAAAATTATGTATATGTGCTTGCCGCATTGCTGAAATGGATGTGAGTGGTTTATTTGAGTCATGGTTGATGGGGGAGGAAATAATCTGATTAGTAGAGGAAAAATGTAAGAACGTCTTTGGAATTTGACTAAGTAAAGAGTGGGGGAAAAACTTCGACCTGGAATTGTGACTAAGTGTTCTACTAATGCCACAATTATGAAGTTTCACTGATGCTGCAAGCGACTCAGTCTTGGGCCTGGAATGGCGGTACTCAGTCTGGTTGAGACTTGTGATGCTTGGTCTAGGTGAGGATTGGTCTGGCCGAGTGCATCAAGCTCAGTCTGGCTGAGGCTTTTGTGCTTAGTCTGGCTGAGGCTTTTGGTGCTCAGTCTGGCTGAGGCTTTGAGTGCTCGGTCTGGACGAGGCTTTGAGTGCTCGGTCTGGACGAGGCTTTTAGTGCTCGGTTTGGCTGAGGCTTTTGGTGCTCAGTCTGGCTGAGGCTTTTGGTGCTCAGTCTGGCTGAGGCTTTGAGTGCTCGGTCTGGACGAGGCTTTTAGTACTCAGTTTGGCTGAGGCTTTTGGTGCTCAGTCTGGCTGAGGCTTTTGGTGCTCAGTCTGGCTGAGGCTTTGAGTGCTCGGTCTGGATGAGGCTTTTAGTGCTCAGTCTGGCTGAGGCTTTTGGTGCTCAGTCTGGCTGAGGCTTTTAGTGCTCAGTCTGGCTGAGGCTTTTGGTGCTCAGTCTGGCTGAGGCTTTGAGTGCTCAGTCTGGCTGAGGCTTTGAGTGCTCGGTCTGGACGAGGCTTTTAGTGCTCAGTCTGACTGAGGCTTTTGGTGCTCAGTCTGGCTGAGGCTTTGAGTGCTCAATCTGGCTGAGGCTTTGGTGAGTGTTGCAATCAAAACGTCATTGAGACACCATATAGATAACTGAGGTATATAAACGCCAAAAAGTTACATTGCACGAAAAGATAACAAGAATGTTCAAGCGTGTGAATTTGTCAGAAAGAAAATACAATGACTGAGCAATACAAAAGTAGTGGTTTATTGAAAGTAACGTCTCAGGTGTTCGGCGTTCCAAGGGTGCGAGAGGTCTCGACCTTCCAAATCCTGAAGTCGGTAAGTGCCTGGACATGGTCGGGCTTTCACAATGTAAGGTCCCTCCCATTTGGCTGCCAATTTACCCTCAGTCGGATTTTTGGTGGCAAGAGTTGCTTCTCTCAAGACAAGGTCCCCAACAGCGAACTCCCTTGGTCAGACTTTGCGGTTGTAGTGTGTTCTCATTTTCTATTGGTATGAGGCCAATCTGACAGCAGTGGTCTCCCTGAGTTCTTCAATTAGGTCCAGGTCTGCCCGACGAAGTTCTTCGGTGAGTGCTGGATCCGGATGTAAAACCCTGGGGGTAGGCAGACCGATTTCCACTGGAATAACCGCCTCAGCGCCATATGTTAGACGAAAAGGGGTTTCCCCAGTGGGAGTCCGAGCGGTGGTGCGGTAAGCCCATAGCACATTCGGTAGTTCTTCAGCCCAGAGTCCCTTAGCAGCTTCAAGCTTGGTCTTGATGATCTTCAAAAGAGAACGGTTGGTGACCTCAACCTGGCCATTGGCTTGGGGATGACCAGGGGAAGAGAAACATGGTTGAATCTGGAGGTCGGCACAGAACTTCCTGTACTTGGCGTTGTCGAATTGTTTGCCGTTGTCAGAGATAATGGCCTGAGGGACGCCGAATCTGCAAACGATCGACTGCCAGATGAACTTGGTTGTGTTCCGCTCGGTGATGGTCGCAAGGGGTTCTGCCTCTACCCACTTGGTGAAGTAATCAATGGCAACAATCGCGAACTTGGTCTGGCCTCGGCCGGTGGGAAGTGGACCAACTAGGTCGATCCCCCATTTGGCGAACGGGTAGGGGCTGCAGAGTGTGATCAGTTCAGTAGGAGGAGTATGGGGGATGTTGGCAAAGCGCTGACACTTATCGCATTTGAGCACAAAATCAGTGGCATCTTGATTGAGAGTCGGCCAGAAATAACCAGTACGAAGTATTTTGTGGGCTAAAGACCTGCCGCCCGAATGATTGCCACAAATTCCCTCATGGATTTCTTGCATTACATAGGTTGCTTGAGCCGAGTTGAGGCATCGCAGATATGGTCGTGAAAAGCCACGTTTGTACAAGACGCCACTGACCAGAACGTAGTTAGACGACCGAGCCCTGACCTTGGCGGCCTGCTGTTGGTCATCTGGGAGTTCTCCTGTTGTCAAAAATAGGAAGATGTCTGATGCCCAAGGGATGGGTTCATTGTGGAGGAACTGCACTTCTTGTAGGTCGGGTGAGATGGTCGGGTGGGCTAGGTATTCGAGGCGGACTCCGTGGCTGAGGTCAGACTGGTCTGCAAAGGCCAACTGAGCCATCTCATCTGCCTTGGAGTTTTCCGCCCGAGGTATGTGCTTGATGTGGAAGGTATTGAAGAGACGAACAAGAGGGAGTGCCATATCCCTGTAAGCCTGCATTGTGTCCTCCTTGGCGTCGAATTCCCCCGTAATCTGGCCGACGATGAGCTGGGAGTCGCTGAATACCCGAATGTGGCTGACACCAATGTCCTTGGCCAGGCGGAGTCCTGTTATCAATGCCTCATATTCGGCCTCATTATTGCTGGCATCAAACAAGAAACGGAGAACACATTTGAAATAGCCACCCTCAGGGGAGGTGAGGATGAGACCAGCCCCACTACCTTCCCTGCAGGATGACCCGTCAACGTTGAGAGTCCAAGAATGGGGGTCTTCTGGCTCGACAGGGGTTGGTGGAGGTGGAGAGGCAGTGGTTGGGGTAGGGTTGGTGAATTCTAGGATGAAGTCAGCTATGACCTGTCCCTTGATTGCCGTTCGAGGGCGGTAGGAAATGTCAAACTGGCTGAGTTCTACTGACCACTGCATAAGTCTGCCGGAAAGTTCTGGTTATTGCATGACCTTCTTCAGGGGTTGGTCGGTGAGGACCACTATGGAATGGGCTTGGAAGTAAGAACGGAGCCGTCTAGAGGCGGTGACCAAGGCCAAGGACAATTTTTCTAGTAATGGGTAATTCTGCTCCGCTCCCCTGAGAGCTTGACTGATGTAGTAGACCGGCCGTTAGACTGAGCCGTCTTCCCTGATAAGAGCTGCACTGACTGCGGTGCTTGACACTGCTAAATAGAGGAAGAGAGGCTCGCCCGTAACTGCTTGTGAAAGGAGGGGAGGATTGGCCATGCATTGCTTTAGCTGCTGAAAAGCCTCTTCGGATTCAGTTGTCCATTCAAAAGTCTGCCGAAGAACTTTGAAGAATGGTAGGCACTTATCGATTGCGCGGGCAATGAAGCGGTTGAGGGCCGCCACTCGGCCGGTGAGTCTTTGAACTTCTTTGACCTTTCTGGGTGACTGCATCTCAATCAAGGCCTTGATCTTCTCAGGGTTAGCTTCAATGCCGCGCTGGCTGACCATAAAACCCAAAAACTTTCCGGATCCTACGCCGAAGGCGCACTTCTCTGGGTTGAGCTTCATTTGGTACTTGCGAAGGTGGCGAAGGTCTCTCGCAGGTCGGTCAGATGGTCAGTGGAGAATTTGCTCTTGACCAGCATGTCGTCGACATATACTTCCATATTCCGACCGATCTGATGATGGAAAACGGCATTGACCAACCGTTGGTAGGTGGCCCCAGCATTCTTCAGGCCGAACGGCATCATACGATAGTGGTAGGTACCTCGGTCGGTTATGAAGGATGTGTGTTCTCGATCGGACAGGTGCATCAAGATTTGGTTGTATCCGGAGAATGCATCCATGAAGCTAAGCATTTGATGACCGGCCGTGGCGTCGACCAGCAGATCTATGCGGGTGAGAGGATAACTATCTTTGGGGCAAGCCCGGTTCAGGTCAGAGTAATCGACGCAGAGTCGCCATTTGCCATTGTTTTTGCGGACTAGGACCACATTTGACAACCATTTAGGGTAGTCTACATTTTTGATAAATTGGGCCTCAAGGAGCTTGTCAACCTCTGCGGCTATAAGAGCATTGCACTCTGGATGAAAGATGCGCTGCTTCTGGCGGTAAGGTCGGAAATGGGGTTCAATACTGAGGTGGTGAGTTATGAAAGAGGGGTCAATGCCTGGCATGTCTGAGTGAGTCCAGGCAAATACATCATTGTGCTCGGTCAGGAGGTCAGTGAGGTCGGCCTTGGCTTGGGGGGATAGTTGGCTGCCGATCTTGGCAGTTTTGGTGGGATTGGTGGGGTCGATGGGAACCTCAACGAGCTCCTCCACAGGTTCTCCTCTGACCAACTCGTCCTCATCTCGGACGTCAAGTCCTTCGATGATCATTGCCTCTTTCAGCTTGACTTCTTTGAGTGAGGCAATATAACACTCCCTGGGCACGGTCTGCTCTCCTCTGACTGTTCCGACCCCGAGATCGATGGGAAACTTGATGGCAAGGTGATAGGTGGATGTGATGGCTTGGATAGTGGGGTGTTTGGCTATTATACTGGGCGTTTCTGGGTTCTGGGTCTTTTCTTTTCTCTCTGGGGGTCGGGTTTTTAGTTATTGGATCCTGCCGAGCGGCTAGTGAATCTTCGGCATTCATGTATTTCTGGGCTTTGGAGAGTAGGGCTGCCATGGAGGTCGGGAGGTTTTTAGAGAAGGAGAAAAGGAAATCGGATGACCGTAACCCAGCCATGAAGGCCGTGAGGATGACCTTATCATCATTTGCCGCTACTTGCAGGGCCTCAGTGTTGAAGCGGGTCACGTAACTGCGCAGCGAGTCCCCCTCGGTCTGCCGGATGTTGAGGAGCTGGGTTGCCGGGCGACGTTGGCGCTGGGCTCCAATAAAATGGCTAAGGAAAGAGTCGCTGAGGTGCTGGAAGGTGGAGACAGAGTCTGGTGGTAACTGGCTGAACCACAGTCGAGCCGACCCCTTCAGTGTCACGGGAAAAGCTCGGCACATGATCTCGTCAAGGAAGGCATGGAGGATCATGAGGGTGCGGTAGGTCTCCAGATGGTCGACCGGGTCCGTCGTTCCGTCAAAAGAGTCGATGGTGGGCATTTTGAACTTGGCGGGCAGGGGTTTGTCTCGGATGGAGGCAACAAATGGTGAGTTTGCCGTGGTGGAGGGTTTATGCTGGATGTTCTGCATAACCCCTTGGAGTTGGAGCTTCATGGCTCGGAGTTCAGCGTCCCAGAGGGGAATGTTGTCGCCACCAGAGGGAGACAGGTGTTGGACGTTGCTGGCTTCTCCCTCGGGGGCTGGTGCTACGACTGATGGGTGTGGGGGTGGAGGTGGTGGATTTATATATGAGCAAGGAGGTTGCACACCTTCCATGTTAGGTGGATAGAGTTGCGGGACAGTATGGCTCGGAGTTCGTTCCTGGTTGGGTGGAATATTTGGAGGTGGTGGTGGAGGCATGGGAAGGTTTCTTTGGAGTAAAGCATTTATTAGGGCCTGATTTTGCTCGGCCATACGGTTAATGTTGTTGGTAAGCTCGATGAAATACTGAGGTGGGTTGTTTGGATTAGGAGGGTCGGTTTGATGGTCGGCAGCATTATGGTGAGAAGCCATGGATCTAGTCGTGACCATACACCTTGATGGGTAGGAGAGAAAGGTTGTTGGGACAGGGTCTTCGGCGACAATGAGCACAACTGGCGCACGGATAAGAGCTGGTTCCCACAAACGGCGCCAACTGTTGATACAGTTCGTCCTTGGTGGATGGGTCGGGTTGATCCAAGTTCTTCGAGCTCAAGTCCAAAGGGTCAAGCCCACCAAGTAACCTGCAAACAAGTCCAACGGGGAACGGGGTAGTCCCCCAGTGAACCCTCCGACGAGCAAATTAGTAGAGGGAGTAGAGAATGTAGAGAGAGAGAGAGATGGGAGATAGAAAGCTTAACCTTCTTCTTGTCTTCCACGTTTGCTTATATCCTTTGGTAATCATTTCGCTGTCTCTTCCGACCTGCCCTCCTCGCCGAAAGTCTATGCTGTAGCTTACCTTGTTCAGGGTAAGGGGGTCCTGTTCCGACGGGGAGGTGTTGTCGTAATAAATGCTGTGATGGGCTGCATTAATGGTGATGTGCAGTGGCAATAACTTTGCAGATCTTTGTATGCTGATGTGGCTCGTTCTTCACCTGCCATGTGTCTGAATGCCATTGGCTCTTTATGCCATATTGGATTCCAGCTATTCTGGACTTCACCAGTTGGGTTATGTATTGGGCTCCGACTGATGGGCTTGGATTGTTTATAGTGGTTCATGGCCTTTGTGGGCTTGTACACGTCAATTACAAATTATGTTCTTATGTATAAAAAATTTATGAAAAAAATCTCAACATAAATGTAATATCAATCATTATTGACATGTAAATATAATTAATCTCACTATATATATATATAAAAGTTACTAGAGTGTTAGTTATATTTGTATGTGTAGTTCACCCTTCATATGTTGTTTTACTATTAATTGGTGATATCATATGTCAATAATAACGTGATATTGCTATTATATAAAAAATTTACTCAAATTTTGTAAAAATTTAATTTATCTTAACATTATTTAAGACTTAAATATATGAATTTTTTACATTATCCGTGATATACTAGTTATACGTAGTACTTTCTTTTCTATTTTACTCGAAATTAATTGTAAAATTTTATGTGAAATACTTTTGTAATAAATTATTTAAATTTTTATACTTAATATTAATTTAAAAATTATTATTATTTTTTATTATTAATTATAAAAAAAATTATAATTATAATTAATAAATGTCCCTTTCTGATTGACTGTAAACATGATATGTAAGCCCCCACATTTGACTGCTGAAGTCAAAGGCTCTCAACAATATTGATCCAACTTTAAAGAACCCTCTGGGCCCATTATCAATGCGGCAACTAGCCTATGAGTTCCCCTCATACAAATGTGTTGGGTTGTAATATGAATAAGCCCAAACTTTGTAGATTTTCCATAGCCCAAGCTGCCATGTTCTAGTTGCATGTAAATTTTTTATTTATTTGAGTAACGAATTTTTAATAAAAGATTTACATTGATACAAATTGATGGTTTAAGTGATAAAGTGTAACATTTTTTTTAGTTAAAGAGAGATTTTATTTGATAGTTCAAGGTTACATATAGTTTAGTTATTAAAGTTCAGATTAAAAATAATAATAATAATAGACGAAGTGATTAATTTTATAATTTTTAATAACACGGTATAATACTTATTTTTAAATTTTTAAAAATTATTCAAACTTCAAAAGGAGAAACCTACATAAAAACTATGTATATTTTTATTTTTATTTTTATTTCATCAAATTAATTTTATATATTTTTTTTATAAAAGAACAAATTTAAAGAAAAAAACCGAAAATAACCAAAAAAAAAAAAATAGGAGAGATGAAGAAAGCAAAATCAATTTGGAAAGAAAAACGTTATAGGTTTCAAATTTTCTAATAAATAAATGATTAAATATTTCATATGGGTATGGGCACCGCACCCATGTGAGACTTGTTTATTTGGTAGAAAATTTAATATATGTAGCATTACCCATTTGGAAAGAACAATACTATAACCACATACATGTAAGACATTTAATATATGTAGTTATTTGATAAAAATTTAGCATATGTAGCATTACCCATTGGAAAAGAAAAATACTATAACCTCTAAATTTTCTACTAAATAAATAATCAAAGATCTCACAACATTTGATAATTTATTTTGATAAATTTAAAGCTATCATAACATTACTTTGTTTGGAAATAGTGACGTGAACGTTTCAAAAATATCCACGTGTGATTGTCGAATTTGATAAAGCAAAGTCGTCGCTTGTGGACTAAGATCAAGTGGTCCCGACACCACCTGAGTCAGTTCAGATTAAAGTCTTGTTTATAAACAAGTTATTTTAGTAATTTTTTGACATTTTATAAAAAAAAATATAAAAAAAAAAAAAAAATAGGAGAGATGAAGAAAGCAAAATCAATTTGGAAAGAAAAACGTTATATGTTTCAAATTTTCTAATAAATAAATGATTAAATATTTCATATGAGTATGGGCACCACACCCATGTGAGACTTGTTTATTTGATAGAAAATTTAATATATGTAGCATTACCCATTTGGAAAGAACAATACTATAACCACATCCATGTAAGACATTTAATATATGTAGTTATTTGATAAAAAATTTAGCATATGTAGCATTACCCATTGGAAAAGAAAAATACTATAACCTCAAAATTTTCTACTAAATAAATAATCAAAAATCTCACAACATTTGATAATTTATTTTGGTAAATTTAAAACTATCATAACATTACTTTGTTTGGAAATAGTGACGTGAACGTTTCAAAAATATCCACGTGTGATTGTCGAATTTGATAAAGCAAAGTCGTCGCTTGTGGACTAAGATCAAGTGGTCCCGACACCACCTGAGTCAGTTCAGATTAAAGTCTTGTTTATAAACAAGTTATTTTAGTAATTTTTTGACATTTTATAAAAAAAAATATATAAAAAAATAAAAAAAATAATGTGATAACTTATAATAATTTTTTGACTTTTTAACTAAAACAGAAGGTCGATAAACGAGACCTAAATATTGTTTAGGAGGATGATTTGGATTAAGTTAGTTTTAAAAAATAAAATAAATTAAAAAAATAAAATATCACATTTAAATTATAATTATTTTACTTTTTCTTTCATAAAATTATAAATAAAAAAAAATTATTCTAAACAAAAATAAAATTAATAAAATTAAAATAATTAAAAAAAATTACTAAAAAAATTATTCCAACACCAACCCAACCAAACCTAATCGTAACACTCAACTGGCTCACCTCCCTTGTTATTTTTCCATGTCTTTTGTTCTTTATTTATTTATGGGAAAGTCTTAGACCTGTCCACCTAAAATTTTTTGGGTACTGATTGTGCAATATAGATTAATTTATATATTGTGAAATCCATATAGAATGGAATGGAGATTAATTTTCTGAATAATTTATGAGTTGGTAAAGATAAGTTTGCAATATTTCTCTTTATTTTTATTTATTTATTTATTTATTTTTTTTTTACAGGAAAATCCTCCATACTCTCCCGCAAGTCCAAGGCAATGCCCCTTGCAGAGATCACCAGGGTGTCCTGTTACCGTTCCGAGCGAAGAGGCTATAACTTGAGAATTTGTCCCGACCTCTCAAGACAAACTCCACTTAAGTCAGGACTCGCACAGCGAGAGAGTATTAAACCCACGCCAAGTGTTAATTAGATAACTTGAGGTTCAATTTCTTAACCATCTATGCTTCGTCGAGGAGATTGGCCCAAGAGGGAGGGGAATTATTTATGTATTAATCTGTATTTTTAGCCAATTAATTATCTGATCTGTCTATTGTCGTTTTCGAAACAGTTGGTATCAAATCAGACCGTCAAAATGTTCTCTCTCTCTCTCACAATCTTCGCATCATATCCTAATTGACCGCCACGTATACCTACCCTTCAATCCCAACCGTCCAACTCTCCTTTAAAAAGGATACAAAACCGCTCATGTGTCCGCCTCTATCAAACCAAAATACACAAACAGAGATACTAAAATAAAACTGTAATCAACCGTTCCACTCTCTCACTAAAACCCCTCTCTCTCTCTCTCTCCCCGGCGATTTTCTCCAAGCAGAGTTTCTTTCTTCTTCTTATTTTTCATCATCGTGATCGCCATTTCTGATCTCTTCGATCGCTTCGAAGCTTCTCTCGCTGCAGATCCGAAGATCTTCACTCTCCATGTTCGTCAAAAAGCTAGTTGAGAAGGCTTCCAAGAAGGTACTCATTAATTTACTCTTCTCATCATCTTCTTCTTCTTCTTCTTCTTTGATCTCTGTATTTTTTTTAATCGAACACTTCGAATCGCGTGATTTGGAAAATCTAATTTCTAGTTGTTTAGAAAATTAGAATACTCGTCAGTGAAACGGTTAAATTAATTTCCTCTGCTACTTTAGTCTTATATATATTCATATATATTTTTTAATTTTATTTTCTCTCATTGTGTTTTTTGGTTTGTCCGTCCATAGATTTTGATTTTTGCAATGTAGTATTACTATCATTTTATATATTTTCGGGAGATATTTTCATAAATTATTATTTTATTCCATTACACTATCCTAGTTGCTTGGAAAGAAGCAAAGGAGGAAAGTATTTATGACATAAATTTGGATTGTGAATTTACATTAATTTGATTGATTGGTGGGATAAGATTGATTTTCCATTTGATGACTTTATTTTGTTCTATCTATGTAGCAAGAATAATGTGCCTCTTCACATAATGCAAGAGGGGTTCTCTACAATATTTGAAGTTAATGACTTGGTACCTAAAGAGTGTAAGAAAAGATCATATATAATGCTAGGATCAACCAATTGAGTATAACCAAAAATTCGAATTGAGAACTATGTGGTGATAGTTTGGGGAAACTCAAAAAAATAGAGTTTTGTGTTTTGAGATATTATTTTAAAAATAATTTTTTTATAGAGGGTTTAGACAATTTGAAAATTTGTTTAGTAATATATTTTGAAAATAGTTTTGGAGTTTTGGATGATTTGATTTTTGTTATATGGGTGTGAGAGAAAAAATGGTTGAGAATGAGAGATGAAAGAGAAAAATGATTAATTGATTTTTAATAAAGAGAAAAGTGATTTTAAATTTTTTTTTTTAATTTTTAACCAAACATATTTTTGAATTTTTTTTTTTCTAAAAATATATTTTGAGAGACAAATCAGATATGCCTTTAATGTCTTGTATGTTCAAAAAAGAACCATAAAGTTTTAAAATAAATAGATTTGAGATTTTCTGTTTTCAAAAACTTTGATATCCCCTATCCTATGCACTTGCGTAGGTGCATGAGACAGTGAGGCAGGAACCTTTTGGAATAGGGCATCTAATCCAAAATGTGTAGTATGAACGTGGTACAGGATTGCTTAGAGAGAATTACATGATGCTTTGTGCTTAAAAAACGTGAAAAATGGAGGAGTTGGTATAAGTATAGTAAATGGCATTTGCATACTAGAATGTTGTCTGGAATTTTTGGTAAGTTGATATAAAGGGTAATACTTGGAAGAAAATTGGCTGTTGGCCAGGTGATACAGAGGTAGTGCTATGGTGGAATTTTTTCACAAAGATAAGCTAGAGGCAAGCAGAAAATTAATATATATATATATATTGAAAAATTGAGGTTAATGTCGGTGAGTAATTAGGAGTAAATTCAACTGTGAAACTGGGGTTGGGTGCACTTTTCGAAAAATTAGCGGTATGGTGTTTTTGGTAATTAGTAAAGGGATGTAATTAACTAATGTATATGTTTGGATGAAGATGGAATCAGAAAGTATTATCATGTTTCCTTTTCTCTTCATTTTTTTTTATTTATAAAATTTGATTGGTGAAAGAAAAAGTCGTTATCAATGTATGAATTGGCTTTACTCATGATTTTGACTCACCTAACCAAGCATATTAGTATCCTAAGGATTTCTAACAACTCTTTAATCTTTCTTCATTCATCCTCTTTAACTTTAATAAATGTTTGTAAAGATCACCTTCATAGCCTAGTTACCTGCCACGTGGTCTGAATACTCAAAGCAATAGCTTTGATTAGTTTCTTTAAATTTTTTGTTTTTTTAGTTTGAAAATACAAAGGAAAAAAAAAAGTAATGTTAAAAGATTTCAAGTATATTATCAAATGTGGAATTCACATGGTGTAGGTCTCACAGTCATACAAAATATTTGGTAAAACATTTGGTTCCTACCATTTTTCGAAAAAACAATCTTTATATCCAAGGGACCCCCATTTTTTAAAGGTTAATCCGCCAATTAGATAGCTTGGACGGTGCGGTTGTGATGACCCAAGGGAGGAGGGACCATCTCAAAGGGCCCAGTATAATATTGGAACTTCTAAACAAAGATACACTTTAGGGGTAAAACTGTAATAAAATATAATTTTAAAATGAAAAATACAGTTTAGGGGTAAAACTATAATAAAACAATTTTAAAATGAATGTAAAGAGTTGAAAAAGAGATTTGGAAATAAAAGCTCAAAGTACTATATAGTTTCCCACATTTGGGTTATGATTGTTGTTTTTAATAGTAAATTTATTCGAATAATGTTTGAGGGCCCGAAAATGGAGGCTCGAATTGGCTCAAAACCCCAAAACGACGTCGTTTTGGGTTTTGATTTTTTTTTTTTTTTTTCTTTCTTTTCTTTTCTTCCTTTTCTTCCTTTTCTTTCTTCTTCTTCGTTGAGTTCAACACAGAGGCGAGAGAGAGAGAACGCCGGCGAGACAGAGAACGCAGCTCGTCGTCGGCGTCGCAGCTCGTCGTTCGTCGGCCGATCGTCGCATCGCCGCCTCCGCCTCTGCCTCCGACGGCTTCCGTTCTGCCCCCGCCCGCCTCCGCCCGCCTCCGCCGCCTCTGCCGCCTCTACCTCCACCCGATTTTAATGGCCCCTCCAGTTCCTCCTCTCCTCCTTCTTCTTCCTCCTCTCCTTCTTCTTCTTCTTCCTCCTCTCCTTCCGCTCCTCTCCTCCTTCTGAAATTCGAGCCGTTTGGCTCGAATTTCTTTCGGGCCCTCTACCAGTTCTCAATTTATTCAGAGGTAAAACTGTAATAAAACAATTTTAAAATGAATGAGTGTAAAGAGTTAAAAAAGAGATTTGTAAATAAAGGCTCCAAATAAGTTTCCCACTTCAGGCCAAGTTTGGGTACTCCCAAATAATTTAAAAAGTCAAAAAGTTACTCAAAAAGTTAAAAAGTTAACACTATTCACCAAAAGTCAACAATTACGGCTGCACAACTCCCAATGCAAATTTTCTTCTAAAAATCAATTTTCACAATTTTTTATTACACATTTTTTCATAAAAAGTCAAAAAGTTAACCCAAACATCCATATTTTCAACCTCAATTTTTTTGTTCAAAAAGACAAAAAGTGCACTTATTTAGTCTTTCCAAACTTGGCCAGTTATATTCCAAGATAACTCTGAGGATTTTTTATTTTTAAAATTTTGAATCCTTCTCTCTCAATATATTCTCAACAATTATAAGGGTTGTGTCAATGTTCTTCTTTTATGTTAAAGTTCTTTTATAATTTGACAACTCGATGTATTGAGATAAATAAATAATTAAAGAGAAAATAGATGACCAAAAAATTAAGTCAATCTAATTATTGTATCTTACTCAATTTATCGTGATTTTAACCAAAAAGAATGTATTTTTAAAATCACAATTTTTTTTTTTATTAAAAACGATAAATTAAATAAATTACACTTATAAGATTGATTTAACTTTTTGTGTGAATAAAATATATAATACTCGACAAAATAAATTATTAAAACAGTAGCCATAATAACTCTCATAAATCCAACCATCACTTTTCAATTCGAAATTTGGACTGAAAGAAATCTTCTTCCGTTTTTAAATAACATGGACATGTGTTTAACCGAAAAAGGAAAACAACTTGTCCATGTGATGGGCGGTGATCTCCACAACAAACCACAATGAAAGACTTTGCAAATGACACGGCGTGGACCTAGGTGGCACCATGTCAGGGGAGGTGCCATCTGCCCAGGGATGGCCGGCCTTTGTCTGTGATGGGCCCTCTGGTCAGTGCGAAACAAAGCAATAATGCTATAACTCAAGCTACTAGGTGAAATACCTTATAAAAATACAAATATATATATATATATTCCCTTTATTTTACTTAATTATTTTAGTTAATGTTTACTCTACTTATATATTCTATTTTAATTATTAATTTAATTAATAATTTTAAAAAAATTATTTTAATTAATATAAAATATAAATATATTTTATTCACTTTACATCTTCTTTTTTTTTTTTTTCTTTTTTTAAATCCATAAATCTTACATCTACTTTTTTTTTTTTTTTTTCTTTTTTAATCTATAAACCAAACACACGTAGTGATAATTTAGTGGCCTCACAGTTTTTCCATTGGACTCTCTGCCTGAGACATCGAACCATCCTAGATTATACAGGTTTGTTAATAGAAGTGTCATGCTTCGTTTTATATGTTGATGGCGTCATCTTTTCCTTTGCAATGCGATCATGTCCTCGCTTCGCTCTAAGAATTATACACGTCGTGAAGATAAAAATTTCTCCCTCCAAAGACCTGACTTTTGTGACCGTGACCTTTGATTTTGCCATCGAACGCTGATAAACCCTCAAAACTTGTCAAAATTTCTAAAATCCCAAGTACTTTTGTTCTTCATTTTACTTGTAAAAATAAAAATGGCTTTTTTTTAATCTTCTTGTTTATATCGCACATTCTTCTCCTCTTTTTTTTTTCGTTGGTCAGTGAAGCTATATGCATTTGGTGCTGTTCAATGTTTCACTTTGAGAAGCTATACTTCTGGGTGGTGCGAATTAGAATTTTACTGTTGTTCTCAAGGTGGGTGGCTTGATAGAGACTATAAACCTCATTACCCTTACTGTTAAATGATGGGTTACAATAATATGATTTAGTTTCAGCCTCTTTGGTAATACCCTGTTGCCAATTTGTGATTGAAGTACTCTGCTTATCAAAAAAAATTAAAAAAAAAAATAGTGATACAAGTACCTAATCTTTTCTAGTTGCCAGCAATGGTATACATATATCATCTCTATCTGGGTTTTTAATGATACCTATGGAATGCTTTTCTGTTGCAGCCTGGAGGAAATTCTGATGGTTTAAAATCTGAAGACATAGATCCACGTCTGGTTTTCCATTATGGCCTCCCGTCAGGATCCATCTTGCTGGCTTATGACTCCATTCAGCAGATTCTGGCCATCTCTACAAAGTAAGTTTCTGTCGCTACTGGAATAATTGCAATGTGCCTCTTCAATTTGGGGGAAGCTTCATGTCTTGCAATGTGATATTTAAGATTTATGTATGCTTACAAATACGTAAATGATCTTCTTTCAGTACAATGTAATGGCTAGTGATACTATTTTTCTGTGAATTTGAACGTTGTTATGGTTGGTTGTTATATTGCTTAACTTATCAAAAATTAAAATAAAATAAAAATCCTACCTCGGTCTTCTAATGTATTATATATTCTGATAATCAATGAGTTTAATCAAATTTGATATAAATGACACCACACTCCAAATTAAACACCCGGAGTTTGTTTGGTAAGTTTGGTGACTTAAAGTGTGGATTTTGTTTCTGACACATGTTTATGTTCTCAGAGATGGCCAAGTTAAATTATATGGAAAAGATTCCACTCAAGCTATATTGGAATCTACCGAGACAGTACCAAGCAAGTTTTTGAAGGTATGTGTTTTGTGGTGTTTCCCATCCTTCTTTTAGATTCTGGTGCATGATGTGATTCTTAGTGATACATTGCATTGATAATTTCTGTTGGCATCTCCAGGTAACATTTCTTCTTGCTTAAAATTGATTGATGAACTGATGCAATTCATGATTTTATTCTTACAGTTTTTCGAGAACCAAGGCATCCTTCTAAATGTAAATGCCAATAACCACATTGAGGCAAGTTATTCCATTGGCTAATTACCGAAGGTCTTCCTTTTTATAAGTTTTGGCTCTATTTCTTCTGATATTCAATGTGCGATAAGAGTTTTCTGTGGTATTGCATTGATTAATTTTAACTGTCACATTGTATTTGTTTTATATATATAATTATATATTTGCATCATCCTTTGAATTGAGTTCCTAAAGGAAATCATAGTGTAGTGTAGGTCTGGGACATGGACAAGAAGTTTTTATCTCATGTACATGTCTTTAAGGAAGAAATCACCTCTTTCACAGTCATGCAACTTAGTCTGTACATGTAAGTTTCTTATTTTCAAATGCATTGAAAATAAATCACAAGCATGCACTGCATTTATTAATGGGTATTTTGTATCCGTCGACAGGTATGTTGGAGATTATGCCGGTAATGTTTCAGTTTTGAAACTTGATAAAGAATCATGTAATATAGTGCAAATGAAATACTGCATCCCTCTTTCAGCATCTCATGGTGAGAAATATTCATAGCTTGTAAATTTTTGCTCCTGCTTATCCTATATTATTAGATGTTTGTGATTGTGAAGCAGAACCGAATTGTACCAGTATTCTTTTGTCTAGTTTTTTTGTCGATATGTAATGACATCTTAACTTATTTTGTGACTCAGTATATTTTTTCACATGTATATCCAAACTGTGCATTATTACTTTTAACATTGAATACGTATCATCTGTATCCGTGTGGGCTATAACAGTTCCTTCTCTTACTTGCAAGATGCAGTGATTATGAATGATTAGTTTTTAAGTATTTTCATACTGAGCAACGTTTATTTCTTCCATAATTTGTACTGCAATTTTTCACATGCTCATGCAACTTGATCTTCAATTTAGGGAATACAGTGGAAGTAGCAGGTGATACTTCTGTTACACGCATACTGCCTCAACCAACAGCTGAAAGTAAGAGGTAGTATGTCTTCATTTTTCTCACTTTTCATTAGTCTTCGGATACTCCAAATTCAGTGCTTATTGGTTGTGATGATCTTTCGTGATGTTGACCCACCAAATCGGATGCACTTGTTTAATAGATTCATTTTTTTAGGTGTGCGTGCCCATTTCTCATGAGAGAAAGAGAGATGGAACTTGTAAAAATCAGTACTTATCATTAGTTGAATATACTGTTTGCCTTCTAAAAGGAAATCCTTTTCATTTTTTCAAGGATGTTAAACGTCATCTTGCCTAGATTACTTGATTTGCCTGTCAATTTTGGACTCCAATTGGCACAGACAATTTTAGGTGCATGGCCTTTTTTGGCAGGTCAAGTAAACCACTATCCTAGCTTAGTCCTTAGACTAATCAAAACCATTATTTGCTTCCATGTTAAATTCTTGAAGTGATCACTTAATAAGGTACTGCCAGGGGTATGGACCATGCATCAGAAGGTATATAATTTAATATGATGGGATCAACATCTCCTTCCTACTTCATTCATTTGATTTCTGGCCCATCAGCCAGTGAAGACATCACAGCTAGATCAGATAGGTCATTATGCTCGAATGGAGCCATACTAATAGAATCTGGTTAGCTCGGACCAGTGGCTCAGATAAGAGTTACTGATGCCAGCAGAAATTTTCTGAAACAGCAGTTGCTGGCCTTATTGCTCTCATTTTCTGAACAACTATGTTGGTGTAGTGTAATCTGCATTCTCATCTTGTTAAATAGCTCTTATCATTCAAGCACATATCAAGTTAGCCTTGCTATTACCTAGTCCATTAAATGTGTTCGTTTATGAATTCATACACCTTCTTGTGATTTTTGTTTGGATGCAGGGTCCTTATAATTTATAGAGATGGCTTTATTACATTATGGGAAATTCAAGAAAGCAAAGCCATTTTTACTACTGGTGGAACCATGTTGCCAACAGCGTCTCATGAGACAAAGAAAGTGACAGCGGCATGTTGGGCATGCCCCTTCGGAAGCAAAGTAGTTGTTGGATACAGCAACGGAGAGATTTTCATCTGGAGTGTTCCTCCTGCCTCAGCTTCTAAAACTGAACCACCACTAGATAAAGACTTGTGTGTCACTCAAAGTGCACCCATTTGTAAACTGAATCTGGGATATAAATTGGACAAAATCCCTATAGCATCTCTAAAATGGGCTTATGCAGATGGGAAAGCAAGTCGATTGTATGTTCTGGGCATATCGGATATTGTATCTGCAAACTTGTTGCAGGTATTTGGATGTTATATTATCATTATACCATAAAGCTTAGATTCTTAGTTTTCAGTTTTCTGCTTCTGGTGCAACAAATGGTTCTGCATCACAAACTTCACTCCTATTAAAACTCGTTGCTTCATGACTTTCTTGATAATGACCTAGTCTCTTCTCTTGGCTTGTCAGTTATAAATTGTCACCCAATTAACCTTCCTCTTTTGACAGTATGTCTTAGTCAATCAGGGGATAGGAATATTCAAAATACAACTATGACCTTTGATACTTCTCAAAATAAACAAATAAACCTTTATAAAAATCATTCAATATCATGACCTTTGGAGACTAGATTTTTTTAGTCACAGTTCTAATTATTTGTTCATTTGTTTCATAAAAAATCTGTCTGTTACGTGGCAGGTAGTTGTATTGAATGAGCATACTGAATCTCGTACAATTAAGTTGGGGCTTCATTTGCCGGAACCTTGTGTTGATATGGAAATCATTTCAAGCTCCAATGAGAAAAGCAAGCATAAACAAGATGCTTTCCTTCTGCTTGGGAAATCAGGTCATGTTTATGCCTATGATGATTGTGCAATTGAAAAACATTTATTACAGTGCCAATCTAGGACCCCGCCATCACTCCCAAAAGAGATAATGGTAAAGCTTCCATTTGCTGATTCAAGCATCACTGTTGCAAAATTCGTAACAGACAATCCATATTCATTATGTTCAAGTGATGAGGTAAAAGAGAAGTTTCATTATACATCACATTGGTGTCTCATTATATGATAATTCTTAAGAGTAATGATCTCTATGATATTTCTTGTTATGTAGGGCAATATTATGCTGGAAAAACTTATTCCACCACTATTTCCATTTGACATGAGGCAGAAAGATGCAACTCACTCAACGCACTTTAGTGGGTTTTCGAAGAGTAAGAACTTGTACATAACTGGACACACTAATGGAGCCATAAAATTTTGGGATGCATCATGTCCGGTTATGCTCCCTGTTGTATCAATATTTCAACAGGTAATCTTCTAGATTGCATTATTTAGTTTTTATTTACAAGTGGGATTGTATTTGGACAGAAATGAGCAAAATGATACTTTTCTCTTCTTTCTTTCTTTATTATTATTATATTTATTATTGTTGTTGTTTCCAAAGAAGTTGTTATGACCAAAATTTAGTTTTTGTTCATGGGAGTATTTGGACAGAATGACCAAAATGGCACTTCTCTCTTTTATTACTATTATTGTTAATATGGTTGTTATTTTCAGTTTATTGTAAATAAGATTCAGTAGTTCATTTCGTGCTTGTGCTTATTCTATGGTACCTTTAATCTCGCAGAGTGAGGATGATTTCTCTTTAAGTGGTGTACCGCTGACAGCATTGTATTTTGATAGCAACTCACGGCTCCTTATTTCTGGAGACCAAAGTGGGATGGTGAAGTTTCCTCTGTTGATTGATCTTGACCAAAAAAAATTTGATAAAATGTTTTTGTGTACAGTTCTGGAAATGGAACAGTGAATTATTTTTAATGCTGTGCAGATTCGCATTTTTAGGATTAAACCTGAGTCATTCATGCCAGCGAGCAGTTTTATGTCCCTACAAGGTATTAATCATATAATTTAACCACTTTTTTTTTTTTTTTTCCAGCCGAATGTAGCCTTGCACAACAGAATAGACTTTTGAATTCTTGTAACTAAGAGTTCGAGGGTCTTATGGAGTATGACCTTAAAATGCACGACAGTTAGCCCTGTCATTGTGTCAATTTTTGTACGTCTAGTGTAGAAATATAAATACTGCATAGGATACTATGATACTTCTACCACATTGAAATTTCTAATGGGAAAATTGTTATTGACAGGAAGTTTAAAGAAAGGAAGCAATCACATTGTCCAGAGTCTTAAACTTATGAAAGTTAATGGAGCTGTACTTTCTATTGACATACACTCCAGCTCAAGACATCTTGCTGTTGGGTCTGATCAAGGATATGTAAGCTTTTCTTCTTCCTTTTCTTGTGTGTTCTTCGCTCAGTTGCAATTCAATAGCGCTATATGGCTCTGATACTTAGTTTAATTTGTATAAAGAAGAAAAGAGAATGATGAAGAAAAAAAGAAGAGAGAGAGAGAGAGTATATGATATGAAAAGAGGAAAGAGACATTAGGGTCTCTCCCTTGTATTCTATTATTTATACTATTCCTAACAATATTCCAGAAATAGCCTTCCGTTGTATAAAGTGTAGGAAATTAATGTATTGATATTATTGATTGATATCTAATGTTCTTACAAGAGCTCTCTTTTATAGAGAGAAATGGGATACAATGGAGCCATAATGGAGCACTATACCATAATGGATCACTAACTATATCACTAACTATATGGGGCACTAACTATAGCACTAACTAATGTGGAGTAGGTGGAGTAGGTAGAAATTGTAGGTGGAGTAGGTAGAAATTGTTACATAGAAATTGTTACATTCAACAGCCCCCCTCAAACTCAAGGGGGTTAGGAACTAACCAACTTGAGTTTGGAGAGAGTAACAAAACAGGAAAAAATAATCTGACAAATAAAATAAAAGTGGATAGGAGACACTGTATGGTCGTGTCAGACCGTTGTAGAAGACCGTATGGTTATGGCAGACCAAGGTAGAAGACAGTTTATGGGGTCATGTCGGACCGTTGTAGAAAACAGTTTATGGGGTCATGTCGGACCGTTGTAGAAGACACTATACGGCTGTGTCGAACCGTTGTAGCTGAGAACCGAAATTAATGTCGGAACAGTTTACCGAGTCTTGTCGGACCCATATAAGAGCTAACCGGAATCAATGTCGGGACAGTTTACAGAGTCTTGTCGGACCCATATAGGAGCTAACCGGAATCAATGTCGGGACAGTTTACAGAGTCTTGTCGGACCCATATAGGAGCTAACCGGAATCAAAGTCGGGACAGTTTACAGAGTCTTGTCGGACCCTTGAAAGTCGCACCCTCAAAAGGCGTGCCCAATCTTATCAAAAGGCGTGCCATCAAAAGGCGCGCCATCAAAAGATGTGCCCGACAGCCATCAAAAGGCGAGCCATCAAAAGGCGCGCCGATTTGTCGTCTGGCGTTGAGAGGCGCGTAAGGCGCGTGTCTGCCTTGCCTATTTAAACCAAGGCGAGGCTGCCGCTAAGGCTGAAACTGTGACAAAGAACTTGCTGAAAACCTTTGAAAAACTCTTCGTTTTCTTAAGAGAGATACTCTGTCACTCTGTTGCCCAGAAAATGGCTTCTTCTTCCCGTTCCGCTACCCAGAACATAGCCTCTTCGTCCCGTGGTCTCACGCTCTTTCCCGACCTCAACGAGGCCACAACCCAGAATATGGCCTTTGAACATCAACCAAGCGCCCCTGGACCAAGCGCCCCTGGTTTTGCGCCGTTGAACTTTCCAATGTTGTCAGTTGAGCAGAAAATGGCTGCTCAATCTGATATTGAAGCCAATCATTATACTCTGAAGTCATGTGTTGAGACAATGACGGCGGTCAACAACCTGTCGCACCGGCTTCAGAGTAGAACAAATGAGGTGCAGCAGGTAAAAGCCCAACTGGCTCTGCTCCAAAGCATGTATACGGATGCCCGAGCAGAGATATGTGTGCTGAAGGCAGAAAATAAGGAACTGAAGCGGAAGGCCACCGTGATGCTCAGATTTGGAGGGCCGCCATATGTGACAGTTGAGGAGCAACGGGAAGTGAACGTGCTCGGCGGCGTGGGAAACACGGAGGCAGCACCGGCAAGGGACGCCCAAGACAAAGGCAAGAAGAAGAGAACAGCTGAAGAGGCGAAGAAGTGAGGCCGGTTGTTGTTGTTGTTTTTTTTTTTTTTTTTTTTTTTTTGGTGTAAAATGTGATCGGGGTTGATCCCCGAGATGAATAAAATAAGGTAAGGTTTGGTGTGCAAATCGATATGGTATATATATATATATTTTTTTGTTTAATGGAAAAAGAAAGATAAAATAAAAATAAAGAAAGTGGAGATTTGAGAGAGTCGGTGAGTGGGGTTGCATCATAACTACAGGAGCTGCAACTTGCAAAGCTTCTTTTTTTCTTATTACGAGTTCACAATCCAGTTGCTTTAGCTGCAGTTCCATGATGTCCCTTGAATCTACAAGCTTAACGTGTGCCACTTGGGTCATAAATGCTGAAATGGATGACGCATCTGGAACAGTATTTTGAGCAGGAGATTCTTTTGCAGATTCCTCTGACTTTGCCTCGGGAACTGCTGCAGAATTTGAAGATTTCTTGGTAGCAACCTCATTCAGCTTGGTAAGATTTCGTAGAGATGCCAGTGGTAGGAAATAGGTAGGATACTTAGATCAAAGATGCTTCCTGCACTGCCAATGAAGTCTGCATACATGCGCCACTGTTTTGGGTCATCATCAAAAAGATTGCCAAATAGCCCACCTGAAAAAGATAGCCATGGTTACTGGAAACATTCGCCATACCCGCTTCTTTCCCTTAGCTTAATTGACAATTGCTAGACCAATGAATAAGCGCCCAACAGCACCCAATGCCATCCTTTGATACCCATCTGATGGCAGCAGCAGAAGCAGCAGTAGTTCCGGAGAAAGAGCCCACACCAACAGCCTTGCGATTAGCTTGCTGAAGCTGCGGCAGATGCACAGGCAAGAGAGAGCATCGTCGAAGCCATCTTCACAAAAGGAGGAGCTCCTGGTGCAGGACAACGATAAAATGTTCCCATTTTGGTTTTGAAGGGCTAGGCGACACTGGAGCTCGAGTCATTTGTGGTGGATGTGCCTGAAGGGAACACTACAAGCGAGACATGCAACTTTGTCAAGGTCTGCTCAACTGCAGCAGCAACAGCAACAGCTTTCACAGATGCTGCAACAGCTTTTACAGATGCTGCAACAGCAATAGCAGCAGATTTCACAGTTGCAGCAAATGATTTTACAGTTGCAGCAACAATAACTGCAGCAGCAACAACAAGATCAAGATCAAGATCAAGAAGAATAATTTGTGGCAGCGGAGTGAAGATATGTGTAGAAAATTCCAGCGGGCAGCGAAGGCAAAGTTACCGGCCGGCTGCCCGCCGGTGAGAAAGAAATACAGGCCTAAATCTTATAGCTCTGATACCATGTAGGAAATTAATGTATTGATATTATTGATTGATATCTAATGTTCTTACAAGAGCTCTATTTTATAGAGAGAAATGGGATACAATGGAACCATAATGGAGCACTATACCATAATGGATCACTAACTATATGGGGCACTAACTATAGCACTAACTAATGGAGCACTAACTAATGTGGAGTAGGTGGAGTATTTGTAGGTTGAGTAGGTAGAAATTGTTACATAGAAATTGTTACATTCAACATAAAGACGTAAAGACATAAATAGAAGGAAGTTCATTCCAACATTAATTAACTAGCCAAGAGAAGCAATCCAAGTTTCTTTCAAACTACATATTGATCAACCTTTTAGACTATCTTCTTCCTTTTTTTCCTTTCGTTTTTCACCCAGCTGGAACTTGGAAGGGATATAAGTTATAACACTATATTTTATCACTTAGTTAAAACATGCCAGCTTATCAGACTAAATTGTCTTTTCTTAATTAGAATAATGTTGGTTTTGACATTAATGTTAACAAGTTAATAGATTTAGGTCATATGAAGGCCATTAAATAAGAAAATACTGTATGTTAACACTTTTTTGGCATACAGGTTTCATTGATTGATATGGAGGGGCCAACTCTGTTATATCAGACGCATATTGCAAGTGAACTTTGCACAGGAATCATTTCTCTGCAGTTTGAAACCTGCAGCATCCATGGTTTTGAGAAGAATATTTTAGTCGTGGCAACAAAGGATTCATCAGTTTTGGCGGTTGAGAGTGATACAGGAAATACTCTCAGCTCTGCCTTGGTCCATCCTAAGAAACCCTCAAGAGCTTTATTCATGCAGATTTTGGGTAATACACTGCTCATTTACTCGAGGTTTCTGGCTGTCCTTTACTTGACTGGACAACTTCTGATGTATGACTTTTCATACATGTGGATAACATTGAAACATCTAATAATCAACTGAAGAAACTATACATTAATGTTGTACAGATGGGCAGGATGCTTCAGGTAGAGGATTGAATAAATTGGAGGGTCAAGATTTGAGTAAAGGGAACTCTATTGATGATGCAATACCAAAGCAGTTATCAGTATTGCTATGTTCTGAGAAAGCCACTTATGTATATTCCTTAGTGCATGTAGTCCAGGTAATTGTGCATCACTTATGCAGGCACCTGTGATATGCAGAATCGCTATAGCTGTTACTTATTGTGCGTTTTCCTTTCTTTTCTCTCAGGGCATTAAGAAGGTTCTTTACAAAAAGAAGTTTAATTCTTCTTCTTGTTGCTGGGCATCAACATTTTACACTCCTGATGCTGCTGGCCTTATACTTCTCTTCTCCAACGGAAAAATTGAAATAAGGTGACAACCTTATTTATGTATTTTCTGAATTTAATTCAATCAAGCTAACAATGTAAGTGAGAAAACAAAATATGTACCAGGAATTGGCTCATTTTTGCAGACCAATAGGGACTCCTCTTCCATTGCTGGAATTATTTTTTTTCCAGCAGAGAATTTAGATATGAAATGTAATTTTGCAAACTACGATATAGGACTCTGCCTCGTTGAAATTCTTTTATTTTGGGCAGAATGGGGTCGCCAAGTTACCCTGTCTGTGATCTTCTCATCATCACCCTTACCATCCTTTCTAGCATGTTTTACAATATGATTTTGTTACATAATACTGTCATCCCCATATGAAGTGCATATGTTCAGCATGAGAGATGCAGTTTTTCACTTCCAGAAAATAAGATGAAGCCTTGAATACATAAACAATTCCCAAAAAATAATTTTCTTCCATTTCATGTATTTTGGCTGAAGGAATCTAATTATTTGAAATTGCTTTGTTTTAATCTCAAGTTGAATCAGTTTTGCAGTCATTCAGCCTTGTGCAAGATTGTTCCCAATATTCAATGAGAAAAATAAGGAAATTTAGGACAAGTGTCCTCCCTAATTCAATGATTAAAGCAAATAATGGAACTAGTCCTGCAGAATTTTCATTTTCAGTATTGCATCACATAATTGATTTAGTGCATATCCACCTGAAAGCTGCTTTTTTGAAATTATAGGTCCCTACCAGAACTGTCCCTTTTGAAGGAAACTTCGATTAGGGGTCTCTCATTATCTACTCCAAAGCTAAATTCAGTTTCTGAGAATGCAGTATGCTGTTCGTGGGATGGAGAACTTATAATCGTATGAGAGTATATCTTAAATAAGTATATTTCTTGTTTAGATTTCTGCTTGGAATATTTACATGAACTTCTAGTTCTCACCCTTGTACAGGTGAATGGTGATCAGGAAATGTTTGTTGTCTCAGTTTTGCTCCAAAAGAAGATATATCGGTATGCACATTTGATGGTGTTCTTATTATTTTATGCATCTGGAGAACTATAACATGTTAGCAGAACTATACTTTTCTGAATTTGAGATTCTTTTCGTTTGACATTTTTTTAAGGAATTCAGGATTTACTAATAAATGATTAAGTTGTATACTTAACTGTTATATCATTGTTACTGTATCCTCAATTATAGGCATCTGGACTCTGTTTCCCAAGTTTACAAGAAAGATCTTATAGTTGCACAAGGAGTTATTTCTGCACCTGTCATCCATAAAGAAAAGAAAAAGGTAAATATTGTGCTTACATTGTTTGAAGTCTCCCCCAACCTGGTATATGTGGCACAAAAGGATTCTAATGAACTGGAGCTATATAGGGTATATTTAGCTTGACAGGAAGTAAACCAAAGCATGTTCCTGAGGAAGATACTCAAGGCGCAAGAGAAGATATTGAAGAACTCTCGACTATCTTTTCAGTTGACAACTTTCCATCTATTGCTGAAAGCAGAGGAAACCTGGCCATAGATGAAAATGAAGTCGACTTGGACATAGGTATCCCCGTTCTGCATATCATGTTACCAAATATTTCCTCTCAAAATAAAAAAAAATAAAAAGTTAAGAGTTTGTTTAATGCCTGCTTCAGAAGTAGAAAGCTTTGTCCCGTTTTGAGTCATGGATGGTGAAGAATCTAGTCATGAAACTTGATTAGTTATCATTTGGCTTTTCATTCTATTAAGCAGTTTTATGCTAGATTCTTTAGTTTCCAACCACATTACTCTCATGCTTTTGTTTTTTCAGACGACATTGACATTGAAGATCCAGCACAAAAACCAAAAGGACACCCTATAATGGCAGCACTAAACAAACAGAAATTCACAAGTAAATTCCAGGCAATTAAAGGTCAGTTGAAGATTATAATCACTATTGTCTGCAACCATGTGAAATTTCATTTATTTTCTTCTAAATCAACCTTAGCTCTTTGGTTTATGACTTTGTTTCTGATTCTATTCATTGCAATTAAATGTCTGTTGAAGATGATAGATCACCATTGTTTTCAGCCTTGTGCAAGTTCATCTATCTTCTTTTTAATCAACCTTTGTCGTTTTGTTTTTTGGTTTTTTATTTTTGTGATTTTTTTTCTTTCTCTTTTCATCATTTTGGCATAAATATGTCTGACTGTTGTAGATGGAGATTATTAACTGTAATACTTCATCTGGATCCTAGAAGAAAGAAAATTTGATTTGTAATGCTTTTTTGAGATTTTTCTCCTTACCCTACTTTCCGAAATCCAAACGGAGTCTTAGCATAGATACTTCTTCGGAGGATCAGATACCAAAATTTCTTTGGCACTCCATGGAGACATACACGATGAACCTTTGTTGTTTCCATAATAGCACCAATATAGACACCATCATTTTTGTGAAGTTGATTTATCCTGATGACATGTAAATTTCCACTTCCTATTTGTCCCACTTTTTCAATGAAGTGTCCATGTGTTGGATGTTCCATATATTTGTATAGATATGTAAAGTTCTTGGGGTACGTAATTTCTTACATGGGCTTCCTCTAGCCAAGCCTTGCTGACTGAACCTTTTTCTCTTAATGGTTGCATAAGTTCTTTAATTACAATTTACATTGATAAATGTGGGTTGAATTCTTTCACACAACAGGTAAACTGAAAGAGATGAAGGTCAAAAATGAAAAAGTGCTGTCAAAGGAAGAGCCACAAGAAGAGAAGGCTGGTGCAGTTGATCAAATTAAGAAAAAATATGGATTTACCATGTCTGGTGTAAGTATGCATCCAATAGATTTATGTCTTATCATCTGTTGGGCACTCCATCACTCAACATTTTGTTTGAGTTGGTTAATTAGTTATATATTTGAATGGTTTTAATACTGATCTGAACATTCAAAATCTGACCAAGACATCACCTTTTGTTTTGAACATTTAAAAAAAAGAATTACGGTGAATAATTTTGGTCATGATTGTGGAAATGTGAGCCATATTGATTGTCATTATGTTTAAGATTAATGCATTGTGCTCCCCTCTTGCATTTTGTATCAGATACATGTTAACGAAAACATCATGAAAACTATTATTATGATTATGAAGTAATGAAAGGACTGGAATTTTTATTGGATATTAGATAAGATCCACTACTTTTAAGCTTTATATTTAGGTTTAATTTCATATTTAATGTTCCAGTAGTAGGCATTATTTCCATCTTTGGGTGCAGGATTCTAGTGCTGCAAAGATGGCACAAAGCAAATTGGGCGAAAATGTGAAGAAGTTGCAGGTATCCATGAACATTTTAAGTTTCAAATTCCTACATCTAGTTTGTGAAAAAATTAATAATAAAAGAAAATAATAAATTTGAATACAACACATCAATAATATCACGTCATCACTGACGCATGGTATCACCATTTTTAATGCTACATACCAATGGTCTTATTTAGCCTTGCGATAAGCATATAGTTTTGGGTGTTTATTATTGTTTGTGTGATGAGCTTTTGTATATTTGGACAGGGCATTAGCCTAAGAACTACAGAGATGCAGGATACAGCCCGATCGTTTTCTTCGATGGCCAAAGAGGTCCTGCGAATAGCCGAACATGATAAACGAAGCTCATGATCCCTACGGAATATATAATTATTGGAATGTAATTACATCTCTTTTGTGATCATTTTTTCTTTGAATTTTTTTCATGTACATTTATTTGGGAAGCAAAAACGGATGCAGCAGTGTTTGGTAAATTGGTTTTTGAGTGTTGTGAATGCATTTTTGTGTGGATAATTACTGTGAGAATGTATATTTCTCTTTTTAAGTGGAATTCCAGAGGACAAATTTCAGTATTTTACCCATGTAAGTTGACTCAAATTTCACTTTAGTTTTAATTTGAATAATATAGTCCTTACACTTTTAAGTCTGTTTTTAATTTGATCTTTCTGTCCAAGCAATCTAATTTTATAGTCTAAGAAATAACTTACTGCTCAAGTCGACATGGTTATCTGCACTATAAAAAATAAAAAAATTCAAGTTCAATTCATGACTAGCTCAATTAAAATTTGTTTGAAATTGGCTTTAACAAGTCAAGTTTGAATACATTTTGAAACTCATTAAGTTTGCTTAAACAATCTAATCTATTACTCAGCTAGGCTCGAATCATTTATAGCCCTACCTGCATTCAGTGTGGAATGCCCTTGTCCTTGAATGTCTCTTGTTTTTATAGTTTGGATGCTTGCAATGGTCTTGCAGAAATATAACCAAATCAAATGATCAGCCAAAACCCCATATTAAAAGCCCCACACAAAACATGAAAAAAGACCAGAAATTGTAAATACCAAAAGAAATGTAAGTACCAAAAGAAACGGACACAAAATGTGCTGAGAACTTATTAAACTTCTATCAAGCAAAGAAATTTTGTAGCAGTTACTTTTCTGGTACAAGAAGTTGTTTGTGCATAGCAAGAGATAACGGTGTGCTATCTAGGAGTAACATCTAATGTTTTTGCAACAAGTTCACTAATTGGGAGTAAATTCGTTCTTTAATAGCATCCCTGTTGCCGGTTTTCAGTGTGAAAATGGTTGCACCTGGATGATTTCTCAACCTTGCAACTGCAGAAATTCAAACATTACAGTCTTATATCACTAGAAATGAAAGAAAGCCTACGAATCATGTTGAACATATCCACTTAAGATCATCTAATTGCAATATTATAGATTTTTCCATTTCAAGGTTTGAAGAAGTTTCTTTAACATACAGAGATGTGGGTAATCTTCAATGGAGAACATTTTAAAAATTGTTGCATAAAGAGATTACCTCCAGGTATATCTCGACCACCTTTTGGAATGGGAATGGAAGCTAAGAGCGGGATGTTAGATTCCAGAATGTTTAGTACTGCAGGAAAGAATGAAGAACTGTAGAGCTCCATCTTACCAATTTCATCAATGATGAAGAGATCGGTATCTTCCTCGACCTAATAGCAAAACATATATCAACTAGTGTAGACTAAAGTATGCAAGTGATACCTTTTGTCATTTCAACCACTAAAAACTTTGAACGGCCCCAAGCCTCCAACCCAAGAAGTAAATTCACATACAGTGAATCGTTTGATTTTGGGTAAGCATTGAGTAAAACAAGTAGAATGGTGTAGACAAGTGAATTCTACTCATATCTACTTTTGGGGATTTCAGTGTCAAAAAAACACTCTTCCCCTCTCTAATCTCTGGTGAGGCCAACAGAGACCTCATATCATTTGAACAAAAAAAAATTCACTTACAAATTATGATCCTTGCACCTCAATCCAAAGATTGACAGGCTAACCCACCTGCAACTCAGGCAATGCTACTAACTCAAATGATGATACATCCACTTTGTACCTCCCCACAGTGGGCCATTTAAAAGACTCTGGGCTGCATGGGAGAAGATGCTTTAGCTGACAATTGAAGAATGTCAATAGAAACATTGTAACAGAAGATGACTCATTGTTGATAAGTTAGAACTTGTTCCACATTCTGAATATTCAGCAGTAAATGAACATTCGGATTCTCAAGTGATTTAAACTAAAAATTATAATGTCAAGTCATATGAAGGGAACAACCGAACAAGAGAACATTAAGTTATCTGGTGCATATCAGCAAAGTTTGGCACGTCCTGACTCTTGAACATATACTCCAGAAGATAAAACAGACTAACAGAGGTTATAAAATTGCAGCTAAAGAGGCAAGCCACCAGTTAGTTCTTAAATCAATAGAGGCACAAAACTCACAAGTTAAAGATTCATATTCCACTGTTTTCTTGAATAGTTTGCACCAGGTGTGTAAGAAATTCAAATTAAGATCTAACATAAGCAGTTAACCATCCAGATCAAATTTGAATTTGAGATCAGACATAATCAGCCAACTATCCAAATCCAATTTAAAGTAAGATACATGATGCTTATTTATACTAAAAAAAATCAAATTTACTGGATATCCGTTAAAGGACAGTCCTAGTACATGATGTTCACACCAGTGCGGATTTCCACCCCCGCATACAAAGAGGTTGTTTCCATGGTTTGAACTTGTTAGATCACCAGTGCACCACTAATCCCAAAAAAGCTTAATCTACTAGGAAAGAAGCCCAACGATATATATCAAGCTATCCAAGAGAACTCATGACTCCCAGGTCACAATGGAGCAACCATACCACTGTACCCAGGCCCATCCCTTATACTAGACATGTGTTCCAATAGCTTATTGCTTCTGAAAGCATTAGTAATTGGGGTTTCATACATCTAACATTGAATACATAAGGCATCTAATTGATGGATCAAGCACGCACAAATGCACAAGCTCAATATTCCAGTTAAGTTTTCGAGCTAACGTGCGTAACACTTTAAAGTTAGTATTTGATTGTTTTGGGATGTGTTCAGGTCGATGACCTGACAATTTTTAAACATTGTACTAAACAGTATTTGATTGATCATATATCATGTTGATGACCTAACAGTTTTTATAATCACTTTGCATAGAAGAAGTTCTTCATGCTTTCATGTTTCAGATCATGTCCATACCACTTAGAAATGTTGTCCATGTAAGAAGCAAAGTTCATGTTTCTTTTTTGATTGGCAAAAGTTCTTCATGTTTCAGCAAGCGAATGTAAGATCTGCCAAATAACCAATTATCCTAATATAACTGGAAACACCAGCAACCTAGTTTAAAGCCAAAAAAAAAGGTATTCCAAACTGCAACAGGTGACAGAAAAAGCACAGAAGCTCCAATAGTTGTGCTACAAATTTCACATTTCAACTAAATAACCATTTTTACTAGGAATTTTTTCCTTGAAAAGAATTTGCTTAAAAGCAAGCCAAAAGACCACATACATTGCATAATTGTAACAAGCAAAAGAGTACAAATTTGCTAAATTTTTAAGGGAAAACCCAAAAAAACTACAGCTCGGAGAAGAAGAGTTACCTTGAATTGGTGGTGGAAGCAAGGGGCCCTCTACGACCATCTAAAGTAACCACTTCAAACCCAACCCTCTCACTTCCTTGCCTAATCTCACCTATTCCATCATTGTTTAAAGACAATTAATTATATTTCCATACAAATATTCCTATTGTTTATAGACACAAAAAGATTCAAGAGCATAGATTACAAAATATAGAAAAATGAATTCCAACAATCAATGATTGATCTTCAAGACCATCCAATGTTTGATTCTTACTCATATATCATCATTTCAGCTTGAGAATACTTGTTTATATTGGCTTTCACCAATTTCTTCATGTCGGCCTCACCCATAATTAGAATTAAATGTGAAATTTACAGATATTTAGGGTGTGTTTGGATTTTAGGTTTGGATAATGATTTGTGAATCTCCACAAATTCCTTCCGAAATCCAAGATTCAAACACAACCTTAGTAGCTCAACCAGTGTTTAGAGAGAGAGCATTACGAGTGTAGAAACCCTGAACCTTGAAGTTAGGGTGAGAAGTTTTAAGGGTCTCCAGAACTTTAATGATCAGAGTTGTTTTACCCACAGCCTGAGAAACATAGGCACATAATACGATGAGAGACAGAGACAGAGACAGAGACAGAGGTATTTGGAGACTTTGTTGTACTTACAGGAGGGCCTGTAACAAGGATGCATTTTCCGGCAGCTGCCATTCCCTTCTCTCTCTCTCTCTCTCTCTCTCTCCTCTCTCTGGTGCTATGTGATTGTGAAGCTTTTCGACCTTAGTTGCACGAAGCCGGAGCGGGAGCGGGAGCGGGAGCGGGGCGGGAACGGGAGCGAGCGTAAGCCGATAGAAGTTTCTTAGCCTCCGGTCGGGGGAGCGTTTTGGCTTTTTGACTTTTTACCTATTTGAGGCTGGCATCTATTAAATAATACAAAAAAAATTAAAAAGTCACTATCTTATTTAGGTCAGTTTGAGAAGACTAAATAAGTGTATTTTTTGTCTTTTTGGACTAAAAAATTGAGGTTGAAAATATGGATTTTGGGTTAACTTTGACTTTTTATGAAAAATGTGTAATAAAAATTGTAAAAATTAATTTTTAGAGGAAAATTTGAATTGGGAGTTGTGCAGCCGTTTGTTGACTTTTGATGAATAGTATTAACTTTTTAGGAATTGGGGTCACTGCTGTGGCAAACCCACAGCAGTGACTGTGGTGTTTCATTTTGTAATGTATTATGGAATTATTTTTATGATCTGAACCGTTCATTTTGTAGGGTTTGTTGAGTACTTGAAGTCTACCAAAATCATATTAATCGGATACCAATAACTATATGATTGATAACCAAAAAAACAAACAAGAAGTTTTTCTTTTAAAAAATAGTATAAAAATATGCAACTCGATCATATAGTTATTGATATCCGATTAATATGATTTTTGGTAAGCTTGAAATACTCAACAAATCCTACAAAATGAACAATTCAGATCATAAAAATAATCTCATAATGCATCATAAAATGAAGCACCACAGTCACTGCTGTGGATTTGCCACAGCAGTGACCCCAAGTCCAACTTTTTAACTTTTTGAGTAACTTTTTGGCTTTTTGAATTATTTGTTTCTTGCCAAACTTGGCCTTAAATCACATCATAACTTAAATAATATAAAAAGTTACAAAGTTAAAAAGTTATCACTTTACAACTATTAGGCCAAGGTTGGTATAACCTAAATAATATAAAAAGTTAAAAAGTTACTATTCTATTTAAATCACATCACTTCTCTAACACATCACATAAAATCCAACCCAAACCCCACCCATATAAGTCAATAAGTCAAAAAGTACACTTTTTTATAACATCCCAAACCAACTCTAAGGCTTAAGTTTTGATTTGAGAATGACTTTTTCACTTTTTTTAGTTTTATTGGTGAGGTGTTTTCATGATAAATGACCAAAGTGCCCTTCAAGTAATTTTTTCATGTCTAACTTCTTGCTTTACATCCTCCATGTCAATGTCATTGGAGCGGAATTTTTTTTTTTTTTTTTTTTTTTGGGAGGGGGGAGAATTAGGCGGGTTTTTATGGTTTTTTTTTTTTAATTTATGTTTTTGTTATTTTTCTTTTTCTATACATTAATTTGTTCTTTTTCTTTAACTTACGTTTTTGTCTTATTTATTTTTATTAGTATACAATAAGTTGTTTTTATTTTTCAAAAATGAGTTTTCATGTGTTTTATTTATTTGTAAATTACGTGGCAATTGTTAATTTCTGTTTTTATGTTTTTAATTTTATTTTTTTGGATGAAACGTATTTTTGTGGTTCTTTTTTTTTTAATTTACGGTTTTGTAATTTTTTTTTATTTCTACACATTAATTTGTTTTTTTTTTCAAAAATGGGTTTTCATGTGTTTTATTTATTTGTAAATTACGTGACAAATGCTAATTTATGTTTTATGTTTTTATTTTTTATTTTTTTGGATGAGCCGTATTTCTATGGTTCTGTTTTTTAAAATTACAAAATTGTCATTTTTTATTATTTCTATACATTAATTTGTTTTTGTTTTTGAAAAATGGGTTTTCATGTGTTTTATAAAAATTCCAAATTATGTGGCAAATGCTAATTTTTGTTTGGAATTTTTTTTTTTTTTTTATGAGACTTATTTTTCTGGCAACTGCTAATTTATGTTTTTAGTTTTTAATTTTTAATTTTTTACTTTGTTTGTTTTTTTTGGAAAAATGTTTTTTCAGATCCTTTATTTAAAATAATGTGAAAAATCATATATTGCCATGGCACATGATAAAAAATGATGAAAGCCTTGGCTTTTTGTTGTTTTAAACAAATCTTTTTATGTTTTTAATTGACGTCGCACATGATAATTTTTGAATTTGTGTTTTTTTTTAGTTTCTTATTTGTTTGACCTTGTGTTTTTTTTTCGAAAAGGCTTTTTTCTATGGTTTTTGGTTTTTCAAAGTTAGGCACGTCACGAACTGAAATAGATTATATTCTCGTGTAAACACATACATATTGTACATGATAATATAGTTGAATACAGGAGGGTCCACGTGTGTTACCAATGTTAGAACCCTACGAATATTAGGTGGACTATTATATATTTCCTAACGTTCCGTTATTACGCAAGTACACTAACTTGTCACGTATGCGGAGTCGCACCAATGCCATATGCGGGTCCTCATCCCCAACCATTAAACCATCATCGTCATGTTCAACTTCTGGTATGGCATTTACTATTGTCATTGCCTCTTCCTCGTCGCATATTGGGTAAACAGTTGTTGGATTACCTGTATTTCGCTGTATATAATTATGTAATGCCATTGACGCACCTACTAACTGAACTTGCATATTTGCAAAGTCATACCGAGGCATGTCTCTAATAAACCCCCATCGATTTTTCCAGGCACCGAAAGTGCGTTCCACCACACTGCGTAACGACGAGTGCACTTTGTTAAATAATTCCCTTGGGGTATTTGCCGTCCTGTTCTGTTGACTACTTCGGAATTGTTATTGGTGGTAACGGCTGCCTCTGAAAGGTGCTAGGTAACCTATCCGGTTGGATAGCCAGAATCAACAAGATAATATTTGCCTGCATACGCAACAAGAATTTATGTTTGACACTAAAATCGACATTGTGCTTCATTTTCAAGTAACGATGTTTGCCGAAAAATTATAACAGTGGTCGAATTTTCAATACAATGTGTTACCTTCTTCAGGATGTGGAAATGGGACATTGTCATTTGTTAGTATCTCGTTGAAGATGCAACTATCGTGCATACTTCCTTCCCATCTGCACGAAATGAAGATGAAACACATATCAAAATCGCACGCGGCCATGATATTTTGCGTGTGACGGTATTTCCTACCGAAATATGTTGTCGCGTCTGGCCCTGTAACCCATGCACTTACATGTGTTCCGTCTATGGCTCCAATACAGTTCTGCCAACAACCCAATTGTATTGTTACTCCTACGGGTACATGTAATGGTTGTTTTCATACGTCACGTCCACTTAAAATTAAAACAACATAACTGGACTTGGCACAAATAACTGTTGAAGGTTTAGTCAATAGTACCTTGAACGGTAGGTATTTCCGTTTAGACCGCGCGTATGGATGTATACACTACTGACTATATGTGGGCCGGCAATGAACAACAGTGAACTCTTTCATGGAAGTTAATACGTTAAGCACGTGCCGAGACACAGTCTCCCCCGAATATTGGAACCGTTCTTGGATTTCCCGATTTTGTTTTCCTTTCAACATATGGATAAACATTGCAACGCTTTCTTCAACAGCTAAGCCATGTGGACGTTGCGGTACTTGTAACCCAAAATCATTTACTAATGTCTCACACAAAGCGACAAAAACTTCCTTCAGCATGCAAACATTTTCCTTAAATCGACCCATATGGCCCGCATATAGTTCGGATATCCATGCATACCCAGTCAATATAGAAGTATGACATGGCGTTTTAGCCATGTGTTTTTCGTACCACTCTGTCGCATACTGGCATGCTTGTAGAAATGTCCAGTTGTTTTCTTGTTGCAGCTGTACGGCCATTTGATTAAGCATTTCCCTTAAATCGTCATTGTTGCTTCCATCCTAGGGATTCATCACGTATTCGTTGATGCGAAACCTACAAGAGTGGGACTGTTTCAATCAGTTTGCACGTGATTCATTAACTGAAATGTAATAACAGTTTGCAATTACAGAATGCCAACATCGTTTTTAATGTAAGTAATGCCGTCACCAATGTCATTACTAATGCATAATGATATAAATTAAACAAATAGTGAACCTGGTCTTTATTGTTTACAGGGGGACCATTACTAACACAACCACAAAAAATGACGTCAAACTAACATAACAGTTTCCCAAGCAAAATAAACAAATACAAAAGCAACACACGCAAGCCGTCGTTGCGCATTTCATTGCCATACATTTAATTCAAACACAAGCATCCTATTCCTTTCCCAAAAAACACACAACCATGCTTTCATTCCGTCTACGACAAACATGCAAAAGTTTTGTTCACCATAGCTAGCAAGAAAAAAAAACAACAAGGAACAGTTTAAAACATGCAAACACAACCATCCTGTTTTAGTACAGTGACAACAATAACATAACTAAAAGTTTTCCAACGCAAAAGAAGGGCAGGCATCTTCAACAATCCTAACACCGCTATATCACATCTGGCGAGCCCCAAACAGGTTCGCAAACGGCGCCGATGCAGTACACTGGAGCTGTTTTTGTGTAAGCCACCGTATGATGTGGTCGTCATCAAGCTGGCACATCATCACCTCCCGATAATCTACGTTATCCATAAGTGTCGAGGCGAAATGAAATAGCAGCATACCAACCAGGGATGGAATAGTCGTCAGGCGATGCATGCACTCCGAAATAGTGTACAGCGATTCGTTGCTTGTAAGGTGCCTCACTGTAACCTATCGATTCTTCGTACACACCACATTTGTTAGATTGTTCATGCTTTCCGCAATAACTGACGCTCCACTTGTTGTCTTCTTCGACTTTGAAACACTTGTTGATGGCGTCTTTCTCCTTTTTCCCTTTTCAATCGGAACAGGTTCCAGTGAAGAATCTGAATCCACGTCCTGTACTCCTGCGGGTATCGGATCAGCAAATGGCTGGTCTCCCAAACTGTGCACAGAATCAGATGAGTCATCAGCATCTTGAGGAAGTTTCTCTCCCGGGGTCCAATGGTGCTTACCAGTAGCTGATGCCCCGATGAAGATCGTCTCCATCAAGTCACGATGTTCCAAAGTTTTTTTCTTGAACTTGGCACACACCTTGTTTATCTGCACAAAGGGAGATATATGAAAGAGAAAGACATTACATTTCATATAATGAATTAAAAGTTAACTAAAAAGGTTAAATGTACTGGTAACAGACAAATATGAAACACAAGAAACATGTACTTACCGATTCCATCTTGTCCCACCGTTCCTCAAGTGCCTGAAACATACCGGTGTCACAGTCAAACCCTATCCCTGACACTCCTTTGCTTGAATCCATCAACTTTGTCCACGCTTGCCACTCTTTTTTCAAACTCATGTATTTATTCTTCAACTGTTTGAGACCATGTTTTCTTTCTGTTTTTTTCTCAAATTTCCTGGCCAACGACTTGTACCCTGCTTGGCTGAGGACTAGGAATGGCCGATTTCCTTTTGTAATCTCATTTACAATCAACTGCAAAAAAACTCGGATTGAGTCACTGTCCCATGAGGCCTTGTGGCTGAACTGATTCAGTGTCTCTTCAAGACTGCTTGACTTCTCTGTGACAATGCCTTTGCTTTTGGATTGGGTACGCGGCGAAGTACGTATGGAAGCCATTACTAATGTACGGTTACAAAAGATTACCATCACATATTTGGTTGTTACATACAAATGTATAAGTCCATAGCAGAATAATTTAAATTGGTTGCACGATGCACAATCTATACCCATGAACAATAAACAGAGAAATATTATGCTAAATTACACATCATATAACCATTGCACATTAGTAACATACATAAACAAACATGGAACTGAGCGGTGCACATAGTTATGATAGTCATTAATACGTCTACCCTTTCGTAGTGGAGGAACGCAAAACAAGATTATAGTCATAGTAAAACATACTACCAACATACTAACAACCTTGTAACGTGTTTGTATATACTAACAACATCCTAACGTTGCTTACATACGCAACAACAAAATGACAACGACAATGCATAGCACATACACAATGGTCTGAAGGACACGCAAGGATTGTTGAATGTGTATGACATCATCCCGTAATTGCATGACAATTTCGTCTCTAGGTGACGCATAGTCCGTACTCTCTCACCTTGGTTCTTCGCACCAACCAATCCTACTAACACAGGGCTGATGAGTGCAAATGATGAAACTATTAGTCAATGGGTTCTTAATGTTCATGCAGTTATGACCGGTAATGAATTGGGCACTCACCACAGGGCGGGGACATGCAAAGTAGGGACACCCTGGATTTTTGGTGGACCTTGAAATCTTAACAATACAGGGGCCATGTCCACAAGCACACATTCAACATGGCCAGGTACTGGAAGTTGCACTAGAGGTAAACGAAGCCATGCTATGAACGACAAACATTCGAAAGTAACAATGAATCATAGCAGTAATTAGTTTATGATATCCATATTTCAGGTTAAACATGAACTAAACACACTGATGCACAAATTTCATATGATGGGTATACAAACTCATTATTTTATTCATTTAATATCAAAGAAAAGCAGCCTACCAATTATGGTTTCACTGTCAAAGTGTTAATAGAAAGGTAAATCTCTAATTTCCTTTTCAAACCTAACAGATAAAAAATGCATGAACACCGTGTGTTTACATGAATCAAATTAAGAATTCATGATCAAATTAAGCCAATTTAATGTAAATTATAAATTCATAATCAAATTACAATTCAATTTAATTTACATGCAACAAAATGATTATGTACAAATCTAATGTCGTAATTTGATTCCATTAATGAAATTAATTTTGTAAAAGTATTATTCATCCATACCTTTGTATAGTGGTAAACTTATTAACCCATATGGCTTTTTTCACACATGGGATATATACAACCCAAAAAAAACAATAATAATATATGGAACATAGTAATTGTCACAACCCAAACCCGGTACCCAAAGGCTCGGCGTCGTAACAAGATAAAAATAAAATAATTCAAATAATTTTGTAGTCGCAGTGCAAGCGGATAAATTAAATAAAATAATTGGGTACCAACTGCTTATTTAAAAGGAAACAAAACATAGTCATTTGAACTTTATTGTATTACAAGAGTTCAAAACAAAACAGACAGAAATTAAAAAAAAAAGATTTAAAAAAAAAAACAACACAGCGATTCATTTTCCATCTTAATCCCGCTAAACCTCGTCACCTGAAAGGGTAACAGCTATAAGCACATAGCAGAGTGCGAAATATTACACTGTGAGTGTAGGGGCACAAAATAGCCATGGATAATTATTTAAACTAAAACATTAACATAATTTGAGTTGAATACACAAATTAATTAAGTGGCAAAAACTGAAATAAATCACTATAACCACGGTACATAACAGAACAGAACAGGGGTCACTAAGTGACAATCACTACACGGGTCAATGGATCCATGACAAACAGGGGACCACAAAGTGGTCAAACAGGGGCCAATGGTTATTTAAGTCTCCCAAGGCATGGGACTCCCGTGGTGGTATTTATAGAATATAATTGTTTACAAGGTCATTGTCAAATAATCTCTAAAATTTAAACAAACATATTGTAGACGTCCCCGAACGCCCCGGGAGGATGAACCCCCGTTCCATTCATATTGGGGGTCTACTACAGTTCGGACTCGATTGTCACGGTTCTAAATCTGAACCAAAGAGTCCAAATCCGGCAAATCGTTTTGAGAAAACAGATTTTTGAAAAGAAGTGCCAAACATGGACTGCTTTGCCATATACAGAGTCGCCACCTAAATATTTTTTGATAGGAAAATTTAGGAAACCCTGACTCGGTGCCAAAGGCCACGTGTCCGTCATCACCAAAGTTGCCTCGGCTCGGGAGCTTGGGTACGATTAGGGAAGGTCAGCTATGAGCACCCCCTCTCGCCCGGTCCGAAGACCGGCCTCTACTAACCGTGATATCCGATTTTGAAAACGTTATGTGTTTTTATTCTGGTTATTAGCCTAGAATTACTATGTTATGCGCACAGCAAACAAGTATAGACTAGATTGCCTAATTTGAAAATAAGCATTGCACATCCGTTTGTCTTGAAAAACACTTTGGGAATTTGCTACTCGCAAGTAGGCTAAAATACGGATTTCAACGAGTTTTTCCAACTCAGACAATCCAACCTTCACTCACAGGCATTCAAACAGTTTATCACATAAGCATCTAGCCACATGGTAAGCATGCTATCATGATAGCATTCACACACATGCGATATGCTAAAGCATGAAAATACTTACATCGTACTTCGTGCCAAAACAATAAACTAGTTAGCAAACATGCATGGTCCTAGTTCATGTTAAATTGACTAATGCAACACATACAGGATGCAATTAGAGTAGGCTCCGCTAACCTAAACATAACATGTGAAATGCAATCAATTGATGCACGTATTCAATTTGGAATTGAAGTACAAATGCAGTTAGCATGATGTACCGAGCCCGGTGCATCCAAGACAAATGTATGGATGCACGCATGCATAGCATAAGGTATGCTAATTTAAACATGCCCTAATCTACCATCATAAGCGGGTAAATAAAAGGGAAGAAAAAAGTGGGGATTGGAAGACATGCACACACACGCACCCACACTTATTACAAATTTACCCTCGCTCGGAGGGACCAAAAGAATATACAAATTAATTAACCTACAAGCTAATTAATTATTACAGACCACTTAATTAATTAACAAATTAACTAAACTAAAGAAAGCAGTAAAAGGCCTCAGGAAGAGGGATGCACGCATGCTCGGATTGGCCTCGCCCGGAAACTTGCTGCCATAGCACTACTGCCTCTGTTTTCACTGTCTTGCTTCTCTGAAGACTGCCAAAGTCCCAGGGTATCTTCTATGAACACTGCAGAACACCATCGGCTAAGGGAAATGACCACCGGCCATGGTAAAATGCCATCGGCTGCTAATGAAGTTATCGGCCATTCACCAATGGCCGGTCGGCACTAAATGTTGCCGGTCGGCAAAAACTTCCTGCAGAAACAGTTTTGACAGCAACAGAGGACAGGCAGTGTATGGCATGGAATTTCAAAGCAATGTGTGCATGGCCACACTCTCTATCATGCAATGGACTCAAGAGAGTGCGGCCTTTGACCCTCGGGCCATCAATCACGCATTTCAATGCATGATGGCCCAAAAACCAAGTATGCAACTCAATGTAAATGCATGGAACAAACAAATGAATGCCAACACCCTATCATATTGAGATCAAGGGCACCGGCGACCGAGGGTTGAGACGTGTTTCGTCACTTTGAGTACGAACACACCTCACCCCTCATGCTTGGTTTGACACCCCAAACTAAGCAATGCAATGCATGTATACAAACATGGCTCAAGTATGCAAAATGGCTTAAGCATGCAATATGAAGCCAAGTTGACAAGCATGCTAAGTGTATGTGCCAATCATACAAGATGCAATGCCATGTAATCTATCATGCAAGCTAGGACATGAAATGCAACTAGCTAAACAATGTGCACATGTGCAAGCATGATACAATACAAGCATGAAACCAAAGTAATGCAACATGATCATGCAATGGTGGACTTAAACCGCAAAGGGCAGACCTCAACCCATCCCAAAACAGTGGCCAAACATGATGCATAAGGACACAAATCATGCATGCAAACATGCACACACCAAGGACCATCACCTAAGCATGAAAGGGGGATTCCACTACAACTATCCCAACCACACATGGCATGGATTATGCAACCAAAAACAGAGTTTTAATGCATCAAAATACACCCCAAAACCCACATGAATGGCAGCCCAAGTGACTTAAACAAAAGGCATGCACCAAGGCGCATTTCAAGGCACAACAAAACAACTCTTCAAGGCATGAAAGAGATGATAAATGCAATCATACAAGCATGATATAGGGACTGAAATAGCATAAGAAATGACTCCAAATCATTTAAACAACCTAACCAAAGCATGCTAATGACTCACTCACTCAAGGCCAACATGCTAGAATGCAAAGGGGCTATACAAAGCATGAAAGATATGACCAAATCAAAACCTAACAGACCTCAAACATAATGAGACATGGCTAAGAACTTCACAAAGTAAGGCCAAAACATGAGAGCATGGTGGTCCAATGGAGAGATGCATTTCTAGGCAAAATGGAGGAATACAAAGCAAGTATATAATACATGCTAAGGGTCAACAAACCAACATGGGACAGAGGTAAAACATGCTAAATAAACCCCAAATAATCTCTGAAATGAAGCCAAACAAAGCTAGGCATACAAGCTACCCTTATGAGCCAAAACACAAGCAAATGAGACAATGAAGGGAGAGGGGTGTCCCTCCCCTATACAAGACCTCAAAATCACTTCACCACCACTGAAAATCCACTGGATTTCAGTGGTGAGAAGGCTAATACAACAAAGTAAACAAGGATTAAAGAAAAGGCACCAAAATAGGCCAAAAGAGGCCTAAGAGGAGGAGTTCGACCCCCAATGCCAAAACAACCTTAATGAAAGATGTTAAGCATGAAAATACAAGACTTTTTTATGTTATACACAAAGCTTAAATCAGCATGCAAGGTAGGTCAAAAACTATTGCAAGATTGGGGAAAATAAAGCAAAAGTCTCACCCTTGAAGAACACTTCACGAACAGCTGGTCCAGCCACCCTCCTCTGACCAAAATCAGCCCAAAACCTCAAGAATCAACCTCAACGCCTCTTAAACTCGAAGCAAGGTGTAATGGTGTGTGTATTAGTGCAAAAGTAAGGTCAAAATACACTTTTAGGCCACAAAACACACACAAAAGAGGAGAGAGAGGGAAAATGTAGAGAGAGAGGGTGTATATATTAGATGTATATATCTATAAGCTCTGGTTTTTCTTTTGATCCAACAACCTTAAACAATGGAGGAGGAGAGCTCCTTATATAGGCAAAGGCAAAGGCTCCAAGCTTCTTAAAGAAGCTATTATAGAAGGGTCAAGGGGGTCAAGGCTTATCAAGGAAGCTAAGGCAAGGGTGCAAGCTTCTTGAGGAAGCCAAGACAAGGGGTCAAAGCTTCCTCAAGAAGCCTTGAGCAAAGGGTGCAAAAGAGGGGTCAAAGGTAGTCAAAGGTGCAAAATAGCCACATATATGCACGGGGGAGCAGGGTCTGTGCGTCCCAGCTGGCACAGCTGGCATGCACCATGCCTGGAAGGTGCAAAAAGGTCAAACCGGCCAAAAAAGGAGGTCGTCGGCCAAAATTAATGGCCGGTCGGCTAAATAGATTGCCGATAGGTGCTGCCAAGGTCAAAAAATGGCCGGTGGGTGCCCAGATTGAAGCCCCGGAAGTTAGCTTTCCAATGGCGCAAACCTTGCATTAAAATTCCTCCTGTGGAAAAAGTTATGCCCTTTTTGGTGAAGCCGCGCAGATTCGATCCAACCGGACTGATCCCCTACTTCAACCAACCATATCTCCCCCTCCTGGACTTGGCTTTAAGAGATTCTTGAGTGCAAAATGAAGCCCCGGAAGTCTTTTTTCCAACGGTGGTGGCCTTATAGCTTAACTCCAAGTGTGTAGACAGATGGGCTTGATTTAGCGAGGATTGCTCGTCCCTCTTCTACCCAGATTCATGCCGAACTTCTTCTCTAACTTGGTTTCTCCCCTCTTCTCCTCTCTCTTCAACTTCAAACCCCTAAGTAAGGTGTTTTGAAAGATTTTTCAAAGATTTCATATCTCTTTCATTCATCTCCACTTTGTCCTTGCTCGGTTTATCGAAAAGCTCATTATTTGACAAAATGTGAGCCTCGGAACATTGTAGAAACTTTATTTCAAAAATGTTTTGAAAGAGAGGGTTTTAAGATATGAAAACCATCCAAAATAGCTTTGGTCCAACATGGGGTGTGAAGTTGGGATTTGACCCTCTCATTGCCGAAGAAATTGAACATTTGCCCTGCACACCTTTCATCATCGAACAAACCATCAGTAACGCCCAAGTCTTAAGGGCGGTCAAAAATGGGGTGTCTACACATATCCATAGGTTTAATTTAAACAAATAGAGCTCAGAAAATAATCTACGTAATTGAAACATTAACCTAACCATAAAACATAAACTATATAAAATAAATTGTGATAACTTAAAACATTCGTAAAATATATTATGGTAACTTAAGACATGTAGAAAAACACATTATGGTAACTCAAGGTATAATAAAACTCACCTTAAGATTGACTCATAGCTTTTAATTTTGCTACTACAATTCCCTACCTTTCGGAGCTCACTGATACACTACGAATGTTTTTTTTGTTTTGTTTTGAGTTCACTGATAGTCCTCCCTATTTATAGGCGTCACTCCCTTGTTCACTACTCAAGATTTGAAGCCTAATGCTGCCACGTTTCTATCTTGTTGGTGATGAGAAATAATGCCACCTGTGTTGTCTCTTGCTTTGTCACCTCCCTTAATGCCATTTGTCCTTTCCCTTAATCAATTCTCAAGAAACCACCAAGGGCCATTTGATCCTTGGCCCACCGAAAATTCCTCTCTTTATATATATTATTATATATTATTTATTTATTATGTTATTTCAAATTTTAAAAGTCATAATTCTTAAAATTACTTATGATTATACGTTAGGTTACGTCTAAAAACCTCACTACCAACTATAAAACATCACTTACCACTTACTAAAATATTTAATGTGTGGTGTCTCAAACAATTTAATTGATAAATTCTCAATTTCCTATTTATTTATTATTATTATTATTATTATTATTATTATTATTTATTTATTATGTTATTTCAAATTTTAAAAGTCATAATTCTTAAAATTACTTATGATTATACGTTAAGTTTACGTCTAAAAACCTCACTACCCAACTATAAAACATCACTTACCACTTACTAAACTATTTAATGTGTGGTGTCTCATAAACAATTTAATTGATAAATTCTCAATTTCCTATTTATTTATTATTATTATTATTATTATTATTATTTATTGATTTATTTTGAGTTGTATTTATTGAAATTTTAAATTTAAAAAAAAATTCGGGTGTCACATTTCTCCTCTCCTTAAACGAAGTTTGTCCCCAAACTTGACGTACCTTGGTTTTCGAAGAGGTGTGGGTATTTGGCCCGCATTTGGCTTTCAGTTTCCCACGTTGCTTCTTCGACACGATGGTTTCTCCATAAGACTTTTACGAGAGGTATAGTCTTATTTCGAGGACCTGGTCACGGTGATCAAGAATCTGTACAGGTTGCTCTTCATAGAGAGGTCTTCTTGAATTTCCAGGTTCTCATGATCGACAACATGCTCTGGATCTCGAAGATATCGACGAAGCATCGAAACGTGAAACACATTATGCACATTGGATAGTTCAGGTGGAAGCGCAAGGCGATATGCCACAGAACCAATCCTTTCGAGTATCTCGAATGGGCCGATGTAACGTGGGTTTAACTTTCCTCGCTTCCCAAATCGGATAACCCCTCTCGTTGGTGAGATCTTTAGGAACACATGATCGCCCACTTGAAATTCTAAGTCTCGTCTCCGTGTATCTGCATAGCTTTTCTGGCGACTCTGAGCAGTGCGAATTCGTTGCTGGATGAGTTGGATTTTATCGCTTGTTATTTGCACGATCTCGGGGCCTAATAATTTTCCGTCTCCGACTTCCGTCCAACACAGAGGTGATCGACATCTCCTTCCATACAGTGCCTCGTACGGTGCCATTCCAATACTTGCATGGTAGCTATTATTATACGCGAACTCCACCAAAGGTAGATGATCATCCCAGTTACCTTTGAGGTCTAACACACACATGTAACATATTTTCCAAAGTCTGGATCGTCCTTTCAGATTGCCCATCAGTTTGAGGGTGATAAGCCGTGCTAAACTTCAGAGTGGTTCCCAAAGCTTCTTGCAATTTGTTCCAGAAATGAGACACGAAGCGGGGGTCTCTATCGGATACGATTGAAACTGGGTGCCGTGTAAGCGAATGATTTCCTTAATGTATAGAGTGGCGAACTTAGAAAGAGAGTACATGATTCTGATTGGTAGAAAATGCGCCGACTTCGTCAATCGATCCACGATAACCCATATTGCATCATTCTTCGAGACTGATTGCGGTAGCCCGACCACGAAGTCCATAGTAATGTGTTCCCACTTCCATTCAGGAATAGGGAGTGGTTGCAACATTCCTGCAGGTCTCTGATGTTCTGCTTTAACTTGTTGACAACGCAGGCATTTGGAGACATGGCTTGCTATGTCTTTCTTCATTCCTGTCCACCAGAAGTGTTCCTTCAGATCGTGATACATCTTCGTATTGCCAGGTGGATGCAAACCTCGAGCTATGAGCTTCTACCAAGATCCTTTTCTTGAGTTCTGGAAGGTCGGGTACGCAAATTCGATTCCGAAATTTTAGCATTCCATTGCTTATCGTGAAATCAGGATCGGGCGTGCTTCCTTGTTCCTCGTACTTTTTCTTCAAAAGTTTATCTTCACATTGGCGGTTCTAATTTCTTCAATCAACTCGGGTTCCACGATTATGTTGGCGAGCAGTCCATGGATCTTGCGGGAATAAGGGTACATGCCAAACTTTTGGTCGTTTTTCGACTTAATGCGTCTTACTACGTTAGATTTGCCAGGATGGTGATGGATCTCTATATCGTAGTCCTTCATAAATTCTAGCCATCGTCGTTGCCTCATATTCAATTCCTTCTGTGTAAACAGATATTTGAGACTCTTGTGATCAGTGTAAATCTCACAGGTTGCACCGTAGAGATAATGACGCCAGATCTTGAGAGCGAAGATCACCGCAGCCAACTCTAGATCATGAGTTGGGTAGTTCCTTTCGTGAGTCTTTAGTTGGCGGGAGGCATAAGCAATGACCTTCCCATTTTGCATAAGAACGCAACCCAAACCATTGTATGAGGCATCGCTATAAATTACAAACCCTTCTGCTTCCGCGGGGAGTGCTAGTATAGGAGCCGTCACGAGTCTGTTCTTCAATTCTTGGAAGCAACGTTCCTGCTTGTCCGTCCATTCAAAGGGCCTGTTCTTCTGAGTTAGCTGGGTCAAGGGTGAAGCTATCTTCGAGAAATCTTGCACAAAGCGCCGGTAATAGCCGGCTAGGCCCAAAAAGCTTCGAATCTCAGACACGTTAGTAGGTCGTGGCCAATCCACGATTGCTGCAACCTTTTGGGGATCAACTGAGATGCCATCTTTGTTAATGACGTGACCGAGAAAGCGTACACTAGTGATCCAGAATTCGCATTTCTTCAATTTGGCATAAAGCTTGTGATCACGTAGTGTTTGTAGAACTCTTCGCAGGTGGTGCTCATGATCTTCTGGCGATTTGGAGTATATAAGAATGTCGTCAATAAAGACAATGACGAACTCGTCAAGATAGGGTTTGAACACTCGATTCATGAGGTCCATGAAGGCCGCTGGAGCATTTGTGACGCCAAATGGCATGACGAGAAACTCGTAGTACCCGTAACGAGTTCTGAAGGCAGTCTTTTCAATACTTTCTGTTTTGACTTTTAGTTGATGGTAACCAGAACGCAAGTCAATTTTTGAGAATACTTGGGCGCCTTGCAGTTGATCAAACAAGTCGTCAATTCGTGGTAGAGGGTACCGGTTCTTGATGGTGACTTTGTTCAGCTCCCGGTAATCGATGCATAGCCTCATTGTACCATCCTTTTTCTTTACGAACAGTACCGGAGCTCCCCATGGTGAGGTACTTGGTCGGATGAAGCCTTTGTCCAGTAGTTCTTGGAGTTGGGTTTTTAGTTCTTTCAATTCTGTCATGGACATGCGGTAAGGGGTCTTTGAGATTGGTTGTGCACCAGGTTGGGTTTCAATGGTGAATTCAATTTCTCGGTCAACTGGGGTACCAGGCAGGTCTTCAGGAAATACATCCGGGAATTCTCGAACCACAGGGATTGCATCAAGTGTGGGGGTCTCTTGTTGAGTATCGATCACATAACAGATACAACTACAACAACCCTTTCTTAGCAGTCGTTGGGCTGTCATGAAGGATATAATACATGGAGGGGGAGAGGCTCCAGTTCCTTCGAAGATAAGCTCGAGTTGGTTTGGTGACCGGAGGAAGACCTTTTTGGCTTCACAATCGATGGAGGCACGGTTGGCAGCTAACCAATCCATTCCTAAGATCACATCAAAGGTACTAATGCAGAGGGGAATCAAATCTACATGTAAGGTTTCACCTTTTAAGGATATAGTACAAGATTTGTACCCATTAGTACTAAGGGCAGAATTACTAGAAGGAAAAGACACAGATAATACATATCCTAAGGGTTCGGTGTTGATGCCAACTTGGTAGCAAAGTGTGGTGTAACAAAAGAATGAGTTGAGCCAGAGTCAAAGAGAACATGGGCTAAGTGACCACAAACAGAAAGTGTACCTGACACGACGTTCTCTGTAACTTCTGGGTTTCCAGGTACTAAGGCAAAGGCTCTTCCTTGGCGTTTTTGGTCCTTTCTCACTCCTCCAGGTACCGCGGGTTTTCGGACTGGTTCAGAGGGGCTGACGAGCTTTGGACAATTTCTCAGCAAATGGCCAACTTGGCCACATTTAAAGCATGCTCCCGTATCTCGACGGCACTGTCCCCAATGAGTCCTTCCACAGGTAGTGCAAGCTGGAATGGTGTCACCTCTGGGATTTGTAGGACCTTGATTGCTTGAACCGGTTGAATTGGTTGTGCCTGTATTTATTTTCTTGGGAGGCGCGGCACCGGGCCTTCTGTTATCTCTTTCCCACAATCGCTTCTTCTGGCTTGGTTCCCCGGAACGCAAGGTTTTAATCCCTTTTTCCGCAATGTATGCTCGATCTACCACCTCCGCATAGGTTGGTAGTTTCAAAACCTCCAACCTGTCTTTAATTTCAGGATCCAATCCCGCTTCAAATTTTCTGGCTTTTCGAGCTTCGGTGGGGATGACGTATGTCGCGAATCGGGCCAGTTGCGTGAACTTGCTTTCGTATTCGGCCACTGTCATGGTTCCTTGCCTTAGATGTATGAATTCCGACGCCTTTTGTTCCCGCAGCGAATCTGGAAAGTATTTTTCATAGAATACCTCCAAGAATCTGGCCCAAGTCACAATATCTTCTTTCTCCAAGGCAAGTAGCCACCATTCTTGTGCATCGTCTTTGAAGGTGAACGTGGCGAAAGTCACCTTCTGTCTTTCTGTGCAAGGTAGCGCGCGGAAAATTTTCTCCATATCTCTGACCCAAGCTTCTGCCACCAGTGGGTTTGTGCTGCCGGTAAATATGGTAGGTTTCAAGTCCTACTGTTTTATAGTAGTTGGCTCTTCTCGTCGTTCAGGCAATCCGTTGTTAACGTTGGTTTGTAGGGCTCGCAGAAAACTAGTAACTGCTCTTTCCATGATTTGCTCCATTTGGTCAGCACCACTGACCGATGATCGGTTCCATTTCCATCATTAGCCATCACTACAAGGTGAAAATGGTTAGTGGATTTCTTTTCTTCTTCTTTTTTTTTTTTTTTGAATCAATTATATCGCAATATTATATCTATGATTCATAACGATATCATAACAACATATACATACATTACTTACATAATACCGGTTTTACTTATATAAGGAAAAGATACAAGTACAACATACTTAGATAACGGTCAAGTGTTAGTGTCTAATCCTACTGATACAAAATTGGATTAGGCTAATCACCGTCAGGTCATAAAAGGATCATCTAGAAGGGGCTGTTAGGCCACCACCATGAGAACTGACTCCGGAAAACTGGCCCATGGAATAACTCTGCAAACTCACTCTGCATGAGGGATTCGAACTCCCACCCACTGTGCTCTATCCCAAAACAACTCCATACCACCTGAACTATGTAGACAGGAGCACCGTGATCATAACCCCAAAATTCTCGTCCGGTAATTCGTACCGGTACCTCCAAGTATGATGCACTATTAGTGAAGTCCACAGCTGAGGTATGGACAATATGCTGTGGAGGGGGTGTCGTGGTGCGGATATGGCTGCTAGGATATGCGTGTCCCCTCCGTTCCGCAAAGCCTAGGGGTAGAGGTGCGACCAGAAAATGCGGCTGCTCTAAGTCCGGAGCAAGGCCAACGACGCGGGTCGGCCCTATGTATCTCTCACGAGTGCTGCCTCGGCTAAGTCTCCAAAATAAGAAATCCTCATCGGGGTCGGCCTGTAAATACACGGGTCGTCCCATGAGTCGGTCTAGCGCGGGGTGGGCTTGCCTGACAAGACTCTCCGAATCACCCCAGCCCTCTAATAAGTTTGGGACAAGATGAACTCCTGGGGGCTCGAACCAAAACAACTCCATGAGATTGGTCATTTCCTACAACACAGGAAAACTTAGCCTAGACATTGTAACATGGTTTACTTGTGTTAGACATATCACCTAATATCAAATAACACAAATTTTTTTTTGAATATATATATATATAATTTTTTTTTTTTTTGAAATATATATATGTATATATTTTTGCAATTTAATAATGTGAATTTCAATTAATGTAAATAAAATTAATGTGAATAATTGTACAGGAAATTTAAAAAACATATACAATTTTGTTTATACACATTTTTTGAAATAATTTTCAATTCAAATAATGTGAAAATTATACGGAAAATTCAAAAACTTAACACTATTTTTTTTTTTATATAAAAAAAACATTGCTCTGATACCACTTTTGTCACGACCCAAACCCGGTACCCAAAGGCTTGGCGTCGTAACAAGATAAAAATAAATAATTCGGATAATTCTGTAGTCGCAGCACAAGCGGATAAATTAAAATAAAATAAATTGTGGTAACTTAAAACATTCGTAAAATATATTATGGTAACTTAAGACATGTAGAAAAACACATTATGGTAACTCAAGATATAATAAAACTCACCTTAAGATTGACTCATAGCTTTTAATTTTGCTACTACAATTCCCCACCTTTCGGAGCTCACTGATACACTACGAATGTTTTTTTTGTTTTGTTTCGAGTTCACTGATAGTCCTCCCTATTTATAGGCATCACTCCCTTGTTCACTACTCAAGATTTGAAGCCTAATGCTGCCACGTTTCTATCTTGTTGGTGATGAGAAGTAATGCCACCTGTGTTGTCTCTTGCTTTGTCACCTCCCTTAATGCCATTTGTCCTTTCCCTTAATCAATTCTCAAGAAACCACCAAGGGCCATTTGATCCTTGGCCCACCGAAAATTCCTCTCTTTATATATATATATATATATATTTATTATGTTATTTCAAATTTTAAAAGTCATAATTCCTAAAATTACTTATGATTATACGTTAGGTTTACGTCTAAAAACCTCACTACCTAACTATAAAACATCACTTACCACTTATAAACTATTTAATGTGTGGTGTCTCATAAACAATTTAATTGATAAATTCTCAATTTCCTATTTATTTATTTATTATTATTATTATTATTATTATTTATTGATTTATTTTGAGTTCTATTTATTGAAATTTTAAATTTAAAAAAAAATTCGGGTGTCACAGTAATGAACACCGTGTGTTTACATTATCAAATTAAGAATTCATGTTATGGCAAAATCAATTAATTACAAATTATACATTCGTGATCAAAGTAAATCAATTACGATTACATGAATGAAAATGGTAACGTAGAAATACTAATGTTGTAAGTTACCATTAATAAAAGTTATTGTTGAAAATTATTATTCATCCACATGTATTACAGTAGTAAACTTCTTTTCAAATTAAATTTGTGAAATTAATTTTTTACGTCTCTTAATTAAGTTTTAAAAATCTATTTTGGCTTTTTTCTATTTTATGTTCTTCATCCACGTTCTTTTATCAATATGCACTTGCACACATTGGAGATATACAACCCCAAACCAATAATAATAATAATAATAATAATAAAAAGCCATGAACACCGTGTGTTTCCTATCAATTTGCGTCGAGTAAGTGCAAAGGCTTCGAAATGGATTAACATTTGCATAAACTGTTGGATACATTTAACTTCCCACACAAGAAGTGCCAAAAAGAATAAACTACTACATCTCATATCCGATTTGTCAGTTTGTATCATAGATTGAGCATACATTTATCCCCCAAACAGATTTCCCTTACATTTGTATAACAACAACTGAAGAACATATTACTTTATTAAGCACAGATGTACATGTATCTGTTTCTCAAATCAAGAACGGATTGTTTTAAGAATCTCAACAGATGTATAACAGAGAAATGAACAATAGATGTATAAGAACAGGCTTTTAAGGTTCTTCATATGTATCTGTTTCTCAATTTTTACCATGGATTGATCATATATATATATAAGAACTGATATATATATATATATATATATATTTGCCCAATTTACGGCAAGTACATTTACATAACAACAGATCCAAATCGACTTGAGTTGGATGAAGCAAAATGTCTGAACTTAATTTAACCATAATGACCATGGATATGGAAATGTCATGATCTGCATTGAATTATCGTCCTCACCAAAGGAAATAAATGAAGGAAAATGGATGACAAATTTGAGCAGAGCACTATAATTCTGTGTTGTAGCAAACAGAGCACTGTAACATAACAGACCAATACATTTTTTTTCCCAAATGATGCAACCCTATTCTCAAGCCTGGTCGGTGTTATTGGCCCATTTTGCAGAGTAGTGTACAAAACCAAAAAATTGAAGAATAAACAATCCGAAAATGGAAATATTCATGTATGATTTGGGAACTCAAACGTAAGAATCCATTTCACATTCGGCAGTGGGTTTAACAACTATGGATATTGAAAAAACAGAGTTCACACTTCCTTTTAAAAAAAAAAAAAAATTGTATTTAACAGAGAAAGGGATTTCAGACATGAACCCAAGCAGATCGGAAGCAGGGGACGGATTTACGCGAAAAGGGAAACGAAATTAGAATGGCCATGAAGCATTACCTGAAGATCTGTGGTGTTTGAGACGGTGACTTCTTGTTCGACGCCGCCAACGTACGCCCAAACTGTTCGATTTGCCGTCCTGTTCGCGAGTCTTCTTCGACGCCGCAGATGCGTACTCCGGTACCGATCGGCTCTGGGAAGCTTTTTCAGATATCGTCGCCACTGGAATACATTAATCGCCTCCTTCGCTTCACGAATATGTGTGCCCTAGAAATGTTGTGTGTGTGGTGAGGTGATGGGCCTCAAAATTAGAGGGGAGAGTGGGGGTAGTTTGGTAAATTTACCCCAATAAGGTTTATTGACAAGCACGTGTAGTCTGTTTTGTCTCCATTTGGCCAAATTAGCATTTTTGTCCGTTAGTGGCTAAATTAGCCCCAACTTGCCTTCCCAAACACACGCTTAGGTTGGGATGGGAGCGCCTAAAGGAGCGATAATATATATATATATATATATTTTAATAGTTATTTTTAAAATATATTTATTATTTAAAAGTGAGTTAAATAGTTATTTTTAAATATATTTATTATTTTTATCTTAGGTATTATTTTTATTGATAATATTTTTAATTTATTTATATAATTATTTTTATTTTTAATTGATATATATTATAAATGAAAAATATAACAAATAAGGAATAATAAAATATGTTAAAATAAATAAAAGATAAAAATTGGATGATTTGTTTTGTAGATTTTATTTGATTTTTTTTATTATATTTGATTTAATTAGATTTATTAGATAACAAATTATATTATTTATTATATTTATTATATGTTAAAAATGGGAGGGGGGAGACAAAACACAAATCGACGAGAGAGAGAGAGAGAGAGAAGAAGAAGAAGAAGAAAGTGAGCAGATCGAAGGCAATGACGAGAAGATCGAAGGCGAGAGCGAAGGTGAGTAGATCGTAAGGCGAAAGCAGATCGAAGGCGAAGTCGACGTCGAAGGTTGATGTCGTAGGTCCAGGTGATGTCGAAGGTCGACGTCAATGTTGAAAGAGAAGGCAACAGAGAGACCAGGTTTCTCTCTCTCTCTCTCTCCCCTCTTTACAATCCCATCTTGGACTGAATCACGTTTCTTTCTCCACAGAAACGCGATTCTTACACGTTTCTTTCTAGGAAACGCGGAATCGCAATTCTTACTCAGAATCGCCACCTAGTTGCACGATTCCTGCAACCAAGTTTTCGACAATGGAATGAATCTGGATCGCAGAGCAGAGCATAAACCGGCCTGTTCGTCTCTCTGTTGGTGGCTAGGTGGTATCGTATTGGGCTCTTGGGTTGGGTGAACAGTCTCACCCGGAGTTGGATCCAAATCCATCATCCACCTTACCATCATCTACTTGAAAAAGTTCTCATTCCTAGTTTTTTTTTTTTTTTCACAAGCTTTTCTTTAGTAAACTTCCGGATCTAATCAACTCGGCGAAGCACAGTTGGTTAGAAGGTTGGATCTCAAGTTATCTAATCAGTACTTGGTGTGGGTTCAATACTCCCCCGCTGTGCGAGTCTTGACTTAAGCGGAGCTTGTCTTAGGAGGTCAGAACAAATTCTCAAATTATAGTCTCCTCGCTCAGAACGGCTAACAGGATATCCTGGTGATCTCTACAAGAGGCATTGCCTTGGACCTGCGGGAAAGTATGGAGGATTTTCCTGTAACAAAAAAAAAAAACTTCTGGATATATTTTAGGTATTCTTTTTTTAAAAGTATTTAGATTGGATACATCTAAAAAAAAAATTTATAAAAAAAAAATAATTAAAATATGAAATCAAAAATATTAAAAATAAAATAAAATTTGTTTAAAAATATTTTTAATGAAACGAATTCAAAAATATTATGAGCTCAGATTATATCATTCAAACTTTTTTTTTCATTGAATTCAGAAAAAGAAATGCTAATGACTCATAATTAAAAATTTAAAATTAACCATAATGATATAGCAATGAAGTTAGACCCTATATGGTTGTGTGATAGATTAAAAATTGACACATCATGTTACATTATTACGAGTCAAATTATGATAATTTTTTTGAAAGTGTCAAAATTGCATAATTCAAACTATTATAGAGAGTAAGTTTACCCTAAAGCCCATATATCATGCTTATATCATTTGCTCCTTTACCTCTTAGGTCATGTTTAAATATACTTTATCCTTTTCTTTATCATCCCACTAAAAGGAGACATTAATTGTCGTCACTAAAGAACCAATGTAATACTTTTTCAAGTAACCAATTAAACACCTTTCTAGTTTAGTTAAGTCACTCACTATTTGAGAGTTTGCGAAGTGATTGGTAGCTTGAAATCAAGGCTCCCGAATCCCCCCCGAATTAAAAAACGACGTCGTTTCGTCGTTCTGATTTCTTTTTTTTTTTTAGAAGGAGAGAAGAAGAAGAAGCAGAAGAGAAGGAGGAAGAAGAAGAAGAAGAAGAAGAAGAAAAACTGGAGGGGGGCCAACAAAATCGGGCTGGAGGCGGAGGCGGGGCGGGGGGCGGAGGCAGAGGCAGAGGGCAGAGGCAGGGGGCGGAGGCGGAGGCGGAGGCAGAGGCAGAGGCGGGGGCTGCGAGGCAGAGGCGGAGGCGACGGCGGGGCTGCGACGGCGACGAGCTGCTGCGACGATCGGCCGGTCGATCTGCGATCGATCGGCGGCGGCGGAGGCGGAGGAGGGGCCCTCTCTCTCTTCCCTCTTCTCTTTCTCTCTTCTCTTTCTCTCTTTCTCCATTCGGGCTGTTCGGGAGGGCTCAAAATCGGGGGGAAAATCATTTTTCTTAGTGCAGTAGTGAGTATTGGGTTGATCTTCTGGCATTATGTTCAACATTTCTTTACCTGCCAATTATTCTTTAGGTTGTACTTTCATATTGCTGGCATATTGATCGGTTTCAATTTTTGCCAAAAAATCAACAAGTTCGACTTAATGTTAATTTTTTTTTTCAATCATAGTCAAGCTGAAAACCATTGCAACCTAATTTTTACATTTAAATAATGGGAGACTTGAACAACCTTTTTGCATGAAATGTCATGATTTTTCTAGCAAAGGAATAAATTGGTTAAATCTTTTTAGCCAATTTCATATGGCAGTCTTTTTTTCCCACTAAGCATGGGGTGTACGATAAATATTAATTGGTATCGTCTTTATATGATTATAATAGAGAACTTTAATTACATTCGGTTGAAAAACAAAAATTAATAAATAAATAAATAACAAAGCCACTCATTCATTAAATAATTCTATGAATTAGACAGGTCCATTAAAATCAAATAGAATTATGACGCATGAAATAAGAGGTAAATACCATCATTTTAGAATGTCTATCTGTCAATGATTTACAATTGGCTTGGCTATGGAAAAATTTGCATTAATCTTCGGGTCCAAGGCAATTCCGGCAACAAAAGTATCTATTGAGACATTGAGAAGATATTTTTCCCAACAATACTATGCATGATTTGTTTGGAGAAAAAGGGCTAGTACTTAAAAAAGTTACTTTATACTCAATCATGTTCATCCACGTTAAACTTCAATTCCACTTTTTATACTCCCTTACTTCTGCATTATTCATTGTTCTTCTAAACTACCGTATTGATTATCTCGTTAACTTTCCTACCCTTTTTTTCTCTTTTTATGAGAATAATCACAAGACCACTATGCTATGCACTTCCAAGTTTTTCCAATTAAAAAAAAATCCCAAGTAATTCAAGATCTCAGATTGAGAATGGAGATAAATCCATCTTTTAATTCAGAAGTTAAAACCTTCCTTTGCTTACATTAAGTTAATAAACACTCAAAGAACATACAAATACTGAGGTCCTCTATAAAAAATAAAAAAAGGTATGCAACACAGAGAGAAGGATTGCTTTTGAAAATTTTCAAAACAACAAAGTTAGATAGTTTGAATTTGAGTTTGCTGAAATAGCCCAAGTTTAAACTTACCAATCGTCCAGCCGGTCATTCGTCTAGCCAATTGACTAGCAACAAAATGACAACCGCAATTAACAAATATAACAACCACAGTAGACAAGTGTTACACCGTCTGAACAATCAACCGACATGCACAAATTCAGATTATTCGAACAAATTCAAATTCAAACTCCCAAACATTTTTCTTTTCAAAAACACTAAACAATTTTTTTTCTTGTTCTCAAAAAAAAAAAAAAAACTTTTTTTTTCTTATAATACCCATATGTACAAATATATCTTAAAATATAAAATCAATGATGTATACAGAGGAAAATTTGAATTAAGTGCATTTAGAATTCCCCTATCCACCTCCAACTACTCAAAATCCAATCACATTGGTTTATCGAAATTACCATTTAAAAAAAAAAAAAAAAAGATCTCAGATTTCAGAATCGCATAATAGCACGTGGCTAAGATGACGCCGAAGTGTCAGCTGAAGTGCCACGTGGCCTGGTTGTGCTGTTGAGATGATCTCGGATAGGCCGAGGTTATCTGCGGAGATGTTGGAATCCGAGATAAGCAGATAAGGGACAAGAGTCCTAGAATATGAGAGGATCTCAATCTGGATAGAGATGAGGCTCCAAAAAAATTTATCTCTATCTAGATGAGAGTTCAGGATGAACATAGAGCCTGAGTCCATTGAAGTGAGACTTTTAAAGGGATCAGGTCACTGCTATAAAAGTAAGGCACCCTCAAGGGTCTCAGGTAAGTTCTTTCATGTGAGTTTAAGCAAAAGATAAGTTCTTTCATGTGAGTTTAAGCATAATTTGCTATCTTTGAGAGATCGTCGGAGTGTCCCTGGGTGGATGAACTACCGCCGGATTCTCATTTTCTTGTGCAAGTTGTTGGGCTTAATCTATTCTACCAGTGCTCTCCAACTGAGTTCCCTATTTAGTTGTGTGGTTAGAAATTAATACCCACAAAAACATCGATTAAATCTTTTTAGCCAATTTCATATGGCTGTCTTTTTTTTTCACTAAGCATGGGGTGTACCATAAATATTAATTGATATCATTTTTGTATGATTGTAATAGAGAACTTTCATTACAATTTACATTCGGTTGAAAAATAATAAATAATAAAATCACCCATTCATTAAATAATTCTATGAATTAGACAAGCCTATTAAAATCCAATAGAATTATGACGCATGAAATAAAAAGCAAATACCATCATTTTAGAATATGTTTATCTCTCAATGATTGACAATTGGCTTGGCTACGGAAAAATTTGCATTAATCTTCGAGTCCAAGGCAATTCCGGCAGCAAAATTATCTATTGAGACATTGAGAAGATATTTTTGCTCAACAATACTATGCATGATTTGTTTGGAGAAAAAGGGCTGGTGATTACTGATGACATGCCGAAATATACTCTTTTATTCATTGACTTCTATGTGATAAAAAAGAGACTTAAAAAAGTCACTTTATACTCAATCATGTTCATCCACGTTAAACTTCAATTCCGCTTTTTATCCTCCCTAATGCATTATTCTTGATTTTTCTAAATTACCGTATTGGTTATCGAGTCTGGATCCTCTTCCGCTTTTTCTTAAGGAGATTTTTTGTAGTATCCTAAAACGATGTTATTTTAAAAAAAAAATTAAAATAAAATAAAAAACACAGATCAAAACCTTCCCTTCCTCATCTTCTTTTTCTGGCTCAAACCAACTCAAACTCAGCTTCAAGAACACGAACTGCAAAATTAAGTTTGAAGAAACCGTCTTTAGATTATCATGAAAAACATCTCTGAATTGAAAGCCAATCCCCCACCAGTTTTGGCGACCTCCAATCCCTCCGACGACCCTCCCCCAGTCGCTCCTCTTCCTTTCCTTCTTTCCTTTCCTTCTAGATCTAGACAAAATATAAAGAGGATATATATATATATATTTATAAATCAAAATAAACAAATATACAAACGATTTTACCAAAAAAAAATTCTGAAATCACAGATGTGGGTTGCTTGAATGAGTGCTTTATTTACTTGAATGAGCTTCAAGAAAATGAGACTCTTAGATTATTGCCCAAATGTAATCATCCCTTCACATACATTGCTCGAACAGAGATGCCTCTTTCTCTTCTTCTCTCTGTGTGCCTCGCTAGAGATCTCACCCAGGGTGCGAAGACCACCGCTCGATTTGGTGACACTCTCTCTCTCTTTTCGTTCGATCAGAACGATTTGGTTTCACTCTCGACTTCGTTTGATCCATAGCAGGCAAACAATGATCTATTTCATTAGATTTGTTCCATGAATATGTCCTAACTGATGTGGGTTTTGCTTAGAGAAAGAGAAAGAGAGAGATAATGAAAGTGGTGCGTTCTATTCTGCTACTTTTTTTTGTTTTTATTTTTTTTGAAATTTGGCCCCAAAACGTCATTTTGGAGCACCGCAAGACCAACCGCAGGAGAACGCGGCAAAGGATCCAGACTCATTGATTATCTTGTTAACTTTCCAAACCACCTTTTTTTTTCTCTCTTTTTATGAGAAAAATGCCAATAGATTCACAAGGCCACTATGCTATGCACTTCCAAGTTTTTCCAATTAATTGAGAATGGTGATAAATCAGCTTTTAATTCAGAAGTTAATGTTGGAAATAATGATTTTTATAGGCTTATTTTGGGCCAATTTTGAGTGGGTCCCAAACGTCTTTTGAAGTGGGTCTAAAAAGGTAATGTATTCCTTCCCGCATGGTAAGTCACATGGTGAAGACGGTTCGTCAAAACCATTTATGAGTGAATGGGAACTTGACGTCGTTTTCGGATTTATGGAATAGACATTTAAAGAATTAAATGTAAGTTTCCTTGTAAAGCTTGTCCCACATTGAAATTTTAAGAGAGCTTGTGTATATATATAAGCTCTAGTTGGCAACACTCGGATTGGCCCCAAGGGGCACCCCAAGTTTGTAGAAGGAAGAAGTTATAGACAAAGTGAACTTTAGTCCAAACCACCACACACGCGTGCGCACCGTCCGTTCGGCCGAGCCATACTGGGAGCAGGTGTGAGTTATGGGTCGAATCGGTTCTAATATTAATTTTTTGAACAAAATTCATTTGAATTTTTTCAAAAAAATTCTTGCGGGAAATTAATTCAAAATTCACACCAAATTTAAATTTAAATCTTTTGTCCAATATTACCTCCTCCAATCCAATTTTTCCAAACAGATTAAACTGTCCAAACAATTTTTTAGATTTGTTGGAACTCGAACAGATTCAAAACTGCCAGAGAGGTTTTTAACTACTGTAGTTTCAAACAGATAAAAACTACCCAGCAATTATCTGTTTGAAACAATGTTGTATCTGTTCAGTTTAATTTTGCATCTATTCATTCAAAATCAACACCTGTTCGACAGATTGGTTTGCTTATAAATACCAACCATTTCAGCAGTCTTTGGCATCCAAAAACAATCTAAAAAATTCATTTTGAAGTCCATTTTTGCTCTCTTGCAAAATTTATTCTTCATATTATTTTAGAAAAAAAATTCAAAGAGTTTAGAACACAAATTTTGTTCACCGAACAAATTGTTTGGAGTGTTACTACAATTTGTGAAAATCATTGTATCCTGTGAGATAAACGCCATTAGTCCATAAACACCGAAGTGGGGTAAATCTGTCTTAAAAACAATATCACACCCTCGACTTGATTTTTTAAACACTTATTTGATTCGATAAAATAAATTCAAAAAATAATTTATTTTATTTATTTAATTTGTTTCACTTTATTTATTTTATACAAAAAAATTGTTCCTACAGTTAAAACTTTTGCTTACAACAAGTTAATTAACACTCAAAATAACTTACAAATACTGAGGTCCTCTATAAAAAAATAAATTAGGTATGCAACACAGAATGATAGCTTTTGAAAATTTTCAAAACAATTATTTGAATTTAAGTTTGCTCAAATGGCCCAAATTTTAATTTGCCAATCGTTTGGCCAATAATCCTAACAGTCGTCCAACTGATTAACCAACAACAGTGACAACCTCAATCAACAAGAATAACAACCACGGTAAACAATTATTGCACCATCCAATAACCACGGTAAACAACAATTATTGCACCATCCAAACAATCAACCGATATACACAAATTGTTGAAACAATTCAAGCAAAATTCAAATTCAATCTACCAAACAAATCCAATTTTTTTTCTTATAATACCCATACGTACAAATATATCTTAAAATATAAAATCAATGATACATACAGAGGAAAATTTGAATTAAGTGCATTTAGAATTCCCCTACCCCCCTCCAAATAATCAAAATCCAATCACACTGGTTTACCGAAATTACCATTTTGAAAAAATAAAAATAAAAAATAATAAAAGATCTCAGATTTCAGATTTGCATAAAAGTTTTCAACTTAAAACGTATTAATCAATTTTATTTTCAAGGTAACTAACATCCAATCAGAATTAAATTGTAGTCCAGAATACAAAATATGAAACACTTTTGAAAAATATTTTCAACATTTTTAAAATTCAATTTACATACATTATTTAGCCATCACCAAAAAACCCAGCTTTACTGCTTATAATGTTTATATTTTGCAAATGTGTCAAAAATGCCAGAAACAAATTATATTTATAACTAACAAGTCAAACACATCTTAAACAAACAATAAAAAATTATTATTATTATTAAAATACAAGGGAAATGCCCTTGTAAATCAAATTTATACCTCTAATTACCAACTTTCAACTTGCAACAAATTAGACCAACCTGCAAATTGGGGCAGAATAAGGGTAATTACTGGATCATTGATGGTACTAATATTGGCAGTGTTGGACAAAGTTGGGTTTGGAGAATTTTAGACTAAAAATCACAACAAAAATAAAAATAAATAAACTAAAATAATCAATAACACAAATATCATATCGAACTCATTCATTATTTCATTTTTTATATCACAAAAGTCGCATCCAACCATAAAAAATCTACCTTTCTTCTCAACTGCACAAATTTTAACCTACTCAAATGACTAAAAAATAGAATAACCTATTAAAATAACAAACTTCCAGACGAGGTCGTTGACAATACAGACCAAGTACACAAGTTGTGTTTCAATCTCTTCCAAACATCATGAGAGCATCAATTCATAAGTACTTAAACATGTAAAAACAATCAACTTTGACCAAAAACCAAGATATTTAAGCATTAGATATTTTCTTATGGTCAAATGATTAGTAAAATTAATTTCTTCTACAATAAAGGTGTACCTTCCAACCCTAGTAACAAGTCTACAAATCACAAACAAGCAATTAAAATCACCCACCATGGTATTGACAAAACAATGACACTTTCAATATGGAAGGCAGAAGCAAAGAATTCTAACAATATAAAAACCCTAGTTTAATCATTGAAGATTGAAGAACATCAAGTACATAGCCATATATAAGTGAGCTTCAGGACTTCCTGAAACTTCTTTCATCACCTACCACCACCACCATCATCCAACAAGCACAAAAAGAGAAAAACTGACTATTTATCAAGATGGACTAACCCCAAAATGACTAGTCTTCATGTTATAGAAATCCTACACAACCTGCCCCAATCTTCACCGCAAATCCCCACCCACCTCCTGCATTTCGCCTACTCGTCGTCATCTTCTTCCTGCAATGAATGCAAAAACAAACAACTCTCATAATCATCGCTAATAATTAATCAAATCAACACAAAGGCATATAAAAATTTAACAGTAATCAATTAAAATCTCATTGGAACCTCTCCACTCTCATCATCGTCGTCATCGTGCACCTCGGACATCGATTTGTCAGACTCCTCATCCTCAGCTGGTCCGTCAGCCTATCATTGAATTTAAGCCATCAAGAAATGATCAAAAAGCTTTCTTTCTTTCTTTTTTCTTTTTTTTTTTTTTGCCTAAATAATAGTTCTATGACTACAAAAAGAAAACAAAAAATTGAAATAAAATAATCATGTAATAAGCAAATTGCAGTTAGGGGAAAGAATAATACTATTCTCTTATTGTAAGCCTCGATGTTCTTGTTGTATTCAGTCTTCCTTTTCTCTGCCCTCGAGACAAATGGGGCTTTTTCCTAATTTTCGAAAGAAAAAAGAAAAAAAAACAATCAGTATGAATAAATGCATTTACTTTGGAGTAGTTACAATTAGAAGCAAATTATTAGGTAGAATCGTTTTCTACAAAATTACTCACAGCTTCTGACATGGATTTCCATTTGTCTCCACCAGCCTTACCAACCTGGACCAAATTCGATACAAAAATGCTAAAAATTAAATCAAATTTTAACAAAATTAGGCAGAATTCTGGAACGGATTTTAACAAAATTATCAAATTTTAACAAAAATGATTCAAAAACGCTTACAGCAGCAACGGATTTGTTGTTTGGATGCTTCTCCTTGTACGTCTTCCTGAACTCCTCCCTAAGATATATACACACAAACGCAAAGCAAGCAAATAAGCCCTAAATCAATTGAAAATTTATATTTACAGGAAAGGCACAAATCAATCAACGATGATTATACATGAAAACGAAGAAGGCACTGGCAGGCCTCTTAGGCTTGTTAGGATCCTTGGCAGCAGCCTTCCCCTTCTTCGCAGGCTGTTTAGCAGGTTTCTCGGCAGCTCTCTTCTTCACAGAAAGCCTAACAACAAAGCACAAACAACAATCGATCTTCATCATCATCAACACACAAAAACAAAACAAAACAAAAAACAGATCTAAAAACGCCATAACCACACCAAAAACAAAAAAAAAAAAAAAACTCACTTGGAATCAGCTTTCTTGGGCTCCGCCTTCGATCTACCTCCTTTCATGGTAAAACCTGCGATAAAAACGATCAGAACCGGTGAGAATCGTTCGGAATCGGCCAAAAACGAGGCGACACGGACTGAGTTAGCGCCGCGGTGAGACGAGTTACCTCTAGGGTTAGGGTTGTAGAGAGAGAGTGAGTGAAACGATTGCTTTGCTTCGGTGTTGTGAGGAGGACAGATAAGAGGAGAGGAGTTTGTGAAGGAAAAATTAAAATTGGAATCACGAATGAATTGAAGTCCGGGTTTGGGCGGGATTTCAAAAAAAATCTTGTGCCACGTCATCGATCCGTGTGAGTGAACCTCATTGGTTGGCTCTATGTCTCTGTGCGTTTTGCATGTTGTTGGTTTGTCTATTGCCTCTAGGTTTGTGCTTTCAGTTGTGCTTCTTCAGCACTTGCTGGATGAATAGTAAGGACACCTGTCCGTATTCCATTGATATTTTTACTCACACGTGTTATTCGATATTGTGCTGATTGACAAAACTGACCTTTTTAGGAATTTATTATTGTAGGTTGTTGAAGGTTTTTCAAAGCACTTGGAAAATGAATGAATTGCTATTTGGCCATTGTATTATTGATGATGTTGTATAATTACATCCTTAACCCAGGTTCTCAAGGTTAATTAAGTACATTTTTTAACTAGTTAGGTTATTTGGTGGTCTTTAAACTAATGAGCTGGGATTTGACAACTTTTTTTAAATCTTTAAAAAAATTGGGTTCGATAATATTCAAAAAAATTTACTCATTTTTAGATCATTTCCAATCTTTTATCAAATTTTAATTTGATGGAAATGGTGCTTCAATCGTGTCATCAGTTTAGTATCAAATGAAAAATATTATATTTTTTTCATCAAATAAATGAGCGTTTATCCTGTCATCAAATTTGTAAATGCCTATTAGGTTGAACGTTCTTCTGGATATCCTTCAAAAAAATCAATTTTGCAATGAATTTGATTAAAATTTACTCTAGAAGGACATCGTCTAGCCAGTCAATTGGCCAGATTTAATGAAAGAGTCGAAATGCATCATATCAGATCAAACTTTTATTCAAATTTGATAAAATATCTAATGAATGATTGGAGATACTTTTATGAATAAAATTTTGTAGATTTTTTTAACTTTTGATTTTTAGTGGTGTTGGATTATCCTTGTTAACATAATCAATTACTCTAAACCTTCGTTTGGGAAGGCAAGATTAAGGCTTTCCTACTTATTTTAACCACAAAAAATAAAATAGACTTTTTAGCTCAATAAGACAAAACATCACATCCAACCCATAATTATTACATTCTTTCTCTCACAAAAAAGTCAAAAATTATTCCCAAACTAAGGCCACATTTGGGGAGTGGCTATTTTAGCCAAAAAGTCAAAAAGTTACTAAAAGTTGTCACATCACCTCTCTACTTTTTTGCACATCTTTTCGTAAAAAACTAAAAAGTTACTAAAATAGCATGTTCCCAAACGAGGCCTAAGGCTAGGTTTGGCATAATCCAAAAAAGTTAAAAAATCAAAAAGTAACTATCCTATTTAAGTCATATCATCTTATTTAAGTTACATCACCTCTCTACCACATTACATCAAATCTAACTCATATTTCATAAAAAGTCAAAAAGTACACTTATTTAGATCATCCCAAACAACCCTTTTAAGCCCCAAGTTAAAATAGTCAAAAAAAATCAAAAAACCAACCCATTTCCCAAACAAAAACTAAAAATAAAATTATCTTTGTATAAATATATGAAAAAATATATTTTAAAATATATGAAGAAAGTTATTTATTTAATCAAATTACTTTTGAATATAACAAAAAAATTATTTAAAAGTGAAAAATGCTGCACAAAAAAAAAAAAAATTGGTAACACAACGTTAGTATTAAATATTATTAAATGTAAAAAATATATATTGAGATTGTATGCTTTTTACATTTTTTACGTTTTATTAATAGCCAAACATTTTAAAGATAGCCAAAATAAAAAAAAAAAATAAAAACATTTTAAAGATAGCCAAACAAGCACTCAATCTTACTATTTTGCCTTTCCGTTTACTTTGCATTGTTGATAACTACGGGGTAGAGATCTCATATCATCTTACCAACAAAAAGTTTTGAAGATAAAAAAAACAAAACAAAAAAAAAAGAAAGTTGAAAAAAATGATCAAAAACATGTCATGTCATTAATTATCACTTTTGGGGGCAAAATGAATTTGATAATTTACCTTCAAAGGTAATTTTACTTTTTGTAGTTTTTACTTTTTGTAGTTTAATTTAAACAGCATATTCAATTTATTATTTAAATTTCAAATGATTATATACGTGCATGTATGCACGCATACATGATTAATCTCAGTATTAAGCAATTAAAATCCATTGCTCGATCCAATTCTAATCCAAGCATTAACTTATTCAAATTCATAGTCAGAACAGAACGATGAAATCATCATGTTGACTTTAAGGTCAAGTTTGACATGTCTAAAAAAAAGATAAAAAGTTAAAAAATTATTCAAAAAGTTAAACAATTATTACTATTCATTAAAAAAATATTAAAAAATTAATTTTATACACAAAAATACAACTCATCAATCACAATAAAGTCAGAAACAACCTGCGGTTCAAAAGGAAAATTGCACAGTTGGTGTGCAATTTGAACACACCGCTGTTCGGCCCGTAGGGGCCCATCACGGGTCCTTTTTTGATAATCTGAGCCGTTTAATATATAGAACTCGTCGAGTACTATATAATTATAAAAAATCACGTTAATCGGATATCAATAACTATATGATCAAATTAGTTTTGTATAAAACAAAACGATGGTGTTATAGTTAATGGTTGGAAAAAAAAAATCTGATCAGATAGCTATCGATATCCGATCAATGTGATTTTTTACAAACATATAGTACTCGACGAGTGCTACACATTCAACGGTTCATATTATCAAAACAGGACCCCACTAGCCAAAAAGCATCATCCAATGAAATGCCTTAAAAGTAGACAATTACCCTTACCACCTATTCAACCTGCGCATGGAAGGACAGCCGTACAACCCAAAAAACAAATATTCTCCTACACACTAATTTATATAATTTTTTAATACACATTTTTTTCATAAAAAGTCAAAAAATTAACCCAAATAATCATATTTTTTTCCCTCAACTTTTTAGTCCAAACAATTAAAAAGTACACTTATTTAAGACATCCCAAAATTTACTTAATCCCATTTTGATTTTACGCGCAATATAACAAAAGTCTTAACCGATTTAAAAAATGAAATTTATAATTTTATTTGGAGTTTTTTGATAACTCAGGTATCCCCAACCGGCTGATTTTAAGGAAAGCCAAGACTAATCCTGAGGGCCCTGAAGTTAACGACCGGGCAAACCTCCAGTGGCCCCAAGGGGTGACTCGAACTTGAGACCTGTAGATTTTATTCTCCAGACTTTACCATTCGATCACTTGCCTTGGAATTTTTTATTTGGAGTTAATACATACTTTTTTAGATGGGAGATTTACAGTTTTCGACCAATCAATTTTTTTGTTCTCTTTACATATTGTGTAAACAGATAATCGTTTATAAGGAAAAATAAAACAGTAATGTACGGCCAAGGCAAACTACAATTTTAATAATGCACTTGTGATTAATAAAATTTGTACATGGCTTAATTAAAATTTGACTGGTTCAGGCAAGTAAAATTTATTTGATTAATCTAATTTGATGTGGTCAAAAATTCCAAATAAATATCAATGTACCAAAAATACAAAACTTGATTTATTTTAAAATATGAACAATTCAATAAAAAATATGGACCCATTTTGTGATATGGCTCAACCTAATAATGCGAGTCTCGTATTGACACATTTCAAAATATTCTAAGAAGTCAAAATTTTAAAAAAAATCTACATTTGAATTGTTTGTATTTCCATGATAACAATAGAGGATATACAAACTTTCTTTCGGCTAGAATTAAATCAATTAATATTTAGGATTTTAAAATTTTCAAATAACTCCCTTTACTCTAATTTTTTAATAGAGACTCTCATTCATGTATAATGGACCAAAAGTTCACAAGAATCTACCAGCACTTGCCTGTAGTTGTGGCTTTCTTCAAACACTCTCATGAAATATCAACAAGCAAATGCCAAACACACTGTACAATTCAACAATCATGGAGTTTGCAACTTTTTAGTGTCTTCATTTTTGGAGGGATTAGTTTAGAATTCATTACAGAGAAAGCTTTTCAATCCGTTGATCACACTCATTTATTCGATCTTCTTGATTTCAAGATTTGAACGAATACACCGTGTGGTTTAATTTGACAATAAGGCCTCGTTTGGGAACCAGCCTATTTAGCCAAAAAGCTAAAAAGTTACTAAAAAAGTCAAAAAGCCAACAACCCGTACCAAAAAGTCAAGATTCTCTTTTCTCTCTACTTTTTGCACATCTTTTCGTAAAAAATCAAAAAGTCCTCCCAAACATACTAGTTTTTTTAAGCTCATATTCTAGCCAAATAACCAAAAAGTTACTAAATTAGCGTATTCTCAAACGAGGCCTAAGTTTATACAATTGTTGGATTGTAATTATATTCGAAGATTGAATAAGAGATTTATCATTTTATTTCGTGTAAATCACAATGTGGGGTAGGGGTGTCCGCGGTTCGGTTTAGGACGGTTTGCGGTTCGGTTTGGACCCGCCCGCATTTATGCGGTTTGGGAAAAAATCAACCCGCAACCGCCCGCAATGCGGTTTGCGGTTTGTGCGGATAGGGTTTGCGGTTGTGCGGGCGGTTGCGGGCGGTTTGCGGATTGAACCTTTTTTTCAAAAAATTATTTTTAAACCTTTTTTTTCCCCGTTTTGTCAATCTTTATTTTAAACCTTTTTTCTCATATTTTTTAAAATGCTCCAACATTAATAAATTAATAAATTAACTTACATTCATCCTATCCTACATTCATCATTCATAATCTAAATAAGAAAATCTTACATTAAAAATTCAACATTCATCATTCCTAACCTCCAAAAAAAAAAGAAAAAAGAAGAGTAATTCTTCATTAACTTACATTCATCCAAAATGCAAAAAAAAAATAAAAATTCATTAAGTTACATTCATCCAAAACCAAAACGCAATTAAAAAAAAAAAATTGTTGTCAAATTTAAACTTCATTCAATACAAACCCATGAAATAAAATTAAAACACTTCTAAGATATCAAACTTCATCTTCATGAATCACATCCAATTCCGACTTAGATCCACTAGTGCATCGCCCCTCCAAATAAGAATTAAATTGGGAGTCAACTAAAAAATAGGGATCAAGTGTATAATAACAAATTTGTTGCCTAAAAAAAATAACAAAGTTGTCTTCTGTGTTTTGGTGTAATTGGATTGGCATATCAAGTGTATAATAGGTAAACCTGACCAGATAATATTTATTTTTTTATGTGCTCAAAAAAGTAACTTCAAAAATGTGTTGCTCGCATGGTGGACGCATTCTGTACACCCTGCATCCAATTTAAGTTATGTTTGAATAATGAATATCAAATTTAAGTGAAATTCACATTTTGGACAAAAATCTAGTAAAAAAAAGAACTGTATTTAACTAGCTGATGCATGAATTTTTTTTGGGTAGTTTAGTTAGTGACCTATGCAAGCATTTTCATCAACAAACAGAGCATGGGGTCTTAAAGGGCCATTCCAAGAGCTGTAACCCAAGTCAGTGACATTTCTCCCAAAACTAACTCTCAATTGGCCAATAGAAGCATCATACTCTCTTCTCAGACCCTCCTTTATCAGCACCTTATAAGCCTCATTCAGCATTAGAGTATATTCATGACCCTGAAACAGAGATTTGGGAAACCATTCAATTCTTCATAATCACAACAATAATATGGATATTTTTAGCTTAAATAAAAGGATTATGTTAGTCAGTATGGTTATTTTTTATGGATTAATTCTATGTACTATAAATATTGAAGAACAAATTATGCAGAAAAATTTGAAAAACAATAAGCTGAATAAATTAAAGCATACGAAAAGAATGGGACCTTTTGGCCAGCAATATCTTGGTGATATTTCAGAGAGTCTGGAAGCCGGCATTAAAACTTATAAAATAAAAAACACAAATTCAATTTTAATTTTATTAACAGATTTAATTCAAAAAATTAAAAAACAGATTTAAATAATAGATTAAATTAAATAACATTTAAATAACAGACATATTTAGTAACAAATTCAGATTTACAGATTCAGATTAATAAAACAGATTCAATTTCATATTTAATTTTACTTACAGATTCAGATTTAATTTTAATAACAGTTACAGATTTAATTTAATTTTAATAACAAATTCAGATCAAACAAAACAAATTTAAGAACAAATTCAGATTTTCAGGCCAAAACAAATTCAACATAAAACAGATCTAATTCAACATAAACAGATCTAATCAGACTATACAAACCCAACAACTAAAACATTCAGAGTCAAACAAGAGAATGCCTCAATCAACTCAAACAACTCATATATGCCTTATCAGATTCCTCAGAATATCAAATAAAAAATAGATCTAATTAGATCAAATAAAAAACATATCTAATTAGGGCAACCAGAATATCAAATAAAAAATAGATCTAATTACATCATCAGGAAAACAGATCTAATTACAAATAGAGTCTTACCTGTGAATCAAAAAAACAAATTCAAGAAAACAGATTAAACATCAACGGATTCAAAAAAAAAAAAAAAAACAGATTCGAAGTGAAGCTGAGTCGAAGTAAAGCTTACCTATGAATCAAAAAAACAGATTCAACATCAAAAAAAAAAAAAACAGAGGCCGAGTCTTACCTGAGCAGAGTTGATCTTGCGAAGCACGACGAAGAGGGTGAGATTCGAAGTGAAGCTGCGCACAGAGTTGCGATGAGAAAGCAGATCGATCGGCGATGAGGAAACAAAGTTAAGGATGAGCAGACAGACCTGAAGTCGATCGGCGATGAGCAGACAAAATTAAGAGGTCAATCGGCGGTGAAAAACGAGAGAGAGAGAGACTGATATGAGATGAGATGAGAGAAGGAGCTCAACTCTCTCCTCCAAGCTCCAGCTGCGCAAATGTATATGAGATGAGAATGAATTGTTAGGGTTTGTTTTTTTTACTTTTGTTTGTAGAATAAAGATGAAAATCAACGGTTCAGATTTCACATTTAAAAAAAAAAAAAAAAATTCTGTGTAAGCGGGCGGGTTGGACGGGTGCGGTTCAAACCCGCAACCCGCCCGCAACCCGAAATTCAGCCATAATCCAAACCGCACCCTACCCTAACATGTTTGCGAAACCGCCCAAATGTCTGCGGTTCGGGTAGGATAGGGCGGGTTGGGCGGGTCGGATAACCCTATGCCCACCCCTAATGTGGGGGCATATTTTTTGAATAAACAACACGTGGCCAAGGTGGCACCAAAGTACCAGCCGAGGTGCCACGTATCCTGGTCATGACGCCGAGATAATCTCGGCTAGGCCGAGGTTATCTGCGGAGATGCCGGAATCCAGGATAAACGGATAAGCTATAAGAGTCCTAAAATGGAGAAGGACTTCAGCTTAGATAAGGATAAAACTCTTAGGGAGTTTATCTTTATCTATTGGAGAGTCCAGGATGAGCATTGGGCCAGAGTCCAAGAGAAGCTAGGCTTCTAGAGGAAGTTGGACACTGATTATTATAAAAGTAAGGTACCCTCATGGGTTTAAGGTATGCATTATTTGAGATGCTTTTATGCTTTCATTGTTGAAGTTTAAGTACTTGTATTGATATCTGTGAGAGATAAGATTACTGACTTGATTGTCGGAGTGTCCCCAAGTGGATAAACTACCGCTAGAGTCTCATCTTTCTGTGACAAGTCGTTCGGGCGCAATCTATTTTGCCGGTGTTCTCTAGTTTAGTACATGTTTGGCAGTGTGGTCAGAAAATAGCATACATAATTTGGTGTCGTCTGTGGGAAAGAAAGGAGAATAGATGGCCAACGACGGACAGAAAGAGAAGATTGGGGACGACATCCCTACTGGAAGTGGTAAACACTTTAATCTTAATATAGAGGAGGATAACTACAACGAAGAAACTCAAGATCAGAATCCCGAAGAGAAAGACGTCGGTCAGGAGGGCGACGTACCAAAGAAGTCAGACCGAGGCAGGTATTATAATGAGGACGACCTCCAGGTATGGAAAGATAAATGCCTGCGGAGGGACGGCGAGATGAAGGGAATGGCGAACAAATTGGCAGACTTGCAGTCGGTCATCAATTTCATGATGCAGAACAACGTCATGCAGCCACCGTTTCCATTACAAGATATGTGACGCCCCAAATTTTTTTTTTGGAACATCAAGGGAAATTAAATAAACAAAAAACTTAATCAACTAAAAAGTTGACATCTTAATAGGGCATTCCAACTCTCGTACATAACCAAACGTTCAAATAATATTAAATAAAAACTTAAAATTATCCAAATACAACATCAATGAAATTATAAGGTCCTTAATATCTAATATATAGGATAATAAAGCTATTCAACTTTAGTCATGATTTCAAGTCAGCCAAGACTCTACGTTAGCGTCAACTCCATTTCAGCTTCAATTATTTCCTCGCCAAAACCTGGCATAAAATGCCAGGGCAACAAGAACATATGCCATGAGTTTTGCAATACAGTAAGAAAACATAACCAACCTACCATTCTTTTTAAAAGAAAAATAATGAAATTATACACATGAGATAACAATATAAGTGCAAACATAAATTACAACCATTAAAATAATTTCAATAATTTTAATAAATTAGGTGACACTCGAAATCTCACCAAAGAGATTTAACTTACCAACCACTAAGCATGGCAACGGTTAATTTGAAACCCTCCCTTGGTCAAATATTTAAGTGTTACCAACCGTAACTACCAGGGATGCCCACGTCCGGAGTTATATACCCAAGCAGTGGCATCCGTGGTCTGCTCCAAGGAAACGGTCTGCCAGGGGTACGTAACCTCCCTGTGTGCCACCTGCACATCCACCCTTATTCCAAAACCGAATACCGAAAAGGGTTCAAATAAGTCCCGTGCCATCTTAGAGTTTCGCAACACAATTTACATGAGAATTCTCAAAACCAGGGCTCACCCTGAACAATCGGTATCGACCGTCAACCCTTAATTTCATACACTCTTTAAAACCAATACTCACCCTGAACCGCCAATTGTTAACTTTGTGTATGCCGTTAATCATTTCAGTTAATTTTGATATCAATCACCAATAATTCCAATTTTTAATCACAAATAATGGTTTACCAACTCATAAAAATTCCCAACATAAAATATTACACATGTCACACAATAATAAACAATTGTACAACATTTAAATAAACAATTTATTTAAATTATGGTATGAAGTAATAATTTAGATACCAAAAAAAAAGGAAAGGAAATAAATCATAATTGCACACATGCATGGACTTTTAATCCATAAAATTAGACTAGCACAATATTAAATAAACCACAACACATCCATACATGGATTACTAATTTACAATATTTGATGATAATTAGACCAACACAATAACTGATTTTTATCCAAATAAATAATTGAAGTGATGATCTTAAATCTGTCTGGAAATTTTCAGGTTATACCTTAGGTAATAAAAATTATAAATAAATAACTTATACAACTCTAAAATTTACATAAATCTACAGAATACTCAATAATCATGTTATGGTCATTTTTCAGAAAGCATTTTCCAAAAATAAATTATAAACAATTCTTAAAAATTCCAAGAGTATTTATGACACAGATTTATCACATTTTCTTAAGTTAATTTCCACACTTAAATTTATAAATCAATTCCATAATATAAAAATTTCTTATGAAACTAGACTTCTCAAATTTCATTTTTTTGCTTAGGAATTATCAGATTTGATTTAATATAAAATTTTTAATGATTTTTCAAACACATAATAAAATCTGTCTATAGCTCCAGATTTGGTTAAAATCTGTATAAATTCGTACAAAACTCAATAATTGTTGAAAAATTTCGTGGATGAACTAGACATCATTATCAACAACTTTGTAGAAGAAATCATCTTCAAATTTTGAGTATAAAATTGTCTAAAAATTCAGGTAAACATGCTGGAAGATTCAAAACAGATTATTCTCAACACAGCTTCAGATTTAGTAAAAATATTTGTATAAATTTGTAGAAAGCTCAAAAATTGTTTCCAAAAATTTCTGGATAAACTAGACATCATTATCAACAACTTTGTAGAAGAAATCATCTTGAAATTTTGAGTATAAAATTATCTAAAAATTCGGGTAACAGGCTGGCAGATTCGAAAGGATTATTCTCAACACAGTTTCAGATTTAGTAAAAAAATTTGTATAAATTCGTAGAAAGATCAAAAATTATTTCCAAAAATTTCTGGATAAACTAGACATCATTATCAACAACTTTGTAGAAGAAATCATCTTGAAATTTTAAATATAAATTATCTAAAAATTCGGGTAAACATGCTGGCAGATTCAAAACAGATTATTCTCAACACCAAAATTCCTATACATATAAAATTTCTATTTATGAGTAATCATTTTAATCACAAGGAAGTAATCTGAAAATTTTATAATAAAAAGAAATGAGAGGGTTGAGAGGGTTTTCTTACCTAATGGTAGGGTTGAAATGGAATAATGAAATGGTAGGAAAATATGCAACCTCAATCTCCTCCTCTTCTTCCACAAGAATTCCTTCTATTTGGATGTAATGGTTTATGCTTAGTCTAGAAACATGAACTCTCTATGCCAAAAATATGAACTCAACTAGATGCAATTTAAAGACTCCCTCCGAGGTTAGCTCTCTCTCTCCCACTCTCTCATACATTTTTTTTTTTTATTTATTATTATTATTATTTTTTTTTTCAAAAAATTCCATTCCCTTTCTTCAATTTCTAAGAGTAAACTTTCCCTAAATTTTATAAACTTTCCCTAAATTTTATAAGCTTTCCATTTCCCTAAATTTTATAAAGATGGTGGGTTTGGTAGGAGCTATGGGTTGTTTGCCCATGGTTTGTAATTTTTTTTTTATTTTTTATTTTATTTTATTTTATTTTATTTTTTAAGGTCTTTGTTAGTGATAGAATTGGGTCAATTTAAAACTAACTTTTACACTAATATATTTTTCAAATAATTAATTATTATTATTATTATTATTTTGAAGAATAATTAAATATGGGTTTTCACAAGATACACCAATTCCAGCGGCCAAAAAAGATGCCTAGAAAGGGGGGCAGAAAACAGTTCCTTCAGTCCCCCAACACACCAGGACCAAGGAACACTCTCACTGGCCTTAAAGGGAAGTTGGGCGAGGAGAGTCAATGAAGGGAGATTCTCGGAGGACACATCGTACCAAAGAAATTGATCCCAAAGAACATCGGCATGTTCAAAGGAAAGAACTTTGTTTCGACGTGACCAATGGAGGGAGGTCCAAAAGGACCCATAACGACACCGGGAGTAGCGCGCCAAAGAGGCTAAAATCCGTAAATAGCCGAGCTCCTGGACGGACCAAAGAGGATCTGAGAGATTACCTCCAGAGGAAGCGACAAGATGCCGAGGTAACCTCTCCAGTCAAGCCGAGAATACCGTTCTCGGTAGAATTGGGCAAATTTGAGGCCCCAAAGAGGTTCCACATGCCGAGATTCCAGATATACGACGGTAAGTCTGACCCTAACTTTCACGTTGGCTTGTACCTGAACTCAATGACACTATACACCGGGAATGAGCCGTTACTCTACAAGGTGTTCCCCTCATCCTTTGGGGAAATCGCATCAGATTGGTTTCGCAAGTTGCCGAAAGGAACTGTGAAAAGTTAGGAAGGCCTGGTCGAAATGTTCGTGACCAGGTTTGTGACAAACAAACTACAACCGTTGAGGGTGGACTCCCTGATGGCTTTGAGAATAGGCGAGGATGAAAGTCTCAGGGCTTATGCCAAGAGGTATTATAAGGTATTCAACTGAATACCAGGATGCAACTAATAAGTGACGGTCGTGTCCTTTAAGAACGACCTGAACGACGATTGTCTGCTTTGAAAATCACTTGCAAAGACACTGCCAAAAAGTATGGAAGAACTTATGGCTAGGATAGAGAAGTATGCGAGAGCCGAGGAAAACACGCCGAGGACACAAAACAAGATAAGAGAAACGGCTCGCCGAAGTGAGGCCGGGGTAACACTGGATACAACAAGCAAGAGACGGAACTGAGGGTTGCACAGGCAATTACAACCGTATTTTGAATTCCGGTCTACAAAGTCTTGGAAAGAATCCGGAATCAGCCCTATTATAAAGCACCAGAGAAAATACTTGGCGAATTTATAGGAAGAAGTATGGGGAAGCACTGCGCCTACCATAATGAGGATTGACATCTAACTTAGGGGTGTAGAGCCCTAAAAACACATCTGGAAGACTTGGTAGGACAAGGTCATTTAAGGGACCTAGTAGATGAGGCTAGGACAAGGAAAGAGCAAACGAGACTGCCTCAGGCACCGGTAGCACCACCTCCCTCAATACCACAACCGCAAGTAAGCGGACCTCGAGTGATCAATGTGATTCACTCGAAAGTTAATGAGAATGAAATACGTGGGGAAACTCAGAAGGTAAAACACTTACAGCATGTGTATCAGGTCCGGCAGAAAAGACCTAGGGTAGATGAGTGTCAGGGACCAATGGTGTCCTTTACTGAAGACGACCTAGAGATGGTGCAGCATCCACACAACGATGCCTTGGTAATATCCCTCCAGATTGGAGCGTACCAGGTAAAGCGAATTCTGATCGACCAGGACAGCTGTTGCAACATTATGTATGTCAGGTGTTACAAGGAGCTTGGTTTTCACCAAGATGATCTGGAACAATCCAATGGTCGGGTCCAATAGAATACCGACGTGGCCCCTGGAAGCAGTAAGTTTGGAGGTGTAGGCTGGCACCAAGAAGGTAAACACAGAGTTCACAATAATTGACACCCTCTACCCTTACAATGTTATCCTTTGAAGGCCATGGCTGCATGCAATGGGGGTTGTTTCCTCAACATTGCACCAGCTGTTGCGGTTCCCAACGAAACATGGAATTGAGGAGGTCAGAGGGAATCAGGTGTAGGCAAAGAACTGTTCCATGGTAGCAATAAAATCCACCTGCAACATACGAGAAGCAGAAACAGCAGAGATTGAAAATGAAGACATGGAAGTCCTTAAGGACGTTGACAAATAACCAGCCAAGAAAAGTGAGGAAGCCCTAAAGAAGATCTTAGTCCAGCAAGGAGATGAGGAGCGCTTCTTCCTTCTCGGCTCAGGCTTGGCCGAGGAAGAGGAAAAGGAATTAGAGGCATTTTTTAGAGCAAACCTTGAAGTGTTTGCTTGGACGCCATACGAGATGCTTGGCATTGACCCCGAGGTCACTTGCCATAGACTGAATGTCGATAGGTCGGCCAAACCTGTCATCTAACGAGCAAGGAGGCTTACATTGATGCATGTTGAGGCAGTAAAAGAGGAAGTGGATAAACTTCTGGAGGCCAGAGCCATTCGAGAGGTAAACTACCCAACATGACTATCAAATGCGGTTGTTGTGAAGAAAAAGAATAGGAAGTGGAGAGTCTGTGTGGATTTCACCAGCCTGAACAAAGTTTGTCCCAAAGACAGTTTCCCACTACCCAAGATTGACCAATTGGTGGATGCCACTTCAGGGCATGGAATGATGAGCTTCCTAGACGCTTACAGGGGTACCATCAGATAGCCATGTTGTAATAACCCAACCCTCGTACATGTTTTCTGGTATATTTTTAGTCCCCTCTTCTGTGCATTTATATGCTTGTTGTGAAATTCCATATGAAATTAAATTTAATTAAGTGAAACTTATGGTTATGGGTTTCTATCTGTTTAATAGAAGAAAAAAATATGTCACACTTACAATGTTGGGATCAAAAATTGAAGGTCGTAGAAGCGTAATCATCTGAAGTTGACCTTATATTTGAGATCAGCATAATTTTTAAGTCATAATATGATTTTCTGTGAAATTTCAATTTGGAATGATTAAACTGATTGATTTTCGTCTTTATCCACTTTTATATAAACTTAGTTTTTGAAACACTTGACTAATGATCCTTAACTCAAACATATCTTATGAGAGAGAGAGAGAGAGTTGGAAGAGGAGAAGTTCACCTAGGGAGGAAAATAAGGAAAATTGAGAGGATTGGTAAAGATTTGAACCAAGGTATGTAAACCTTACATTCTATAAGCTTTTCTTGGGATTTGGGTAAGCATGCCTTTCATGTGTGAAAATTAGGGTTTATGTTTGAAGCTTTGTATGTGATAATGGTTTAATTGGAAAGTTGTACGTACCATATGATTGTTTTGGGACTTAATTTGAGTTAAAGGAAGACATTTCATCTTGCTTCCTTATTATTTCATGAAGAAATCCATCTATGTGCTAGATTATGTAGTTAAATGGTTATATATACATGTATGAGTGAATCACCATGTATAGGTGGAAACATGAAGGAATTTAATTATAATTGAGTATGTTATTGAATTCAAAACGGGTAGGGATCTAAGTAAGTTTGTGAATCATTGTTATGTGATTTTGGAGCTATATTCTTGTGCTAAATTTACCTATTTTAAGCTTTACTATATATATCTTCCAAGAGGGGTTTTGCTGGAAATTCAGACTACACTGGGCAGAATCGCCGCACGTGCGGAAAGCACTGCCGCACGTGCGGAAAATAGGGAATTCTGAGATTTAGCTACTGGAAAAAAGGCACGTGCAGGACCCTCTTGCCGCACGTGCGGGAACCACTGCCGCACGTGCGGGGCTCACAGCCGCACGTGCGAGGCTCACAGCCGCACGTGCGGCCCATGCTGGAAATTTCTGTCTGCTCTGTTTCATCTGTTTAACCCTCTGGTGTTATTAAAATCTGTAATTGATGCCTCTTCTATGTTTGTAAATTCGTTTGAAGCAAAACGAATCAGATATTGTTTAAATCGGGAAATGCACTAATTTCTGAACTGCGCATGCATGTAGGTCACATTCCGGGAGGAACCATCACTCCGCCACCGCACTGTGAGTAATAGTAGTGTAATAATACGCTATGCTTACGTCTCGTGCTTATGATTTATACATAGTTGTCGAGAATGACATATATCAATGATATTGTACTCAGACTGGATTGGCGAACATGATGAAACGGTGACATTAACCTGGACCTAAGATCATTCTGTATAAAAGTGGGCACAAGGCCGCTATGATGTGAATTGCTCCGTCCCTATGAATATAGTGATGTATTGCCTTCTGTAAATCATTATTATTAACGCTCTACCTTCGCAAGTTAATTACGTTAATATTTATAAATGATTGGGGGATCTGCATACGATAATACGACTCTGGAATCACTCTGCTTGTTAATATCTGGGCCTAAGGCCAATCTGTAAGATACGCTTTACTTATTGCTAATAGTTATCATGAGCACTCTGTTAAATGCAAATTAACTATGTTAACTTATGTGAATAATTGAAAGAATCTATGTGCTTCTAAATAACTCTGAAACTAGTCTGTTCTGTATAATCTGTTAGGACTATGGCCATTCTGTATAATCTGTAAGACCTATTATTTTCTGGTATGGGACAAAGTGTTGTAAGGAACTAAGTGCTACAGTGTGAGTCACCTCTAGAATCCGTGCGAGACACCTCTTGAGTCCATACATATATGAACTGGGCTTAAAGCCAATCTGTTAGTATTCTAGGCGTAAAACCAATCTGTGAAATCTGTGAGGCCTACGGCCGTTCTGTGAAACCTGGGCCTATGGCCAACCTGTGACATATGGGCCTATGGCCAATCTGTGATATCTGTTAGGCCTATGGCCAATCCGCAAAATCTGTCAGGCCTAAGGTCGTTCTGTATTCTGGGCTTAAAGCCACTCCGTTGGAAGACTGGGCCCAAGGCCGTTCTGGAAATAAATACAAGATAAGATTAACTATAAGTTCTCTACATTTATATACCTTGTGATTCAAGTTATTTATTAGATTATCATGTACTATTATTCGCTGAGCTTCGCTCACTTTATGTTATGTCTGTTTCTGTAGGCACTCAACCTGGAGGTCAGTCTTAATCTATGGCATTCGTACCTCTGTTGTCGGGCTCAGTGTGTCCAAGCACTTAGATGAAGCCTGCTTATTTTTGTGGAGTTTTGCTAAGCTTTTGGGCTTGTACTCTAGTTGTCTGCTTAAGGTTGAACTGTATATAACCCATTTATCTTCCAATGCTTTTGTTATACGCCCAATCTTGAGGGCTGGGTCTGTATATGTATATGTACATAACTAATTTCTCAGATGCATGTCACTGTATGTTCATTTACCTTATGCAATGTTTGTGATCCTGGTATAGTAGTGGTAGCTCAATGGATATTATCTTATGTTGTCTCATGATATTAATGCTTCCGTTCAAGCCCCATAGTTATGTAAATAGAATTTGTGTCCGTTTCTGGATAGGTCATGCCCAAACTTTTAGGGGCGGGTTTGGGGTGTGACACATGTACCCCATCGATGAGGAGAAGATTGCATTTATCACCCCAAAAGGGCTATATTCCTACAGAGTGATGCCTTTTGGGTTGAAAAATACAGGAGCAACTTACCAGAGATTAGTGACTAAGATGTTTAGACATCTAATAGGCAAAATAGTGGAGGTATACATTGATGACATGGTCGTAAAGACCAAGGAACCTGAGGATCATCTGGCCGACCTAAAGACAGTCTTTGATATCCTAAAGACATTTCGGCTCTGACTCAATGCATCAAAGTGCGCATTTGGAGTTGGGTCAGGGAAGTTCCTGGGATACTTGGTCACCAGAAACGGCATTGAGGCAAGCCCAAAACAAATCAAGGCCATCTTAGAGTTGAAGAGCCCAACGTCGGCAAAACAAATGCAGATGTTGACTGGAAGGGTTGCAACCCTAAATAGATTCATAAACAGAAGCTCTGACAAATGCAAACCTTTCTTCAGTTTAGTGAAGAAAGCCACAGATTTCTTATGGATAGAAGAGTGTGAAGTCACCCTGGCCGACTTGAAGAAATACTTGACCACTGCTCTAGTTCTTTCAAATCTAGTACTTGGAGAGGAGCTGCTCTTATACTTGGCGGTTTCAGAGCATGCAGTGAGTGCAGTGGTAATCAGAGAAGAAAAGGGAGAACAAAGGGCAGTTTATTACATAAGTAAAACCCTAGCGGATACAGAGACCAAATATCTACCCTTGGAGAAACTGACACTGGCTTTAGTAATGGCCTCCAAGAAGCTGAATCATTACTTTCAAGCCCACAAGATTGTGGTGTTAACTGAGCACGTTTTGAAGTCTCTGTTGCAGCAAGGAGATCTGATAGGCAGGATAGCCAGATGGGCAGTAATGTTGGGTCAATATGACCTGGAATTCAGACCTAGAACAGCAATCAAAGGCCAAAGTTTTGGCCGACTTCGTGGCCGAGTTCACACCAGGCGCCATCATACATCGGGCTCTGTTGAACTGGGGTATACGATGTCCAAGTAAACAAGGAGAAACCCAGCTGGAGATAGCCGAACAGAGGAAAGAAGAAAAACTTAGGCCCTGTAGTATTTACGTTGGCGACTCCTTCCGCCTGTTTGTTGATGGAAGTTCAAACCGACAAGGAGCGGGGGCAAGGAGTAGTGCTAGTATCGCCGGATGGGCAGATGTTAGAACAATCCATTCATTTGGGGTTTAAGGCCTCAAACAACGAAGTAGAGTATGAAGCACCGATCGTAGGATTAAAGTTGGCAGCAGCAATGGAAGCCGACGAGGTAATGGTCTTCTGTGACTCTCAGCTTATCGTCAACCAGGCAACAGGCGAATACGCAGCCTGAGATGAAATGATGATGACCTATGTAAAGGAAGTGGACAGACTGATAGCATTATTTCAAAATTGTCGACTACAGCAAGTTAGCCGAGATAACAATAGCCATGCTGATGCCTTGGCCAACCTGGCTAGTGCAATAAAACAAGGAGAGGCAAGAATAATAATGGTTGACTACTTCTCAGCTCCAAGTGTAGAACCACTAAACACAGAGCATGAGGCAATGTGTGTGAAGATGGGACTAAGCTGGATAGATGCGATAATAGTATTCCTTAGAGATGGAAAACTGCCAGATAATTATAAAAAAGCACACAAGATCAGACTAAAGTCTACAAGATTCAGTCTGACAGCAGAAGGGTATCTCTACAGAAGATCTTTTACTGGTCCCCTTTTGAGGTGTGTGCATCCTTCACAAGTTGAAGACTTCTTGTATGAAATACATGAAGGAGTATGTGGGAGCCACACTGGGGCAGGTCACTTGCTCATAGGGCCATTACTTAGGGGTACTGGTGGCCTACATGCAGAAAGATGCTGAAACTTATGTCAGAAAGTGTGAGAAGTGTCAAAGGTTTGCACCTTTGATACACCAACCAGCAGCGGATTTGAACCCAGTATCCAGCCCTTGGCCATTTGCCTAATAGGGCATGGATCTTGTTAGACAACTGCCTCAAGTGACTGGACAAAGGAAGTTCCTACTCGTGGCAACAGATTGCTTCACCAAGTGGGTTGAAGCCGAACCCCTTGCAAAGATTCGAGATATTGATGCAAAGAACTTCATATGGAAGAACATCATCACCAGGTTTGGGATCCCAAGGGCAATAATAACAGACAATGGCACACAGTTTAACAGTAAGCTAATCAAGAGCTTCTATGCAAAGTACAAAATCAAGAATTATTACTCTACTCTAAGTTTCCCTCAAAGTAATGGTCAAGCAGAAGCATCCAATAAAGTTATCTTGGATGGGATCAAGAAGAGGCTAGAAACAGCAAAGAGAAAGTGGGTGGATGAGTTGCCCAATGCACTCTGGACATATCGGACTACACCGAGAAGATCAACTGGGGAGTCCCCATTTACCATTGCTTATGGCACAGAAACAGTTATTCCATTGGAGGTCGGCATCCTAGGGGTCAAAAGCAAGGGAGTAGAAAATGGGACCAATGATGCATTCTTGGCCCGAGATCTGGATCTGTTAGAAGAAAGAATGAAGAAGGCAGCAATTCAGCTGGGGGCATACCAGCAGCAGCTTGCTAGGGCTTACAATAAAAAGGTCAACCCACGAGAGTTTCAAGTTGGTGACCTGTCCTGAGAAAGGTCGTCGGCAACAAGAAAGATCCCAAAAAGGGCACGCTTGGCCCAAATTGTGAGGGACCCTATAGAATCATCTCGGTCCTGGGCAATGGGGCATATCGGCTTGAAGACATTGAAGGCAAAGAGTTGCCAAGACCCTAGAATACTTGCAACCTGAAGTTTTTCTATAATTAGATATTTTTTTTTTTAAATCTTTTGTTATTAGCCGAAGTAATAATAAAATTTTAGCTCGATTTTTTCAAACTTGTGTAAAACAATTGACTAGTCCCTTGGCGATGTTTTTGATTGAGACATGACAAATAACTTTGACTCATTATATGGCAGAGTTGAATTATACTTGCATATAATAGAGTTGAACTAAGTTGGCAATGTTTCTAATTGAAATATGACAAATAACTTAGACTTATTATATGGCAGAGTTGAATTATACTTGCATATAATAGAGTTGAACTAAGTTGGTGATGTTTCTGATTAAAACATAATGAATAACTTAGACTCATTATACGGCAGAGTTGAATTATACTTGCATATAATAGAGTTGAACTAAGTCGACGATGTTTCTGATTGAAACATGACGAATAACTTAGACTTATTATATGGCAGAGTTGAATTATACTTGCATATAATAGAGTTGAACTAAGTTGGCGATATTTCTGATTGAAACATAACGAATAACTTAGATTTATTATATGGTAGAGTTGAATTATACTTGCATATAATAGAATTGAACTAAGTTGGTCATGTTTCTGATTGAAACATGACGAATAACTTAGACTTATTATATGGCAGAGTTGAATTATACTTGCATATAATAGAGTTGAACTAAGTTGGCGATGTTTCTGATTGAAACATGATGAATAACTTAGACTTATTATGTGCCACAGTTGAATTATACTTGCATATAATAGAGTTAAACTAAGTTGGCGATGTTTATGATTTAAACATGACGAATAACTTAGACTCATCATATGGCAGAGTTGAATTATACTTGCATATAATAGAGTTGAACTAAGTTGAATTAACCTGGACTTGTCGTATTGGCAGAGTCAAACACATATTGAAACTAAGTACATTTGGGTAAGATTAACTGAGGAACCAAGGTTGAGAACCTCGGCTAGTCTCAGTTTAATATAAACTTCGGTGACGAGGTCATAGCCACATACTTAATGAGAACCCAAGTGGAACTTAAGTTCACATTAGGGGGCAGAGAACTGGAGAATAATGCTTGGGAGTTGGAATTTACAAGCTAAAGTTGGTTTAATAGTTGTTGAAAATTTAAGAAAAATTTACAAGTTGAAGTTAAGCCGAGGTTATGTTGAAAAAAGGTTGGTTTAACACTTGTTGAAATGTTTTAAGGAAAATTTACAAGTTAAAATTAAGCCGAAGTTATGTTGAAAGAAGTATCTACGTACTTACTGAGATTACCATGTTGCCAAGACTTGGAAGATAATGGAAGACATAAGTCTTGATAAGTAAAAGTAAAGTGGCAAGTTTTAAATAACATTTATGAAAGTATTTTTTACAATGTTTTCAAGTGTTAAGCCAAGGCCGAGATGAACAAGATTGGAAGTTATGTCTGAGGTATGTTAATCCGAGGAGACTACACAGCTAAAGGCATAAACTGAAGACATGCAAAATATTCTAAGTATGGAAGCAGTAGAGCTTACAAGCATACAAAACACTTGAAATAAGAAATTATAGAATGCATTCAGATAAGGAAGTTCAAGTATAAAAAGGCACTTCGGCCTGATATTGAAGATTACTTATTCAGAGTACAAAAAGGCACATCGGCCAAATAAAAGCTAAACATTGTTCAAAAGAAAAAAGCATAAGGTACAAGAAATAAGGAAAAGCTTCAAAACTAAACTATTCGGCATCATCGGCTGGATGGGTTTGGGGCTCAAAAGACATCTGGGAACTCTTCTCGGCAGCCTTCTCAACCGCAAGCTCAGCATCAATCTCTTCAAGAGTCTGGTCGAGGCTCTTCTTGGCGATAGGCACCTCAGATGGTGTCTTCCCGAGGGAGGCATCTTTTGAGACCTCGTCCCCCTCATCCTGAGTCAAGTCTAAGACTTGCTCATTCAGAGTTGGGGACTTGGCCCCAGCAGCTTCGGCCTTCTCAGACTTGTTGGCCTCGGCATCTTCCTCGGACTCAGCCTCGTCCTCGGATTGGCTTGGAGTGGGGAGGAATGGTAGGACGATGAGGTTGTTATCTCAGAGAGTTGAGTCATCGGGGACAACCAACTTCTTCAAGGCAGCCATCCAGCCAAGGATGTAACCCTTGTTGCATGCCTTTTTCATTTGCTTCTTGTAGTCCTCGCGAACGTCGGTTGCCCCCTCGACATATGCCTTCTCGTCCGCCGCTTTAATCTCGGCGCCTTTGTGGCCAAGGCAGTAAGGAGCTCGACTTGGGCTTTAGCAGTTTTTGCTTCGGCTTCTTTCTTCTCGGTCTTAAGGACCTCAGCAACAGCCTCTGCAGCCCCGGCCTTTTCTTCGGCCTCGTCTTGAGCTTGCTTGGCTACCTTAGCCTGGTCTATCAGCCCTCTCATCTTGGTCTTGGCATTGTTCAGCGATTTGAGCAAGCCAGCAGCTTCCTTGGTCTTACGGGCCAACTCCTTCTTAATGTCGAAGGCCTGCATTGCGAATAAGTAGGCTTGCTGGATCACTTAGAAAAAATGGAAAAAAATAAAAGTTAATAAAACTCTCTAAGTATGGAAAAATAGAGAATGGAGAGTACTAAGTGTTAGGGGCTTACCTGTACAGAGTGTTGCAACATCAGAGCAAAATTCTCGTATTCACTGACCTCGGCATTGCGTTCGAGATCTTGGGAAAGGAGCAAGGCAGTAGAGAGGGCAACGCCGACTTCAATGTTAGTCGCGCTGTCACCGACTCTGATTGGCTTGTCCTCAATTGTGATTGAAGGGGCCTAGGGGGCTTCAGATTTTAGGGACCCCGAGGTTGTAGTAGACTCCGACCTCGGCTTCTTTGACCGGGTGGATTCGAAGGGAGCAGCCTCTGCGAGCCTCTTTTCAGCGGCAAAGGCACTTTTTTCTGCCTCAGCTATTTTTGAGATCGGCAAAGTGTCCTCAGAGTCCATCTGAGTTATTGTTGCCTTGGCTTGGGCTTTTTTCAGCCTCTTTGGCTTCAGTTTGGGTTGAGACTGGGAAGGTGAGGACTGGACTGTGACAACGTTGGGGATGTCGGCCAAGAGGTCTTCGGCAGCAGCCTTCTTAAATCTCATCTCGTCGGAGGTCGCGGCAACTGTGACTCTTGTACCGAAGTGAATTACTGGCAGGGCAATGGGAGGACTGGTTGGAAAGTAAGAGGACGCCTCGGCACTTTAGCGTCTTCGACTACAAGTCCTGCCTATTGGTGCAAGCAGTGGAGCTCGACGTTGGCGTTGGCGTTGAGAAGGTGGAATCAGTTGTGGAGCAGAGGTTGATGGCTGTTCTACTAGGTTAGAGGTTGATCCCTGGTCTGGCCTTGATGATGACTCGGCTTGAGGAGTTGTTGCTGAGGGTGGAGACGTGCTCTTCTTTGGGACCTCGGGCAGAGTGGATTTGTATGTAGGAATGTAATTGAGCAGCAGAGGGGCTTTCCGTTTGTCAACTGGCAAACCCAACAATTTCTTGAAATCCTTGCTGGGGTAAAATGTCTTGCGAAAGTCCTTGGATGGTTGAGGATGGGCTGCAAAGTAAACAACAACCATTAGAACATATAAGAGGAATAACAGTAATAAAGACTTGAAAGCGAGAAAAGTGACACTTGGCTCTTACCATCACCCTCTCTGAACATTGTTCGGCTTAAAGGGTAGAGATAAAGGTCATACTCTGGAGGGAACTCCCAGTTGTCCGAGACGATGAAATAATCGTCTCCAGCACCCTTGTTGGAGTCTAGGAAGTCGGCGACGAGTTTGTATTCTGTGGATCTCAGCTTAAGGTAATATATGTAGCCATTTTCTGACTTTAGACCACACATGGTGTAGCAGTATTGGATGTCGGCTAGAGCTACCCTAGCGTTTTCTCGGCTAGCTAGGGCAATTATACCGTTGATAACTCGGTAAGAGTTAATGGCAAGTTGCATTGGGTTCAGTTTGTAATAGTGAAGGACTTCGCGGAAGAGGATGTCAAGGGGGAACCTAAGCCCACACTCAATAAAGGCTACTATTAGGAAAGGCATGGAGTCCCCATCAAGCATGATGGAGTTTTCCTCCCCTGCTAACCTAAGGTGGACATCAGCAGGAATGGCAAACTCCTACTTGAAGTATTCTAGCTTAGTTGGGGTGTCTACCCTCCACCTGAACATACCATAACGTCGGCTAAGTGGGGAAGGTGTTGGATTTCAAAAGGAAGTGGATTGTTAAGGTTTAAAGGACCTCGACTTAAACTCAAATTAGAAGTTAAGGCAAAGGTTTTCAGGATCTAAGAGGAGTACATTTCAATTTTTCCTATGGAAAGGAGTTTTAGAACAAAACCCAAGCCTAATCTATATAGAAGCAGAGAATAAAAGGCAAGAATCTGGAAAACACAACAAGAAAACAGGGCAAAAAACATGATTCAGACTCAAAAAGGTAGCAGAAAATCAAGAACAGTGATAAGCTATCAAGAACATCAAGTGTATAAACAACATGTGTGTGTGCGTGTATACCCAGAAATAGACTGTACAAAAGCAGAATCATGAAATAGATGTCGAATGATGGAATTCAACACCCAAGTAACTATTCAAGAACATGAACAGGTTTGGAATGGCAGTATGCAAGCATAGCAAAGTTTGAAGTAAAACAAAAAATTGAAACGAAGAAAAGTAGCGGCTTACCAGGAAGAGTGACGCCGGTGTAATAAATGCCGAAGTTAAACGATGGTAGAACGAGTAGCAGGACGATGAATGCCTCATCGGAGGGGGAGAATGAAAGTAGTTTAGAAAGCTTCGAGAGAATGAAAATGGAGGATTTGGGAGATGAGTGTTAGAGAGAGAAAGTTTGGAGAAAATGAAGATACAAAAGTGAAACGACGAAGAGAGAGGGAAGTGTTTTTTATCAAAACACGAAAAAGCGGCAAAATCGCAATTAGTGTGCCAAGGACGATGTGTCTGTCAAGCGACGCACGCAAATACGACGCGACCTGATGGCGCGTGTCAGGTACGGTTCAATAGGGGAGAAACGCGTGGCAGAAACGGTTGAGTTACTGTGCGTGACAGCTCATACGCATGTAGAAACTCTTGGAGTTCTTGATTTAATGAAGCAAAGATCTCGGCTAAAGAACTTGAAAAAACTTGGTTTTTGGTTCTAAGGCATTGACAAAACAGACTACAGGTCTTGGTCATATGGAGCCGACAGATGATGACCTCGGTAATGAAGGATAGAGTAAGCTTAGCTGATGTGCTATATGGTTGAATGATATAGGTTCCATCACCTCAGTATGCCAAGGTAATAGAACCTAGGGGGCAGTTGTGGGGTCATATTTTTTGAATAAACAACACGTGGCCAAGGTGGCACCGAAGTGCCAGCCGAGGTGCCACGTATCCTGGTCATGATGCCGAGATGATCTCGGCTAGGCCAAAGTTATCTGAGGAGATGCCGGAATCTAGGATAAACAGATAAGCTATAAGAGTCCTAAAATTGAGGAGGACTTCAGCCTAGATAAGGATAAAACCCTTAGGGAGTTTATCTTTATCTATTGGAGAGTCCAAGATGAGCATTGGGCCAGAGTCCAAGAGAAGTTAGGCTTCTAGGGGAAGTTGGACACTGATTATTATAAAAGTAAGGCACTCTCGTGGGTCTAAGGTATGCTTTATTTGAGATGCTTTTATGCTTTCATTGTTGAAGTTTAAGTACTTGTGTTGATATCTGTGAGAGATAAGATTACTAACTTGATCGTCGGAGTGTCCCCGGGTGGACAAACCACTGCCGGAGTCTCATCTTTCTGTGACAAGTCGTTCGAGCGCAATCTATTCTGCCGGTGTTCTCCAGCTGAGTACCTGTTTGGCAGTGTGGTCAGAAAACAGCACACACACGCAATATATGTTTTATTTAAATAAATAAAATCAAAATTTATGTGCATGTCTTCTTTCCTTCTTTTTTTTATTAACTACAAAACACGATTTTTGTGTGTCCAATTTTATGTCGCACCCAAATGGGAACTTTATGTGTCTATATTTTTTCTCCAAAATCAAACTTCCAAATTCATGTCTCATCAAGTGTGATGGCTTCTAAGAATACTTATTGCTTCGATGGACAAAAATTACAATAGATTTTTACAATTGTTAAATTACAATGATATTCAAAAGCTCAATCATATATCTATTATTTTACTCAGTGTAAGTCACAAACTGTTATGTATCTCTTTCCTGTTTTTTACTATGAAACACAATTTTTAAAAATTTACTTTGTGCAAGTTTATGTCATGTCTAATTGGACTTCGGTCCATTTTGGGAAAAACAAAAAAACAAATTACCTATAAGTTCTTTTCGAAAAGTGTGTATTCTATTTAATCCCAAAAGTCTTGTGCCAATTTTTTTCCTTTTCTCTGCACCTTAATTATTCTCTTTATCCTCTCTTTCTCTGATATCTAGCGACGACCATGACTACGTCTTCCTTATTTTATTTCTCTTTTTAATCTACAATCATGGGCGATCACCATTGATTAGGGTTCACTGGCAACCACAAAGCATCGGCTCCTTACTTTGTGCTTGCCGATTGAGAAGGATATGAGTTTCCGACAAAAACAATGAGTAGATCTACTCAGATCTAATATAGATATACTCAGATCTAAGTATATATATCAAATTCGGCTAGATCTAAACAAAAAATAGTTATCCGAGCACAAGTATCTCTCTATATCTGTCTCTTTTCTTCGATCTCTTAGTTTTTTTTACTTTTTCTATATTACACACTTCTATTTTTCTGTTTTGATGGACAAACTTTTAAAATTATGAACAAGTTGTTTTCGAATTTTAGTTATTTTAGTTTTTTTGGTGCTTAAATGAATTATTATTTAGAATTGTAAAATTTTGCAGTTTCATAACATGCTTTTCAGTTTGAGTAATAAGGATAAATGTTTAATAGAATTACACTTTGAAACTGTAACATTTTATAGTTTTAAAGCTTGTTTTTCAGTTTGATCAATATTTGAGATTATTTGTTTAATTCCTACAAAAATTGAAAATAACATATGGTTTTTCCCATTGTTGTTGTTTGTTGTCATAATGTTTTTTCGTCTTTCCGTTTATTAATATTTAGCACATTTTTTGGTGCCTCTATTTACACACCACCTTTCATCTCAAGGCACACCATTAATTGGTTTAATTTTTATTACAATATTAACCTTATGTAAAATGACCACAAATGACAAAGGGCTATGATACACACCTTTTGTAAAAATTACCATAAAAAGACAATAATGAATACAATACACACCAAGTATCTAAAACATTACTTACGTGTCTTCTCTATCAAGAATCCAAAAACCCTGAGACAAAAACCAAAACCTTTAAATAAACAACCAAAAATATACATCACCCTGACCTCTACCCCGACCTCAAACTCGGCCACGAGCAGGATTTGTTAATGCATGACGTTGTCTCTCTGAGACAGTGGGTGAAATACGCAAAGAGTCATTCATTTTTGAAATTGAAACAGAAAACAGTGAAGAATAAGCTCGTTTGAAAGTACAGAGTCGGATTATTCAATTTTGTTCGACACTCAAATTTCAAACATATTGAACTTGTTCGACAGACTAAGTCCGAATATTTTACTTAAGTTCGATACAAAAAATGTCGAACATATTGAATTTGTTCGACAGAAACACTTTGGACAACAGGTTAATGTTCAACAGACCAATGTCAAACAGCTTGCAAAATCAAACTTTCATATACAATGCCACTGGTTCGTAAAATCAAACATTCATATACAATGCTCATGGCAATGGAAAAACGTACATAAACCCTAAAAATTAAGCAAAATGAGAATTCTCACCTACTGTATCTCCAATGTGAAGTTGTTTCCACCGGCGTCTTTGATGAAATAGAGAATAAAGGAGAATGGGTCTTCACCACTGGCGTCTTTGCTGAAACAAATAATAGAGGGAGAGATGGAAGATCGTGGGTGGGGTGTGTGAGTAAGGGTAAAGATGGAAGATTGTGGTGTATTGAGCAAATTTTGTATTTATCAAATTACTAAAGGTGTGCCTTGAGTAGTGGTGTACTTTGAGATGAAAGGTGGTGTGTAAATAGAGGCACCCCACATTTTGTTATGTTTTTTCACTCTAGTTTCTCAATTTATTATTTTTTTTCTCGACAATATTATGGACATTCTAGTGAGTCTTCGACGAAATTCTTGAAATCCAGCTAACATTCTAAACATTTCAGTAATTTCCAATGACGTTCATAACATTCCGGCGATACTCCGGTGACTTTTCCAGTGATGTTGAACATTCCAGCGAGTCTCAGTGATCTCCTGACGGAAGTTCGGCGGTGGTGGGATATAACAACATCTTTAAATTAAAAAATAATAATAATAATTGTAACAATTAAAAATATGTATGACTAATTAGTGTAAAAAAATTTCGAATTTTTTGATCTTTGGTGATTTTTCCAAAATTATGTCAAATTTTTTTACTTTTTCGGTCAGTCTTGTCGATATGAATCTAAAAAATATATTAAAAAAAAAGAAAGAAAAAATACCAAAGACGAAAATAAGCAAAAAAAAAATTATTTATTTAGGCTTATTTTGTTTTTTTGATTTTTTTTTAAAATTATGATTTTTCAATTCATTTTGTTGACTTAAATATAAAAATCTAAACTTTTTTAAAAAAAATCATTAATGATAAAAATAAATCAAAGGAAAAAAAAGGTCAAAAACGCACTTCCCAAGACAACCCTTCTATGCCTATCACTTATTTCTGAAACAATAATGCTACAAACAAACACACAACTCCCACTCACCTGTAATTGGTCTAGGAAAGAAAGAAAAAAAAAATGATTGATTTACGTCATTTTGAAGGTCATAGGAGTCTCAAACTTTGAGAGTCCCAGTATTTTTGTTTCTCAAAAAACCAAAGTTTCTAATTTTATATATCATTAAGTGCTATGGCATCATTAAGCCTTCGTTTGGCATCCCAATATTGGGCTAAAATAGTCATAAAATGACAAGATAGACTAAAAAGTTAATAAGACAAAATGTCACATAAAAATCATAATCATTTTATTTTTTCTCTCACAAAAGTCAAAAAACACATCCCAAACGAGACTTTTTAGCTAAGGCTAAAATAGCCAAAAAAACAACCCATATCCTAAACGAACCACTTCTAAAAATATTAAAAATTGATATCATCAATAAAAATAATGATGGATATAGGGACAATTTAGGAAGAAGTTAAAAAAACTAGCTTCTTAGTTTTTTTACACAAAAAAAATCACAAAAAGGTAGTTTTTTTAACACGAAAAACCAAAAAGTCACAAAAAATAGTTTTTTACCAACTTCCCAAAACACTACATAGTAGCTGATTCAATGGTTGATATAGCTGTTATTTGAGATAATGAGAATATTATAGCATTCTTAACACTGTATCTTTTTTCCTTTTTTTTTAAATAAATCAAATTTGAGTAAAAATTTCATATGATATCACGCGCTCCAATGAAGGATTGTGAACTTTCATCAAAACACTGAACGATTGGGCAGATGACCGGGCAGATGTTCGGCCAGTGTAATTTTTTCACAAATTTTTACAAGGAGGTAGTCATCCAGGGAGACAACCAGCCAGACATCAGGCCAGTCGTCCGGTGGTGAAAACGAACTGCAACTCAAATGACTATGAATAGTGAATTGAAAATAGTTTCTAGCCATCAAATTTGGTGAAAGATTTAACATATGCTCAATTTGATATTTATTTGATGAAAGGATTGGAGCAGCAAAATATACTTTTTTTTCATCAAATTTAAAATTTTGATGAAATAGTAGATGCAACGTTAAAAATGGTCTTAGAAGTTAAGAATTCGAGTTGATAATTATAACCCTTTTGTTATAATGTAACTTACCAATCGTTTACCATCCATTGTATAACAAAATAAAAATATATAATAAATATATCTATCTATACCTATCTATTTATACTATATATATAAGCAAATGTAATGTATTCTTAAAATTCTTCAAAATCTCAATACTAATATTCCAAAGTTCTTGTGACAATCCTCACCACTGTTTACTGATAATACCACTGATTACTGTTAAACTGTGACTGAACATGTTAAGTAACTGATCTGACTGAAATTCTGAACTGATTGATTGAGTGTATTAGTTTAAATGCAAATCTATCTGTCTGACTGCCAAATGATCTGTTCATGTTTTATCTTTGAATTGCGAATTGAAGACCTTATCGGCGGCCGATTCAGAAATTGATTGGTATTTTATGCTAGTTAGAGTTTATGTGATTTTATGGTAAATTTCATTGGAATGTGATTTTACATCAATTTGCGTTTATTGCCATTTTGCTACTTAGTGGACAATCCTAGACCTACACTCCTTATACATCAGACACGTTGATACACCATAATTCAGCCTTTTGTTTGAGACCAAAACCGACTAGAGAGAGTGAGATAGGAGAATTGGTTTCAACAAGAGATTAACTTGGAGAATTAGAAGGAATTGAAAGGATTTTGCAAAATTGAGCTTGTAGACTTTGAATTCAAGACCTAGGTAAGGAATTCATCTTCTTAATTATGAATTTAAGTCATTTCTTGCATGATTCATAGAGGAATAGGCGCTTAAGGTCAAGAATTAAACTAAAGTGTTGAATTGAGTAGAAATTCATGCATGCATGTGCACATTCTTGAGTTTTGAGGTCTTTCCCATGAAATTTGCTACATGCATGTTCATATTTTGATTATAGTTCATGAATTCATTATGTTTTTGGAAGGATTGAGTTATTTGGCCATGTATTTGAAGCTTTGATTTCAATTGAACACATGCATGTTACATACACTTTATGTTCTTGAAGTTTTCTTTGAAATTGTGTCTAATTGACCCACATTTGGGCTTTGATTTTTGCAAATTGATCTTTGAAACATGTCATATTATGAGTTTTAAAGTGTTTTCCAGAAAATTAGCCCAAAAGGATCAGATTTGATGTTTTAAAAGTTGAATTTGAGCTTGGAGGTTCAATCTAGAAATTTCAGATTTTGGACCCACGCTCGAGCGTAAGACTCCACGCTCGAGCGTACAGTCTGAATACATGCATCCCGCTTGAGCGGGGAAAGTAACGCTCGAGCGTGAAATGCGTGTATCCAGTACTTTGCATGTGTTTGCAGTCTGCTCAAGCGAGGGAATGCACGCTTGAGCGAGGACTTGTGTCTCACGCTCGAGCGGGGGTCGAGCGCCCGTCGAGCGTGAATTTCATGCATCCAGTACTTTTGCAGTCCGCTCGAGCGAGGAAAGTCACGCTCGAGCGTAGCTTTTTTTGTCTGCATGTCCGCTCGAGCGGAGAAAGCCACGCTCGAGCGGGGCCCCTGTTTCAGCAAAAATTTGAAAAGTGTTTTAAAGTGCATCTTTGCATCCTCATTTCCATCATAGGCATTCCTAGGCCTAGTTTAAGGCATCTTAATGAGGATAATGCTATAGAACCACACCGAGTCAAGATAGGGGCTAAGTTATTGTTTCCCAAACGTGCAACTTAGTGTGTGTTCATCCTGTAACTGTGTAGGGTTGGCATCCGAGGATGCTCACTAGCCTATATGTAGCCCAGAACTCTGTGAGTAACAATGTTGTAAAGATATATTCAATCATGAATATTTTCTGAATGATCAACTGTACTGCTTTCTGAAATGATATTTCTTACTGAATGAATGTTTGTCCTATTTGCGAACTGTATTCGTGGCATCCTTAGCAATTTACTGTTACTGTACTGTCACTGCTACTGTTACAGAGATCTCTGTCGGTTCCCATGTTGGAACCACTACTGTTTACTGATACGATGGCTATTAACTGACTGTTCGGTCTGTTAAGACCTACTGTACTGTTTGTTATTGGATGTACCACTTATGACTGCTATAATCGAATAACTGATATACTATTCAAATGACTGATTTAAATACTGAAAGGACATTCATTCTTAACCTCTTTACGCATATGTTATTCACTGGGCTTTAGCTCACTGTTTATATATATATGTAGGTGTCCAGGCACCGGATCGGAGCTAGGAGCGTTGGGTTAAACTCCCTTTTTGTCAAGCCAACCATTGTGCTTCACTGCGAGGTTCCAAGTGCTACCAAGCCAAGGCTGCTTTGGGGTGTTTTAGATCCCTCCTTTTTCTGTTTCTATTTTGTATAGACTGTTTGAAACTGGCACTGTACTGTTATGGTAGGGATTTGGTCCCTAACCTGAATGTCTGTATAAGTTGTATGTACATACTGTTCTGGTTATGATGTGAATATGTTATGAAAAGTCTTTTTGCATACAGACTGTCACAGCTCATTGGACATCTTTTATTTACTGTTTTAGCTTCCGTCAGCCCCTGTACTCTGTATTACTGTTAAGCAGGCATTCGATAATCTCGGATTACTTGCCGGTTACGGTGCTAAACCTATAGGGGCGGGTTTGGGTCGTGACAGTTCTCTATCCGACGTGGTAGTTTCTGAAGTCTCCCTACCTTATTTCCCCAATTTCTAATTTTTTAATATAACAAAAATTCAAATAAAAATTTGAAAAATTGAAATAATGAAATTTGGATATAAATAAGAATATGATTTGTTAATCTATATCTACCAAAAGCATTATCTAAATCTTTATTTGGATTTACTCCTATTTTTTCTCTCCCTCTATTACATATATTAAAATTTAAAAAATTTGAAATAATGAAATTTAAATAAGGATATGATTTGTTCTTATCTATAACTTCGTATCTCCTTTTAAATTCTTAATCTTCTGCCTATAATTTTTATTATTTGTTATTATTGATTAAGTGATAAAGATATAAAAAAAAAAATTTCCAATCAATACTTATCCCTTTTGTTTGATTTTTTTTCTCCTTTATCTTTAACTTTCCATAGTTTTAATTTCTTAAGATGAAGCACAAAATGCACAAGAGCACCTTGAATGTCCATATTTTCAAACCTCGTGGGTCTAAGGTACGCTTTTTGTATTATGGTTAGTGAGTTAAGCACTATTTGCTATCTTTGAGAGATAACTGAGTACTGACTTGATCGTCGCAGTGCCCCGGGTGGACAATCCACCGCCGGAGTCTTATATTTCTGTGACAGGTTGTTCGGACACGATCTATTCTGCCTGTGCTCTCCTGCTGAGTTCCTATTTGACAGGTTGAGATTTATTCATAATTTGGTCCCACAATAATAAGGTTAAATACACACCATTGATTTAAAAGTCTAAGTAAATTTATGATCACTTTTTTGAGTTTATAGAGTTTATCTCCTTCAATTTTATTTTATTTTTTTTATTCGCATGACGCTATAGTTTGATACAAATTATTTATGCTATCAAGTGATTGTCATACTATTACCCCCAACAATCTTCATAATTAACAATTTTTTATGCATATCAAATTTTATTGTGAAATTTTGTGAGTTAATTATTGTTATCATCTACCATGATAGTCTAACATCATGGCTTGCCGTAATTAAAACATAATTCAAGATTAAAATGATTTATTTATTACACAAAATATATATTGTATTTTTTTTCGTACATCGCACAGGTTACCACTAGTAATAATGACAAGAATGATGCCATTTCAATTAATAAAAAAAATTGAGAGTGATACAAGTCCATCAAATTCTCAAACAAAATATAAAAGAAAAAATAATAGAGGAAAAAAAAAAAACCCTACCTTAACCACACAAGTAAACATCTGCAAAAGAAGCAATAGAGAGATTTGGGGATGCGAAAGCTTCAAATTTGCATCAGAAACACATAATCGAACAAGACCAAAGGAGTAATGGATGAAACCATTGAAACCATTGAAGAACATGGAAGATCTCTAGCTGCTCCAATAATCTTCACCATCATTGTCGCATTCCAATTCATTTCCAGATTTATAGAACAGAAGAAAAAGGTTCATTTATCTTTGCTCTTGCATTTTTCCTATTCATTCATTTCGTAATTTAGGGCTTGGTCACTACTCGTTGTTTTTCAATATATGTTGGGTATGCAATCACATTGTTATATAAAATTTGTCTAATTTCTGTGGGGACATATTTTGTGAATGGCAATACGTGGCTAAGGTGACGCTAAAGTGTCAGCCGAGGTGCCACGTGTCTTGGTCATGACACCGAGGTGATCTCGGCTAGGCCAAGGTTATCTGCGGAGATATCGAAATCCGAGATGAGCAGATAAAGGACAAGAGTCCCAGAATGAGGGAGGACCTCAGTTTGGATAAAGATAGAGCTCTTAGGGAGTTTATCTCTATCTAGTTGGGAGATCAAAATGGGCATTGAACCTTGAGTCCATTGAAGCTAGGCTTCTATAGGGATCAGGTTAGTGTTGGCTATAAAAGTAAGGCACCCACGTGGATCTAAGGTACGCTTTTTGTATTTTGGCTAATGAGTTAAGCACTATTTGCTGTCTTTGAGAGATAACTGAGTACTGACTTGATCGTCGGAGTGCCCCCAGGTGGACGATCCACCGCCGGAGTCTTTTTTTTCTGTGACAGGTTGTTCGGGCGTGATCTATTCTGTTTGTGCTCTCCTGCTGAGTTTCTGTTTGGCAGTTTGGTTGGAAATCAGCACCCACAACTTGGCGCCGTCTGTAGGAACGTAAGGAGAATAGATGGCCAACGACGGCATAAAGAGAAGATTGGAGACGACATCCTTAGTGGTAGTGGCAAACACGCCGATCCTAATATAGAAGAAGTGAACTTTAATGAAGAACCTCGAGAGCAGAATCCCGAGGAAAAGGACATCGGCCAAGAGGGAGACATTCCAAAGAAGGTAGGCCGAGGTGAGTATTACAACGAAAGCGACCTCCAGATATGGAAAGACAGATGCCTGAGGAGGGACAGTGAGATAAAAAGAATGGCAAACAAATTGGCAGACCTACAATCGGTCGTCAATTTCATGATGCAAAACAACGTCATGCAGCCACCATTCCCATTGGAGGGCACATCGATTCCAGCGGCCAAGAACGATGCCCAGAAAAGGGGGCAGAAAGCAGTCCTTGCAGTCCCTCAGTTTGACAGGGCAAAAGAACACTTGCATCGGACTTCACGGGACATCGGGTGAGGAGAATCGATGAGAGGAGAGTCTTAGAAGACACCTCATGCCAAGGAAACTTATGTCAAGGAACATCGGTATGTTCAAGGGAAGGAGTTTTGTTTTGACATGATGAATGGAGGGAGGTCCAAGAGGACTCATAACGACACTGGGAGCAACGCACCAAAAAGGCTGAAATCCGTTGATAGTCGAGCTCCTGGATGGACTAAAGAGGATTTGAAGAACTACCTCTAGAGGTAACGACAAGATACCGAGGTCACGTCTCCGGTCAAGCCGAGAATGTTGTTCTCAATAGAATTGGACAAGTTTGAAGCCCTGAAAAGGTTCCACATGCCGAGATTCTAGATATACTGCGGTAAGTCCGATCCTAACTTTTACGTTGGCTTATATTTGAACTCAATGGCTCTGTATACCGGGAATGAACCGTTGCTCTGCAAGATGTTCCCCTCATCCTTTGGGGAAATCGTATCAGATTGGTTTCACAAGTTGGTGAAAGGAACTGTGAAAAGTTGGGAAGGCCTGGTTGAGATGTTTGTGGCCAGGTTCGTTACAAACAAACTGCAGCTGTTGAAGGTAAACTCCCTGATGGCTCTGAGAATTGGCGATGATGAAAGCCTCAGGGCTTATGCCAAAAGGTATTATGAGGTGTTTAACCGAATACCAGGGTGCAACCAAGAGTTGACGGTCGTATCTTTTAAGAACGGCCTGAACGATGACTGCCTGCTTCGAAAGTCACTGGCAAAGATGTTGTCAAAAAGTATGGAGGAACTCATGGCCAGGATCGAGAAATATACGAGAGCTGAAAAGGACACACCAGGGACAAAGGAGTCAAAACAAGAGAAGAGAATGGCTCATTGAAGTGTGGCCGAGGTAATACTGGAGATAACAAGCAAAAGACAAGACTGAGGGCTACACAGGCAGTCACTACCATATTTCAGATTCTGATTTATAAAGTCCTGGAAAGAATCAGGAACCAACCGTATTATAGAGCGCTAGAAAAGGTTCTTGGCGAATTCATGGGAAGAAGCCTAGGAAAGCATTGTGCTTACCACAATGAAGATGGACACCTAACACAGGGTTGTAGAGCCCTGAAAACACATTTGGAAGATCTGGTAAGACAAGGTCACTCAAGGGACCTAGTAAATGAGGCTAGAACAAGGGAAGAGCAAGCAAGGCTGCCCTAGGCACCGGCAGTACCACCTCCACCAGCACTACAACCGCAAGCAGATGGACCTCGAGTAATCAATGTGATTCACTCGAAGGTCAATAAGAACGAGGTATGTGGAGAGACTCAGAGGGTAAAGCACTTACAGCATGTGTATCAGGTCCAGCAGAAGAGGCCTAGGGCAGATAAGTACCAGGGGCCAACGGTGTCATTTACTGAGTCCAACCTAGACATGGTGTAGTATCCACACAACGATACTCTGGTGATATCCCTCAATATTAGAGAATGCCAGGTAAGACGCATTCTGATTGACCAAGGCAGCTCTTGTGACATCTGTATGTCAGATGTTATAAGGAGCTCGGCCTTCACCGAGATGATTAGGAGCAGTCCAACAGTGTAATGGTCGGGTTCAATGGAACGCCGGCATGGCCCCTGGGAGCAATAAGTTTAGAGGTGCAGGCAGGTACCAAGAAGGTAAATATAGAGTTCACAGTGATTGATACCCTCTCCCCTTACAATGTTATTTTGGAGAGGCCATGGTTACACGCAATGAGGGTTGTTCCTTCAACACTGCACCAGTTGTTGCGGTTCCGAACAAAGCATGGAATTGAGGAGGTCAGAGAGGATTAAGTGCAGGAAAATAAGTATTTCATGGCAGTAATGAAGTCCACCTGCAACGTACAAGAAGCAGAAACAATTGAGATTGAGGACGAGGACATGGAGGTCCTGGATGATGTCGGCAAAGAGCCAGCCGACAAAAGTGAGGAAGCCTTGAAGAAAATTCTGGTCCAGTAAAGGGATGAAGAGTGCTTCTTCCTCCTCGACTCAAGCTTGGCTGAGAAGGAGGAAAGGTTGTTAGAAGTATTCTTTCGAGCAAACATAGAGGTGTTTGCTTGGACGCTATACGAGATGCCTGGCATTGACCCCGAGGTCACTTACCACAAACTAAATATAGACAAGTCAGCCAAACCTGTCATTCAGCAAGCAAGGAGGTCGATGTTGGTCCATGTGGAGGCAATCAAAGAAGAAGTGGACAAATTGTTGGAGGCCAGAGCCATTCGTGAGGTAAACTACCCTACTTGGTTGTCCAACACTATGATTGTGAAAAATAAGAATGGAAAGTGGAGGGTCTGTATGGACTTCACTAGGCTGAATAAAGCTTGTCCCAAAGATAGTTTCCCGCTTCCAAGATCGATCAATTACTGGATGCCACTTCAGGACATGGAAGGATGAGTTTCCTAGATGCTTACAAGGGTACCATCAAATAGCAATGTACCCTCCTGATGAAGAGAATACTGCATTTATCACCCCAAAAGGGCTGTATTGCTGCAGAGTGATGCCTTTCATGTTGAAAAATGCAGGAGCAATGTATCAAAGGTTAGTGACCAAGATGTTCAGACATCTGACTGGCAAAACAGTAGAAGTATACATTGATGACATGGTCGTGAAGACCAAAGAACCTGAGGATTATCTGGCCGACTTAAAGGCAATTTTCGACATCTTTAGAACATATCGGCTCTAACTCAATACTTCAAAATGTGCATTTGGAGTTAGATCTGGTAAGTTCTTGGGATACGTGGTTACCAGAAGGGGTATTGAGGCAAGCCTAGATCAAATTAAGGCCATCTTGGATTTGAAAAGCCCAATGTCGGCAAAATAAGTGCAGATGTTGACTGGAAGGGCCGCAGCCCTGAACAATTTATAAGTAGAAGTTCAGACAAGTGTAAACCATTTTTAGTCTGTTGAAAAAGGTCACAGATTTATTGTGGATAGAGAAATGTGAAGTTGCCTTGGCCGACTTGAAAAGGTACCTGACCACAGCTCCAGTTCTCTCAAATTCAGTACCTGGAGAGGAACTGTTCTTGTATTTGGCGGTTTCGGAGCATGCAGTGAGTGCAGTGGTAATCAAAGAAGATAAGTGAGAGGGAGATTTATAGTCTGGCTTTGGGCCGTGGAAGAAGCCGGATAGGATGGGGCCGAGCAAGTTTGGGCCGAGCTAACTTGGGCTTACCCGGAGCTGATCTCGCTCGGTCGTGGCCCAGGCCTGAGGACGAGGTCTCATGTTTGGACCGAGCTTCCCCAGATTTGGACTTGCTCGGTCGAGGCCCATCCCCGAAGTCTACTTTTGCCGAGATGAGCTTCTGCTACCTAGGTTTTGTGGGAGCACGATTAGCTCGGTGTCACGACCCAAACCCGCCCTTATAGGTTTAGCATCGTAACCGGCCAGTAATCCCTAGATTACCGAAGGCCTCTGAACAGATAAGCATATAATAAGGGGCTAGCGGAAGCAAATACAAAAATATAATTGTCCAATGAGCTGTGTTGACTTACATGAAACAGAATAATTTAAAACTTTATTTACATAGTCATAAGTCAACCATAAATTATATTATACCACACACGTTACAGTATTCTCCGTACAGGCAACATGATTAAATTAAAGTCCCATGCATAAACAGAATTAATCAACCCCTGAACCCAAGACACTTCGGGAACCTCCACGTGAGGCACAAAGGCTGGCTGACAACAGAAACACAGTCTCCCACAAAACCTTCGAGCTTGCACTCCAGAATGCTCACCTATAATATATATATACAAACAGTGAGCTAAAGCCCAGTGAATAACATTAAGGTAAAGGGGTTAGTGAACGAAATCCGAACATTTTATACGTACAAAACAGATCATAGCATAATCATAGTCATCTCATATCAGAACATAATAATGGCATATCCCATATCACATATCACATATCACATAACGTCTTCCGACTAGAGTAACCGGTCCCGGACACCGATTAAACAAACACCACAATGAAGTGGCTAGCGAGATCTCGTAACTGTCATGGACCCGCATTTTCATGCCGTCCCCCATGACTTGGGACTATCTATGGATACCATAATAGATTTCAAACATGGATCTTCGTTCACAGAAACATATATCATTTCAGAAATCATAGCTTGATATATCACATTTGGAACATAATTTCATATGAACGTATCTTTACGATAACGTTACTCACAGTGGTTCCGTAGATGGTCAATCACTTCTCGGACGTTGACCTACAATCACAAAATACATAGCACCAACGAATCTTATCATTACTTATTCATGTGGCCAATAGGCTTAGTTTACATCTCGTTGGTTCATGCTTATTCTTATCACATGGCTTAGAACACACACACCCTTGCAATCTCTTAGTGTGATTCATACTTACTTCAATGCTCAACTCACACACACACTTGTCATACAATATCTTGTTACATTCTTTTCTTAGTGTGTGTTTCTAGCCCATAACCTCATTACTATGGCTTAATTAAGGCTTAGGAATGCCTAAGATGCAATGAGGATGTCAAAACATGCCTTGGAACACTTAGGCAAATTTTCAGAATTTTAAGTCCTCGCTCGAGCGAAGATTTCCTCGCTCGAGCGAGCATGCAAAAATGTGACTGGTCGCTCGAGCGCACATTCCTTCGCTCGAGCGATCTGTAAATGATGTAAACTTCTGGGAGCTCGAAATTTACGCTCGAGTGGACTTTTGGTCGCTCGAGCGAGGTGCACGATTCCAGAATGGTCGCTCGAGTGAGAACCCCTTCGCTCGAGCGAGACTGCAAAAATCTGGAATTTCCAGATTGCATCCCCAAGTTCAAATTTGACATTCAACCTTTCAAAACTCATCTCTTGGGCCCTAAAACTTGAAATAACCCAGAAAACTTGTAAAATATGAAAGTTCAAAGATCAATTTATAAAAATCATGGCCCAAGGTTTGTCAAAACTCACATTTTCAACTTAAAACATGATGAATGCTCAAGAACACCACATGCATGGACTTTTTTGAGTTCAAACCCTCTAAAACATAATTAAACTTGATATTTTAAGGGAAAACAAGATGAATGACCAACATATGAGTGAAATTAACACATGCATGTAAGTTTTTATGAAAATTAACTTCAAAATGCAAGAATTTATGCATGCATGCATGATTTGAAACTCAACTCCTCATTCTAAGCTCAAATTACATGATTAAACTCATAATCTTCATGAACCATGCAAGATAGCACTGAAATTCATAAGTAAATGGATGAATGTTCTACCTTAGATCTTGTTCTTGCTAAAACCTTGCTTAATCTTGAAGAGTGCATGCAAATCCTTGGATTTCTTCTTCAATTTCTCCCCCTCTCTCTCTAGAATTGCTCTCACTCTCTCTCTAAAATGTTATCTCAGAATTTTCCACTAAGGAAGTGAAGAGATGAGCTCAAAATGGGCTAAAGTGGCTCAATAACACATATAATGCTATAATACATTAATTGGAATATTAGGCTTGCCAAACGCGACTTAATGAATCGTTTTAAATCAATTTTTGATTAACCTTACCATAATGTCCTAAAAATTCCAAATAACACGGTGGTATATTCAGTTTCGTTTTCGGATGCCGATAAGGCTTTTAATTTACAGTTTAAAACATTAAGTATGGACAGATGATTTAACAGTCAACAGATAGGCAACCAATTATGTTACAAATTACCTATAAATCCCATCATCAATCTTAATCACTTAATTAACATCCCTAATTACCGGTAATGAGCTAATTACGGGTCGGGGTTATTACACTCGGTTATGCCGGAATGCTACCGAACTCGGCTGTATGGAGCTTAACGAGAGGAGCATTCACGCACGTTGCGTAGCACGGTCATGGAATGCCGAGGTAATTCCGTTGGCCTGCCGAGTTCCCGCTAACGTTGTCTGACAGTTTGGTTGGGAGGTGATTGCTGGATTTGTGCTAACGGATGGGAAAGCAGCACCACGTGTCGAGGGACTAATGGGAGTAGATTTGAGCGCAGAAAGTATATAAGCATGACTCTATCCCCCATGCTAGGGATGGAACAGAATTTGGTGAGATAAACCTATACACTCAAGTCTCTCCTCTCTTTCTCTATCTCTGAGTGTGTGCTAACTTGACCGTCGGAGGGGTTTTCCGGCCACACACCGCCGGGTAGCTCACCGCCGTTGTATTCGCAGGTCGATCAGAAAGACAAGGAGCTTGATAGAAAGGAGTACGGACTCTGCGGAATATTTGCTCCCCGTACAATAAGGGAGAACAAAGGGCAGTATACTATGTGAGTAAAACCCTTGCAGGTGCAGAGACCAGGTATTTACCCCTGGAGAAATTGACATTGGCCTTAATGATGGCCTCCAAGAAATTGAACCATTATTTCCAAGCCCACAAGATTGTGGTATTAACTGAGCATCCCTTGAAGTCCCTGCTACAACAAGGAGATCTGATAGGCAGGGTAGCTAGATGGGCAGTAGTACCGGGTCAATACGACTTGGAATTTAGGCCCAGAACAGCAATTAAGGGCCAAGTTTTGGCCGACTTTGTGGGCGAGTTCACACTTGGAGCCATCCCACGTCGGGTTTCGATGAGCCGTGGTTTAGAGTGTCCAAGGGAACAAGAAGAGACCCAGGTGGGAGTTGAAAAACTCAAGCCCAACAACAGAGCAAAAGAAATAAGAAAAACTCAAGCCTTGCGACATTTACATCGGCGATTCCTTCCGCCTGTTTGTTGATGGGCATTCAAACTGTCAACGAGCGGGGGTAGGAGTAATGCTAGTATCGCCAGATGGGCGGATGTTGGAACAATCTATTCGATTGGGATTTAAGGCCTCAAATAATGAAGCAGAATATGAGGCACTGATTGTAGGATTGAAGCTGGCAGCAATAATGGAAGCCGACGAAGTGGTAGTTATTTGTGACTCCCATCTTATTGTGAACCAGGCAACAAGTGAGTATGCAGCCCGAGATGAAAGAATGATAGCCTATGTCAAAGAGGTTGTTAGACTATTAGTTTTGTTTCAGGATTGCCGACTACAGCAGGTTAGCCGACATGGCAACAACCATGCCGATGCCTTGGCTAACCTGGCTAGTGCAATGAAATCAAAGGAGGCAAGGACAATAATGGTTGATTATTTGTCAGGCCCAAGTGTGGAACCACTAATCACAGAGTACGAATCAATGTGTGTAGAGATGGGCCCAAGTTGGATGGATACAATAGTAACGTTCTTCAGAGATGGGAAGCTGCCAGTGATCGCAAAGAAGCACACAAGACCAGACTGAAGTCGGCTAGGTTTAGCCTAACAGCAGAAGGACACCTCTATAGAAGGTCTTTTACTGGTCCCCTTTTGAGATGTATACATCCCTCCCAAATTGAAGACTTCTTGTATGAAATGCATGAAGGAGTATGTAGAAGCCATACTGGGGGTAGATCACTTGCCCATAGGGCCATTACTCAGGTGTACTGGTGGCCCTACATGCAAAAGGATGCTGAAGCCTATGTCAGAAAGTGCGAAAAGTGTCAAAGGTTCGCATCTTTGATACATCAACCAGCAGCAGATTTGAACCCAGTGTCCAGCCCTTAGCCATTTGCCCAGTGGGGCATGGATCTTGTTGGACAACTACCCCAAGCAACTGGACGAAGGAAATTCCTGCTGGTAGCAACTAACTATTTCACAAAGTGGGTAGAAACTGAACCCCTTGCGAAAATTCGGGATATTGATGTGAAGAACTTCATATGGAAGAACATCATCACCAGGTTTGGGATCCCAAGGGCAATAATAGCAGACAATGGTACACAGTTTGACAATAAGCTAATTAAGAGCTTCTGTGTAAAGTACAAAATCAAGAACTACTACTCTACTCCGAGTTTTTCTCAAAGCAATGGTCAGACAGAAACATCCAATAAGACTATCTTGGATGGGATCAAAAAGAGGTTGGAGGTAGCAAAAGCAAAATGGGTAGAAGAATTGCCCAATGTACTTTAGGCATATCGAACTACGCCAAGAAGATCAACTGGGGAATCCCCATTTGCCATGGCTTATGGCACAGAAGCAATTATCGCACTAGAAGTCGGCATCCCAGGGATCAGAACCCAAGGAGTAGAAAATGGGACTAACGAGGCATTCTTGGCTCGGGATTTGGACCTACTGGAAGAAAGAAGAGAGAGAGCAGCGATTCGGCTGAGGGCATACCGGCAGCAGCTTGCTAGGGCTTACAATAAGAAGGTCAACCCAAAAGAGTTTCAAGTTGGAGACCTCGTCCTAAGAAAGGTCGTCGGCAACAAGAAGGATCCCAGAGAAAGGAAACTTGGCCCAAATTAGGAGGGGCCTTATAGAATTATCTCAGTCGCCGACAATGGGGCATATTGGCTTGAGGACAGTGATGGCAAAGAGTTACTAAGACCCTGAAACACTTACAACCTGAAGTTTTTCTATCATTAGATTTTTGTTTTTTAAAATTTATGTCATTAGCCGAAGTAATAATAAAATTTTAGTTCGATCTTTATATTTGAAATTTGTGTGATAGGACTGACCAGTCCTTTGGCGATGTTTCTGATTGAAACATGACGAATGACTTAGACTTATTATATGGCAGAGTTGAATTATACTTGTATATAATGGAGTTGAACTAAGTTGGCGATATTTCTGATTGAAATATAACAAATAACTTAGACTTATTACATGGTAGTGTTGAATTATACTTGCATATAATGGAGTTGAACTAAGTTGGCGATGTTTCTGATTGAAACATGACGAATAACTTAGACTTATTATATGGCACAGTTGAATTATACTTGCATATACTAGAGTTGAACTAAGTTGGTGATGTTTCTGATTGAAACATGACGAATAACTTAGACTTATTATATAGCAGAGTTGAATTATACTTGCATATAATAAAGTTGAACTAAGTTGAATTGAAACTAGACTTGCCATTAAACTTAGAATGGAAGTAAGTGCATTTTAGTTAGATTAATAGAGGAACCAAGGTTGAGTACCTCGGCTAATCTTTGTTTGAACCTGACTTCGGCGAGAGATCATACGTGCTTAATGTGAACATAAGTGAAACTTAGGTTCACATTAGGGGGCAGAGAGCTGGAGAATGATGAATAAGCTTAAAAATTTGAAGTGCTTGGGACTTGTTAAAATTTTGTAGGCAAAATTTACAAGTCAGAATGGGCTTAACACTTGTTGAAACTTCAGAAAAATTTACAAGTTAAAGTTAGCCGAAGAAAAAGTATCCGAGATACATAATTGCCGAGATGGCCAACTAGGTTGCCAGGCTTGGAAATAGTAGAAGGAAGAAGTCTTGATAGAAGATAGCATGTGAAAGTAAAAGAGCAATACTGAATAAACATCTGTAAAAATATTTTGATATTTTTAAGTGTTAGCCGATGAAAACATTTAAGATTTATGTCGATGTATTGTACTCCGGAGTCATTATACAACTAAGTTATACTTTGAAAGAATGCAAAAATATTATAAGTATGGAAGCATAAAAGGCATGAAATAAAGCAGTAAAACATACATGTGACAAACACGAAACACTGGGAATAAAAGAGAAGACTTGCATTCAGAAAAAATGCACTTCGGCCTGGCAAAAGATTACTTGTTCAAATTACAAAAAAGGGCACATCGGCCAAAATTCGAGCTAACATTGTTCAACAGCAAGAAGGAAAAGAACAAAACTAAGAAGAAATATCCTAAGTGTTAGGATTGGTTTGGGATTGCTTAACTTCGGTTGATGGAGTCTTGTCGGCCTCGGTTGGCAGCATTGTATTTTTCTCCGCCGTTATTTCAGCATCTATTTCAAGTAAAGTCTGGTCCAAACTCCGTTCGGCGCATTGGACCTTGGCCTCAGATGTGGTTGGTTTGGAGGAGACACCCTTGGAAACCAAGTCATTATCCTCATCTTGAGTCAAGTCTATTTGCTCATTGAGGGTGAGAGACTTGGAATCAGTGGCATCCTCCTCCTCCTCCACTTCATCGGCTTCACCATCCTCGGCATCATCTTCGGGCTCTGGAGGGAAAGACACTTGAAGCTGATTGATGTCTCGGAAGTCGGAGTCCATGGGAACAGATAACTTGTTGAGAGCCGCCGTCCAACCAAGGTAGTAACCTCGGTTGCAAGCTAAGTTGACTTACTATTTGTATAGGTCGCGGATGGCGGCCTGACGCTCTTCAAAAGCTTTTTCATCGGCCGCCTTGACTTCGGCCTCTTTTGAGTTAAGGGCCTCATGAAGCTTGGCCTCTAGGTCAGCTGCCTTGACCTTGGCAGTCGCAAGATCGGTCTTGGCAACCTCAGCTTCGTCATCGGCCAATTTGGCTTTTTCCTCGGCCAAATTCTGAGCAGTTTTTGCAACCTTAGCCTGATCCAACAGAGCTCGATTGTTGGCCTCGGCGTGATTGAGAGAGGATAGGAGTTTGGCAGCTTTTTTGGTCTTTTTACCAACTCCTTCCTTGTCATCTCGGTCTTGACAGCCTATGAGTGAGCATGTTTGATGGCCTACAAGAAGTAAAACAGATTAGTGAAATTTGACTAAGTATAGAAAGATTACAAAAGAGTAAGAAAGAGACTTACCAAGATCGAGTGCTGCATCATGAGGGCGAAGTTTTCATATTCATGTAGTTCGGCCATGCGGTTCATATTTTCTAGCAAAAGAATAGTCGTTGATAGGGCTGGGCCGACTTCGAGATTCATTTCGCTGTTACCGGCTATCAAAGGTCTGTCATCCACCATAACCTCGGGCACCCAAGTCATGAAGCGGGGAAGCCTTCGGGAATAATGGGGCCTCGGCTAGCCTTTTGTCGGCAGACGGAGCGCTCTTTTGGCCTCGGCCAGTTTGGAAATTGGCACAGTGTCCTTAGAATCAATTTGAGTCACTGTGGCCTTAGCCTTGGCCTTCTTCACCCTTTTCGGCTTTGGATTTGGTTGGGATGGGGAGGACGAGGATTGCACTGTCACAACCCCGGGGATATTGGCGAGAAGGACTTCAACAACTACCGGTTTGTGGCCTATTTCGTCGGCAGTAGAGGCAACTGTTATTTTAGTGCCAAAGTGTATTACTGGAAAGGCGGTAGGAGGATTGAATGCGTCGAACACCGGTGTGTCAGAACCTCAGCGTCTGTGTAACAACCCCCATCACGTATAATGATTAGTACTTGATTAATTAAGAGGATTTGAGATTTAATTGCCGAGTATTATAATTTATTTGGGGTTTATGAGAATTGTGAAATCTGACTCGTATATGATTTGATTGAAGGTTTATTTTGGAATTAGAAATTAAGGGTCCAAATGGCTTAAGGAAGTGAAGTTAGGAAGTTGAATCAATTTAATCTTAATTACGGACCCATTTGGGAGTTTAATTAAATATTCGATTCAGTTTAGTAAAAATTGAGACTTGATTATTTAGGTCCTAATTGGAGTTGATTAAGTCATGAGGATTGAGAATTGTGGTTATTATAAGTTAAATTTAATTATGAGGTGTCTAATTTGAATGTGTAATTTATTGACGAAGATTTTGTGTCTGATCAAAAATTGAAGGCCTAAATGATTTGGGGAATCAAAATTGGAGGAGTAAATAATCTAAGAAACCAAAATTGAGGATAGAAATAAGTTTAATTTAGTATTTGGAGCTTTTTGGGAGTTTGATTAAAAATCTGATTCGCATCGGTAAATTTAAATATATTTAATTATGCTCTAATGGAAGTTAATTAGATTAATTAAATTATGAGAGATTTATGATTTGTTATAATTAATTTAATTATGTGTTGATTAAGATTTAGTAAGATTAAGTGACGCTTAATTAATTTACCCCTAGACATAAATTGGGTTATGGACTAGATTAGTAGTGGGGGTGTATTGAGAAATCTATGTGTAGGTGTGTGTGAAATTGATGTGCTGGAAATCAAAAAGGGAGTGCACGTGTGATGTGTTGAAGACAAAACAAAAGTGAGGTGTGTGTATGTGAGTGTATAACCGGGTGAAGCTTAAAGAAGAAAACACAAAAACGAGGGAAAGGAAGAGGCCCTGTTTTGTAGGCAAGAAAAAGAGAGGGAGAGAGTTGCTGGTAGGATCAACAAAAAAAAAAAAAAAAAAAGAGGGAAGAAAAGTAAGAGAAGTCCAAGAAAATTTAAAGGAAGGCTCAAGTGTTTGGAAGGAACCCAAGGGAATTAGAAGGAATTCAACTAAGGTATGAAATTTATATTAAATGTGTAGAATTTTTACATTATACTTGAAATTAAGGATGAAATTGGAATCAACAGTAAGAAGATGAAGAAAAATTAGCTTAAGTTTGGGATTATGGAAGTTAAATTGAAATAGGTTGCATGCATGTGGAATATTATGGAAATAAATTTGAAATTAATTAGTTTGAGTTTGATTTTACTAAATTTGAGATCCATCCTTGCATGCATGCTAGGATTTCAAAGTTTAGATTTAATTCATGTGTAAAAAAAAAAAAAAAAAGATTTATGAGATTAAATTTGGGTTAGGTATGAAGAAAAATTAATTAAATCTAAATTGGGTTAAATCAAGAAATAAATTATGATTTACAATTTGACAATTTAGAGTTGGCTTAATTTTGAAATGAAATTTCATACATGCATTGTGGATTTTCAAGATTTTAGAACTTTAATCCATATTTTAAAGCTTGTGAGTTTGGGATTGAGTTTTGATATCAATTAAAAAGTCAAATTATAATTTGAGCTTGATAATGTAGAATTAGTTGGATTTTTGATAAGAGTTTTATACATGCATCTTAGATTATGAAAAATTTGGATTAATTCAATCTCATATTTTGAAGAGAAAAAGGGAATGTTTTTATAAACATCAAGTTTATGGAAAATTAGAATTAATCGTAATGCTAAATAAAGCTTTGATTTTATAATTAGATTTTTAATCCATGCATGTAATGTAATTTAAGATTTTATTTGAATTAAACATATTTTGATTACAAATTAAGTTGAGTTTAAGATTATGGAAACTAGTTGGAAAATTTATAAGAAGTTTCATGACTTCAATTTCATGATTTCAAGGAAAATAGAAAGAACTTGACGCCAATTTTATGTAACTAAAAAGAAAATGAGAGTTTGGAGCCATATTCAATTTATGGAGATTAAGTTAGAAGTTAATTTGAAGATAACCATTTTGGGTTTAGATTTATTTGTCTTATATGAAATTGAGATTCAATCACACATGCATCATGAATTTGCAAGAGTTTTGGGAGTCTAATTCATATTTTAAAAATTTGTGGGTTTGATGGGGAGAAAATGAGTTAAAATTAAATTTGGACAATTGGAACATGATTTTGGTTGAATGTTTTTTAATTGAAAGTGTTTACTAAATCATACAATGCTTTCCATTTTTGAGTACTAAAAATACATGTTTTGAGGCTTTAAATATTAAATTTGAACTTCATTTGCAATTCTGAAATTTTCATAATTTACGTTGTCCGCTCGAGCGAGGAGAGTCTCGCTCGAGTGTGAAAATCGACCTCCCAGTAGTTTTTCAAATTTTACAGTCCGCTCGAGCGACTAAAGTGGCGCTCGAGCGAAGACCCATTTTCAGCACACTTTGGAAAGTTGCATTTAGTTCATATTTTTATCTTCATCTCTTTCCAATGCATTCTAGACATGATTTATGACTCAATAAAGAATAATAAGCTACTAATCAACATAGATTAGTTAGTTAATGAATGAATCATTGATCTAGTGGTAATTGTTTAAGAAGCCGAGTAAAGGATCAATCTATTTGGAAAAGAAGGACTTAGTGATGAAAGAATATGTGAAATAAGAATTCGGTTTATTTAAATGAGAAAGAATAAACGTAGTAGAACTTCGGACTAGAAATGACAAGTTTAATCAAGGTAGTAATATTGTATTTCAATGTGTATATGTGATGTGCTTGTGTAGGTCACGCGCCATTGTCTGCCTGATTTTCCTGATATGTCCAGTCTGTCTGATTTGCTTCTGCAGCCCACTGTGAGTAATAACTTAGTAAAGATATGTTCAACTATGCTTATTTTCTGTGTGACAAAATGAGATCTGTTTTCTGAAATGATATGTTATGTACAATGAATGATTGTCCAATTTCTGACGTGTATTCATGACATCCTTAGTACCATGTGAGATTTACAGCCGTGACCCGGTAACGGAGGTTCCTTCGTGGAACTAGGTTATTGGTAACCTTACGCTTATGCGTCCTGTTTGTGCACTGTTGCCCGTACCGGAGGCCCGCCATGGGGGCTTAGCTGTCCAGTTACCCGGATCCGGAGGTTCCTTCGCGGGAACTAAGAGGTTATTCATAACCTTACGTATTGCGCGTCCTGTTTAGTTATGCTAATGGATGTATCACGTAAATGTAACTATGACTTATGATTTCTGTCGGTATATGATCTGATCAAGTATGAATTCGATAAAACTGAATTATGATTTCGATATGATCAAGCATGATTTTGATACAAACTGAATTGATTTCTGAAATCTGTATGGACTCATTCATTGAAACCCTTTACTCTGTTATTATTCACTGGGCTTTAGCTTACTGTATTATTTATGTATGTAGGTGATCAGGCGCGTGACCAGGCTAGAGGCTTCTGTCTAGAATCTGTTTTGTCAGCCAACCTATGTGCCTCCCGTGGAGGTTCTAGATATGATAAGTGTTATCGTTATGTGATTTAAAGTTTAAGTTATGTTTTCTTGTTTGGTTCAGCAAGTCATGTGTATTTTGAAAGAGGGACTAAGTCCCTTTCTGCCTAATCTGTATATATATTATGACTTAAAGATGATGTGTATATATGTATATAAAAAGTTTAAAATTTTTCTGTCTCATATAAGTCTGCACAGCTCAATGGACGTTGTATATTCTTATTTGCTTCCGCTAGCCCCTAATATTATGTTAATCTGTCTCAGAGGCCGTAGGTAATCCTCGGATTACTGGCTGGTTACGGTGCCAAACCTATAGGGGCGGGTTTGGGTCGTGACAGTCTGCATCTTCGAGTCCTCCCAACAAGGGCAGAGATTGAAGCTCGGTGTCGGCATTGGCGTTGGGATGTCGGAATAAGTTGGGGGGTTGATGTTGATACAACCTCAGTTGGATTAGATAATGAGGTCTGATCTGGTCTTGGAGATAAAGTTTGTGGTAGAGTTGTGGTAGAGTTGTGGCAGAAGGGGGAGTCTTACTTCGGCGAAGGACGTCGGGCAAGGTAGATCTGTACGTTGGAATGTAGTTGAGCAGCAAAGGGGCTTTGCGCTGGTTAACCGGCAAGTCCAGCAGCCTTTTCAAGTCCATGTTGGGAAAGAAGGACTGGCGAAAATCTTTTGAGGGTTGGGGGAGAGCTACAAGAACAAAATTCATACACTATGACATATAAGGGGAATAAAGTGATAAGTCTTAAAGTAGAAAAGTTGACACTTGGTTCTTACCCTCATCCTCTTTAAACACCAATCGGCGTAGAGGATAGAGATGAAGGTCGTCGTCAGGTGCAAATTCCCAATTGCCTGAGACGGTGAAGTAATTATCTCCAGCACCTTTGTTGAAGTCTGGGAGGTCGGTTATGAGTTTGTAGGCTGTGGATCTCGACTTGAAGTAATAGATGTAGCCTTTTTCGGATTTCAGGCCACACATGATATAACAATATTGGATGTCGGCTAATGTTATCCTAGCGTTTTCTCGGCTAGCTAGAGCAATTATGCCATTGATGACCCCATAGGAGTTAATGGCCAGTTGCATTGGGTTGAGCTTGTAATAATGATGGATTTCTTGGAAAAAAGTGTTTAGAGGGAACCTAAGTCCACACTCTATGAAAGCAACTACTGGGAAGGCCATGGAATCCCCATCAGGCATGATGGAGTCCTCATCCTTAGCCAGCCTAAGATGAACATCGGCTGGGATGGAGAACTCTCGACGAAAATACTCTATTTTTTCAGGGATATCTACTCTTCACCTGAACATACCCATGATGTCGGCTTATGAAGGTTAGGGAAAAATGTCAGAGAAGAATGTTTGGTGTAGGTTTAAGGACCTCGGCTAAACCCTAAACAAGAATTGGAGCAAGGGTTTTTCAAGATCTAGGGAATTTGTTTTAGTTTCCCTAAGGAATGTTGTTTCTATCAAATCCCAAACCTAAATCTATACAAAAAACAGGAAATCAAGGGAAAGATCTGGAAATAAGCAAGAAAAACAAAAAAGGACATGATTCAGACTCAAGAAAACAAACAGAAATTCAAAAGCCAAGAACAGTGGCAAACTGTTAAAGCATCAAACACATGAACAATACTTATGTGTGCACAAGAGCCATGAACCGTGTGTGTAAGCCCATAAACAGATTGAACAACTAAGTCACAAACGAGCATGTTTGACATCCAAAATAATGAAATTCAGAGCACAATTGAAGATTCAAAGAACGCAAGCAGATTCATAATGGCAGCAAACAATGTATAAACATATAATAGAGCTCAAAGTAAACCAGAGATCGAACTTAAAGGGGAAGGAATTGTGAACTTACCGAGTGAAATGAGTGCCGATATGAAAGTCTCCGGAGTCAGACGATGAGAATGATCGAAAGCAGATGATGAATAGTGCGCCGGAGGTGGCAAATATAGCAGTGGCAGAGCTCGAAAGGAACGACAATAGAGGATTTGGGAGATAAGCTTTAGAGATAGAAACCTTGGGCAAAAACGAAGGAATGCAAAGTGAAACGATAGAAAGAGAGAGAAATTGTTTTTGTTAAAAATTCGAAAGGACGGCAAACCATAATGGAATGCCTTGGATGACGTGTCTGTCAGGCAGTGTGCGCAGACGCAACACGCCTTGATAGCGCGTGTCAGGTACGAACCAATGAAAGAGCAACGTGTAGAGAAAACGGTTAAGTAAACCTTGCGTGACAGCTCATGTGTAGATAAAACACTTGGAGTTCTTGATTTAGTGAAACAAAAACCTCGGCTATAAGAGCGATCTCGGTTAAGGAACTTGGAGAACTTGGCTTTTGATTCTTGGTCATTGATAAAGTAGACTGCAGAGTCTTGGTCATGAGAAGTCAACGTGTGATGATATCAGCTATGAAGGATGGAGTTAGTCTTAGCCGACGTACTTTGTGGACAAACGATGTAGGTTCCATCACCTCAGGATACCGAGGTAATAGAACCTAGGGGGCAGTTGTGGGGACATATTTTGTGAATGGCAACATGTGGCTAAGGTGACGCCGAAGTGTCAGCCGATGTGCCACGTGTCTTGATCATGATGCCGAGGTGATCTCAACTAGGCCGGGGTTATTTGCGGAGATATCGGAATCCAAGATGAGCGGATAAGGGACAAGAGTCCTAGAATGGGGGAGGATCTCAATCTGGATAAAGATAAAGCTCTTAGGGAGTTTATCTCTATCTAGCTGGAAGTCCAAGATGGGCATTGAAGCTAGGTTTTTACAGGGATCAGGTTAATGCTGGCTATAAAAGTAAGGCACCATCGTGGGTCTAAGGTACGCTTTTGGTATTTTGGCTAGTGAGTTAAGCACTATTTGTTATCTTTGAGAGATAACTGAGTATTGACTTGATTGTCGGAGTGCCCCCTGGTGGACGATCTATCGCCGGAGTCTTATCTTTCTGTGACAGGTTGTTTGGGCGTGATCTATTCTGCCTATACTTTCTTGCTGAGTTCCTGTTTGACATGTTGAGATTTATTCATAATTTAGTCCCACAATAATAAGGTTAAGTACACACCATTCATTTAAAAGTCTAAGTAAATTTATGATCACTTGAGTTTATAGAGTTTACCTCTTTCAATGTTTTTTTATTTTTTATTTTTTTTATTCGCATGACGTTATAGTTTGATACAAATTATTTATGGTATCGAGTGATTGTCATACTATTACCCCCGACAATCTTCATAATTAACAAATTTTTATGCATATCAAATTTTATTGTGAAATTTTGTGAGTTAATTATTGTTATCATCTACTATGATGGTCTAACATCATTGCTTGCCGTAATTAGAATATAATTCAAGATTAAAATAATTTATTCATCACACAAAATATATATTGTCTTTTTTTTGTACATCACACAGATTACCACTACTAATAATGACAAGAATGATGCCATTTCAATTAATAAAAAAAATTGAGAGTGATACAAGTCCATCAAATTCTAAAACAAAATATAAAAGAAAAAAGGACAAATTACACTAACAGTCCCTATAATTTGGGACTCGTGTCACTTTGGTCCTTAACTTTTTAATTGTGACACATTTGACATTGAATTTTGAATTTTGTTCTAAATAAGGACAACTGAAGATATCATTGTTTAATTTCAAGGACAAAATTGTCAATTTAATAAAATATAAACTAATTTGAAAAAAATAAATGTCAAAAAAATATTTTTAATTTTTTTAAAATTATTTTTGTCCACCAATGATAAAATTATGTAAAATTGATAAAAATTAATAAAAATTACATGATTAATTTTAAAAATTAATTTTACATGATCATCATCAAAACACATAATAAAAATTAATTTGGAAAAAAAATAAAAAATGTCTAAAAATTTATCAAGTTTATATAATTTTATTTTTAGTGGATAGAAATAATTTTAAAAATATTTGTTTCACATTTATTTTTGTCAAATTAGTTTATATTTTATCAAATTGACGATTTTACCCTTAAAAAATCTAATGATATTTTCAATTGTCCTTATTTGGAACAAGATTCGAAATTTAGGATCAAATGTGTCACAATTAAAAAGTTAGGGACTAAAATGACACAAGACTATTAGTGTAATTCACCCAAGAAAAAATAATAATAATTAAAAAAAAAAAAAAAAAAAAAAACCTACCTTAACCACACAGGTAAACATCCGCAAAAGAAGCAAAAGAGAGATTTGGGAATGCGAAAGCAACAAATTTGCATCAGAAACACGTAATCGAACAAGACCGAAGGAGTAATGGATGAAACCATTGAAGAACATGGAAGATCTCTAGCTGCTCCAATAATCTTCACCATCGTTGTCGCATTCCAATTCATTTCCAGATTTATAGAACAGAAGAAAAAGGTTCCTTTATCTTTGCTCTTGCCTTTTTCCTATTCATTCATTTCGTAATTTAGGGCTTGGTTACTACTCGTTGTTTTTCAATATATGTTGGGTATGCAATCACATTGTTATATAAAATTTGTCTAGTTTCCATTTCAATTTACTATAAATGTTACCATGTAATTCATACAGAACCAGTAGCTGAACGCTAAGCTATCTAACATGCCTCGCGATGCTACAGCAACTGGTATAGTAAGCAAAATCATACGAAAAATAAAGGGGGATACGAAATAACCATATCAAATGCATCGAATGGACGCCAAGGGATTGATAAAACACATCATAGCACGGTGATAGGGAATCTTGATATCCAGAAAATGTCCATGCCATCTCACTTTAACAAGATTTGGGCCAAGTTAATAAGCCAAACCAAATGGCCTCAAATCAAATGATCATGCAACTTTCATTACTAATGTTCCAGGTTGGTTCATTTGCTGTTGGGGGCAGCTAATGAATTATCCGAAAGCCCCATAGCTAGAAAGCGTTTTGATGAAAAAAAAAAAAAGAAATTAATCAGCATATAAACAACTGCAACCTATATAACAATAATTACCACACGGTTGTGCGGTTCACCATTCTATATAGTGTTTAGTTATTGGACAATGATACCACCGTTGCATTGAGGTTCATGTAAATGGGTTTCAATCTTCACAGCTTCTATAAATATTGTAACCCTTGTTTAATAGAAATATATCCCACCGAACAAAAATTAATAGTAGAAGACTAAAAATTCTTGATTATCTAAGATTCCAACATACGAAAGCCAAACCTTTATCTGAAGTGATCACTTGACATTGTAATAAGCATCGCAATCATTGCAAAATTACCATGAAAATTCTACTTACATTCGGTCAAAAAATAATGGCTGTGTTTGGCACAGCTTTTAAATCATGATTCTACACTCAAGTTCGATTGCGGCGTTTGTTTACGGTTTTCAAAACACATTTCCACACCCGCATTTGAAAAACAGTGTACCCGGATGTCCCTTGGGACGTCCGGCCGGTTGACCGGAACAGTGTTTTTGAATTTTTTTTTTTTTTTGCACTTGTTATTTTTATATGTTAAATAAAAATATTTTCATTTTTAAAATTTTTTTTTTATGAGTTTTGAATAAAATTTTGGGTTGTGTTTGGTTATGAGTTGTAAGTTTTTGTATAAAAATTATGTTATATCACTCAATTCAAAAACTCTTTTCAAAACTCATTCCCCAAACAAATTTTCTACACTTAAATCATAATTTCAAAACTCACAAATTTAAAATACAATTCATATTCTCAAATCATATTTACAAAACTCTACCAAACACAACCAAATATCATGCTGGTCTAAGTGCAAAAGAGATCACCCCATTTTGAGAGTTACCTGAAAACATCAGGCTTTTGGTCATAATCAACATGATGACCAGAAGATGTATCCTTCCATCTTGGAGCTGAGGTAGACCAGTTAGAACTTAAACTCCAAATTTAAAACCTCAAAACTACAAAAGCATGTTTCAATTTCATGAATCCTGTGTATCTAAAACTTATTTCTGAAATAGAAGACATACCCAAACAAAGATCAATCAAGTACAACTTGTTTGCATCAGGCGTTCCAGGCTGACCAAGCAAAAAGGTTTCTAGCTTTACATCTCCATGCACAAAACTGAGAAAAAAAATCTATGAAAATGTTTGTAATACATGTATATGTAATATTCATAAAAGAAAGAGAGATAAGTACCCCTTAAAGTTGCTATACAAGAAACTGTCTCTTTTATACATCCTGTACAAAGAGAAAAAACAATAAGAAATAACAAAAATCAACACACAAACAAAAAATTATGGGGAAGGACATTATAGGGCATGGCTCCCTTCCATACTGTTATTCTCTATACTTCTTCATACTTTATTTTTTGGGTTCCATTTTAGGCTCACAATGATAACTTAAACCGTTCATCTTGTAATCCCAACAATTTGGATGTATCATGCAAAAAATTAGTTTTTTCGGATATCACTAGATACATGAATAAATTGCGTATTGTTTTCTAAAATGGACTGTAAGGCCTTGTTTGGCATGCAACACTTTTAGCCAAAAAGTCAAAAAGTTACTAAAAAAATCAAAAAGCCTATAACCTATACAAAAAAGTGTGAGATTCTCTTTTTTCTCTACTTTTTGCACATTTTTTCGTAAAAAATCAAAAAGTCATTTGAAACATATTAATTTTTTTACCTCATATTTTAGCCAAAAAATAAGAAGTTACTAAAATAGTTTGTTCTCAAACGAGGCCTAATTGTGAGTTTAAACTTAAACCTTTCATTTTATAAAATAAAAAGTGATTTGTTCATGTATTCATCGATATCTGATGAAAGCTGATCTTTTGCATAGCAATAATGACCCAGACCCCCTTTTTCCCCCACCCCCTTGACCCCCTCTCAATATGATTGGCCAGTTTTTTTTTTTTTTTTTTTTTTCCTTCTCCTCCAATCACCATCCTCCACGTGTGTGTGGGGGTGGTGGGGGTGGTGATTGGAGGGGGTCTCAATCATGACCCTTTGCATAGATGGTCTTTGTTGTGAGATTTGTAAGATAAATGGTTTAGATTATCATTGTGTACCTAAAATGGAGCCCAAAAAATGGAGTTTGGAGGGAAGCCATTCCCGGCATTATATTCATACATTTCCTTGTTAGAGTTCCAAACATCCCATAAAATTGGTCCTAGCTTATCCATAACCTGGCTTTCACAAAACCCAATATAAAAAGCACAAATGTTATCATGAATGATTTCCACAACAGCAGCAATAATTAAAAAAAAAAAAAATAAAAAAATCCAACCACACACTTCGGAAAGAAAAATATATGAAAACTCACAAGGATATAATAGTCTCCTTGGCGACCTTTCTAATGGACCAAATGAATTCCATACCAACCATTAAGAGTGCTTCATGAAGAGATAAAAATCAAATTATAAGATTGTTAAACCAGTCATTCTCAAATAATAAGGCATGCAAAATGAAGTTTGGTTGACAGTGTAGATGAATATTGCATGCCTGTACAATTGCCACTCAGAAGGAGGACCATAAATAACTGCATCCTTTACACTTTCGATGCTCAAGTTTGAAAGCAACCTATTGCCAACCCCCAACCCATAAGAAAGAAAAGAACACAAAAAAGGGGAGACCATCATTATCAACAGAATAAATTTCAAAGAAGTTTTCCAGATATCCAATGGACCCATGAGAAGAAAAAACATACCTCAACAGCATCCGAGCCAGTGCACCTTGAGCCAACAGCCCAAATTAAAAAGTGGAAGGTGCGTACAAAGCTGCCAAATTAGGATTATCATTATGGTTGGATGCTAGCTTATGAAATTTCCAATATGAGACCAATAATCCACAAATCCAAACACATTCCACTTATAGAAAAGGAAAAAGCATATTAAAAATTTTAAACATACATTGTTCAAGCAAATTGTCAACAGAACACCTAGAAGAAGAGATTTTTTTGTTTTTGATAAATTAGAAGAAGATATATTTTAACTGTTTGGCCTTGTAGAAGTATGGGAAAGTCAGCATTGGAAGTTGCCCGCAAGGTTTGAGCTGGATGGATACAGAGTTGCTTTTGTAGAGTGTTTGAATATTTGTATAATTGTTCTTAGCTTTGTTTGAGATTATGACATATCAGACATTTTAGAGACTTGACATCATTCTATATTACACCTTTGAGTCTCCATGTCACTCTTAAAGCAATTCTGTTTGTGTCTGCATACCTAGCTCTCTCTTTCATCAACATGACAAATTGACCATATCTAAGCAAAAGGAATGTTGATGAAACTAAGCAATGTTGTTGTTGTTGTTTGGGGGTGTTACAACTGGAATAGTTTCCCTTTTCATGAGAAAAAAATCTATTAATTTATGTTTTCTTTGAGATACGAAACTTCGTAATGGCAGGAAAAGTACAAAAGCTCCAATCCAAACACACCACAATTTCAATATTTTAAAATTATATTTTGTCTTGTTCCATGTTTTCTTCCATTCTACTACTATTTTTATACACTATATCCTCCCATCAACCCATAGAATGGCAGAGGCAAATAAAGCTTTTGGTGCAGAAATGGTCAATGAGAATTTGATTGAGAGTTTGAGAAGACAATGTGCACGTGCAACTGGAGGAGGAAGACACCAAATCAATATTGATATGCAATATTGTCAAAATTAGTTCTTAATGAAGATTGTAAATTGGAATGTGAGAGTTCTTGTTCCAAAAGTATGTGGGAATTCTGCTTAGAAATAGTGTTGATATCCTTATCCTTCAAGAAACTAAGGGTATGTTTGGTTTGGTTTTGGGAGAGTAGTTTTTAAAAATTGTTTTGGGGGAGAGAGTTTGGAAATTTTTTTGGTTTGTTTGGTTGTGTATTTTGAAAGTAGTTTTGGAGTTTGGAATGATTTGATATTTTGTTATAATTGAGTAGATGTGTGTGAGAGAAAAAGTGATTGAGAAGGAGAGAGGAGAGAGAAAAAGTGATTGATTGATAGGTAAGAGAGAGAAAGTGATTTTGGAAATTGTTTTGGAAAATTTACAAACCAAACAAATTTTTTAGAAAATTTTTCCCAAAATCACTCTACAAATCCAAACCAAACATACCCTAAATTTTGTAAATTTGATAATAAATTCATAAAGAGCATTTGGAGGCCTGGACATAGGAACTGGGCTACTTTATCTTCATCTGGTAGATCATGGAGTGTTGTTATAGTTTGGGATGAGAGAGTTGTCAGTGAAATCAAAGTGGTAGTGGAGTTCTGTCTGAATGCAACTCTTTTCGATGTCTCATGTTGTAGGAAATTCTATTTACAGACAATGTACTTCTAAATGTTGTTAAACTGTGGCCAACCACATTCAAGGCAATCAGATTTTGCAGGCCACTTATAGTACAAGGCAGAACTCATATTTAACAGAACTTAATCAGCCAAATACTAAAATTTACTTTGTTTTTATTAACATGCTCTTCCCAACAAACGGCGTGAAAGCTTAGGGAATGAGCTTATTTATGCAAAAATTCGAACTGACAGAATAGCAATAGTTTAACAAGTAAACATTGACCCAAAAACCAACAAAAGCATACACTAAGGCCTCGTTTGGCAAGAGGCTAAAATAGCCAATTAGCCAAAAAGTTACCTTTTTAGCCAAAAAGCCAACAACCCATACCAAAAAGTCAAAGATTCCCTTTTCTCTCTACTTTTTGCACGTCGTTTCGTAATTAGCCAAAAAGTTGGCCCAAACATACAGGTTTTTCTTACCAACCTTTTTAGCCAATTAGCCAAAAAGTTACTAAATTAGCCTGTTCCCAAACGAGGCCTAAGCATCATAGATTATACAACCCTTCAATTAAAGCAGAGATGTGTGTCCAAACACCATATTAGGCAGATCAACCACAAACAGTAGATTTCAAGAAAACAATAATACCATTAAATTAAATTTCTGGCATACTTATTGGTATTTCTCAAAAATGCCAACAGTGATGCTGAAAAACGAAGACAGGCACAGTGTAATATAGAAATTCCCAAACCTGGTTGTCTGATTGTGCACAAATGATAAGGGTGTAGGTATTATGTTGTGAGAAACCCAACACTTGTTGCAGATGAATTTCTCACTTGAAAATAGAATCAAACACTTGGTGTGCAGAAATTTTAACAAATGTAAAAAAAGAAGAACTTCATCCTAATTCACAAACTCATGAACAGTCAATTTGAACAAGAAGAAATTAAATTCAATACAGGCACTAAATAAGCTCATAACAGATATCTAAAAATGAGCAAACATAGGACAATAGAAGAAAGAAATGGATTTCACAGCAACTCAAAAATGAAAATTGAAGAATCTCGTACTCTTCTATTTCATTCACAAAACACAGAGTAATTTGCACCAGCGCAAGGAAACAGTTTACACCTCTTAAGACTGCAGAACTTGTGGAACCCTGGGTGAAAAGCTGCAGCAACACAAGTGGCAAGAGGTGATGAACAACTTGCTGGAGACACTGAAATTGACTCAGAGCTTGTTGGAGAAGCCCCAACTGGTGGCTCAGCAATCTTCAAAGAGGGTGAATTGGCCATTTCATCTGAGTTAGACACACTAGTGTTAGGCACAGGTTTTCTTGCTTTTATAGATAGGTATAGATATACACACACACACAAACATATGTATACATATTTACAATCCCACATGGGTTAACAATGGGCTCAGAGTATTTTTTCAAGGGTGAGTTCTATTGAAGTAGATTGTATCATTTGGTATCAGAGCCAGCCACCAAATTGGGTATATGATTGGATGCAACCTATGCAAGTATGTGATTGTAAGAGATGTGGCTTTGTGGTTTGAGCCAGGGAGGGGGTGACCTATAGGTTGGATTAAGACACCTTAGTATTGTGTATGGGTATAGTTCAATAGATTGGGCTACCGTGGATGTCGGCTTCGGGTGTATGGGTACAGTTCGATAGAGTGGGCTATCATGGGTGTCGGCCGCAGAGCGTGGTGGTATGTTACGATCATCCCATATTGGATAAAAATAGGCTTGGGTGTTTGAATTATACTTGCAGACCATTATTTTTTGGATATGGTGTGTTTTGCATGTGTCCATGGTTTTTGTTGTGTGGATCCATGTAGGAGCCATGAGGTGAAAATAACAAATGAAATCCATCGTAACGGATTGCTAAGAATTTTACTAATAATAAATTATTGGGGTTTTTACCTTTCTCTCTCTCTCTCTATATATTTGACATAATCTCAATTCTCATTTACAATGCAATTATGAGAATACAACAACATCTATTCACAAAAGTGCAATGATTCTATATTATCACTTATCAGGTTATTTAGAGGGTGTTTAGGATAATCTAAATAAGTATATTTTTTGATTTTTTACGAAAAGATGCGTAAAAAAGGATAAAAAGATAAAAAAGTATACTTTTGTAGGGGATGCCAAATAGAGCCTTATTCAAAGGGAAATGCTAACACCATCCAATGGGTGTTCATTAAGATTGGTATATGTGGAAAAAGTGTATTGAAATATGTGAAAAGTGTATAGGAAGTAGAAACATATAAAAATGTATGGGAATATGTGAATTGTATATTGGAGTTCTAACCTTTTAGCATTATTTGATCCTTAACAAGCGCCTATTGGGCAGTGGTTGGCAGGACCCCTCTTCAAATACTGTTTTATTATTTTTATTTTCATTATTCTTATTTAAAATCTTTACTGGTTATTTATGCTTCACTGGCACCATAATGGAAGCTATGTTAAAATGGTTTGTATTTTGGTTATCTGTTTTTTCTCAGAAAGGATCAAAGTCTGGTGTGGAAGCCCAATTGCGCACAGAAATTAAGCAATTGTGTAAGGAGGCGAGCTCCATGTCACAGTGAGTGATTCTGATGTTCTGATTGACTTCTTTTGCTCCTAATTAAAATGCATCACATGGAAGTTTTGCATTTGGTCTCATTAGATTTTGGAGTTGTAAGCTGTCTTATACCAAGGGGTAGCACATAGAATATTGAACATGTTTTCATCTCACAATCATTAGGTGATTTCCCAGCCACCTTATCCCTCATCATTTTTTGATTGTTCCCCGGTTCTTGTAAAACCTTTGGCATGAATGTTAAAGCAACTGCTTGTTACTTAAAGCTTTGAAGAATGTTGGATAGACAAATAAGTTCATGATTGTGTAGTTAATTTTCTTCCATGTAAAGGAATTTTGGATTGAAACATTTGCTTTGCTTTCAAAATTTAACTCTTTGTAGAATGGAATGATAAATTGTCGTGATTTTGAATTTATGATGCACTATGTTGTGTTCAAACTTTTATTGCTCAAGGACACAAGCAAGAGAGGGTGTTTTTTGGTGTTTATGATGAATGGAATGCACCTTGTATGGAACATGTGATCTAAAAGGGTTTCATGTACTTTCTAATCACAGGCCTTCAACATTTGCACAAGCGGCTAAACTTAAGAGGATGGCACTAGCTAAGGAGAAAGACCTTGCAAAAAGTATGTCATTTTTTTAATGAGTGTTTTACAATGCTCTATAGGAAACCTTTCGTTTTCTTTTCTTTTTATTTTGTTCTGTTTTATTTTGTGTGTAATTTATGTAGCACGTAGAAAGTTGTTTGGGAAGATAAGACTCATTAGACAATCTAAATGATCTTCTTCAATTTTATAGTTTTAGAATCTAGATTTGAGGGCATTTGAACATTGGCAATGAATGATAATGGAATAGAATTGTAGATTGATATAGGATTTAGTTTTTAGGATTTGTAGAATTAGGTTTTGAAACATGAATTTGTTGAAGTCATATGGACTATAAAAGGATTCAGTTGTTAGGTAAAGTAGGTGTATATTAAACCTAAAAAATGTTTAGATTATTTTGTTTTGAATGCTGGGTGTCATTGTGAAAAACAAAAATAATCCAAGGGGAAATTTTCAACTCGCTTGACAAGGCATTATCTTGACTAGTTGGGCTTTTTTCTATTGTTCTTCCTATTATTGCTAAATCGTTATGACATGGTATTCCATGCATCTTCTCATAAAAATGTAGGCGTTTCTTTTTTTTTTGGGACCTTCCTCTTCTTCCATTGAAGGCTTAATGAGTTCTCCTGTTAAGCTTATAGACAACCTATGAAGCACGGACGCCTCTCCGGAGGCAACATATGGGTGTCGGACACGTGTCGGACATGGACACGCGGTGGACACATGTCCGACACTCTACCAAAGGTGTCCCTTTTTTGTTTTTTGAATTTTTCCAGCCGGACACTCTTGGGACACTCTCTTGGACACGTTATGGACAGAGAGGGAGAGAAACCGTAACCTGTTGAAGAGAGAGAGAGAGGGGAGGGTGAAGAAAAACCTGTTGAAATGAAGTCCTAAATCAGGCATGTTCTTCGTTTCTTCAAATCTCTTCTTTGATCTTCTGTTTTTCTTCATTTTTCTTCTTCTTTCTTCGTTTCTTCTATTCATCTGTGTTCGTCTCTCTCTCTCTCTCTCGCTATGGTGTTCCAACTCTCTCTCTTCTAGCGTTTGACTCTCGCTATCTTTTTTCTACTCTATTAATTTTTTTTTTCTTCTAATAATATATATAACAAAAACCTTTTTTTCCCCTCTTTTCCTTTTTCCTATTTTTTTAGTTATTATTATTTGCTTAAATAAATTATTTTTATTTATAGAAAAAATTTAATTTATGAATGATATTTGATATTTAAATAAATAAATAAATAATATTTATAATTTTTAATTTTACATGTAATAAATAAAATTATATATATTGAGCGTGTCCCCAGCGTGTCGTATCTCCCATTTTTTGAAAATTTGCATGTCCGCTTGTTCGTGTCGTGTCCCGTGTCCATGCATCATAGCAGACAAGTGTCCAAATTGTGCTTGGTATCCAGATAAGATGATTTCACTGGGGGACCAAAACAAAGTGATAAAGAAATGTGACAGAATTAGCTATTTCAAACGAATATTGGTATGAATTTTTTGATGTAAAGTAATGATATTTAGCATTAGTCAAAATAGAAACTTGAATTAAAATTAAAACAAAGAGAGGACTCCTAAATTTGAACATTTATTTGAAGATTTGAATTTCTTCAAGGTAGATTATGACCTAAAATTTCATTCTCAGTCTTAATGTAAAGATATTAAGTACTATGCAAGAACCTCCAACAACCACCCCCCCCCCCCCCAAAAAAAAAAAAAAAAAAAAAAAAATACCCAACCAAAAAAAGAAAAAAGAAAAAGGCTTCTCCCTATGTTATACCTAAACGTAATATATTGCATTAGTCTAAAGGTTTGAAAAAGGTAAAAGAACATTCTTTTTGAAGAAAAAAGATAAAAATAAAAAATACTCCAATAGTCAAATGCCCTTATTTAGAGCATTCACAATGGACACATTAAGGATGCTGTTAGTGTCAAATGCCAAGTTTTGGCCAGCCAAGTGTGTTGTTTGGTGCTGCAATGGAATTGCTAAGGGCAACGTTAGTGCTCAATGTTAGTGTCAGATGCTAAAATGTGTGTTAACTGCAGCCAGTGTTCTAGCCAGCAAGGGAGAGAGGGAAGTGCCGTGGGTCATCCGGCCGGTTGTCCCCCCGGATGTCCGGACCTTCAGGGGGAAAAAAAAAATGCAGAGTTTTTTTTTGGCCGGTCAGATGATTTTATGGCCGGCCGGCTTATTACCACACATCTTACCAAAGGTGCACTGACAAGGAAGAGAAAGAGGGGCACTGACAGTGCAGTGGGGTGGGGCCCACTGCACTTTTCAATTATTTTATATTTTATTTATTATTTATATATATATACATATTTAACACACATTTTAACATACACCTTAACACATCCATTGTATCACCATTCACTCACTAAATTAACAAACTCTTAACATACATTTTTGGGTCCCACTTTTATCACTTTTTGTCATATAATACACACTTTAACATTCATTTTTAACACATCCATTGTGGATGCTCTTAGTTCCCTATAAGAACTTTGCATAATTATGCAGGTCTCTTGCTTCTCAATTTTATCCTTATTTTTATTACAATATATATGTATATGTATATATATATATATTAATCAACTATCAAGGTATGACTATTGAAGCAGGCTAGCTGTTGTTTAGACAAAAGTTTAGAGAAAGTGTGCTATTATTTATAGTTTTCCTTGAAAATGAAGGGAAGACATATTTACTAATAAAAGAAAGAAAGGCATATTTCACAAAAGTGAAGAATACCCAGTAAGGGTTTCGCTACTGGTCAAACTCACCACACACCCCAAGTCTAACCTTCAGGGTGGTGGACCTTATCCGCTCTGGCATTACACACCCGATGTGAAGGTTAGAGCTAGTTAAATGCTACTATATTCGATTCTTGGTGAGATGAACTAATATTACTAGTTAAATTTGTGAGGGCTATCTCATTCCTTGTGAGTGCGTCATATTCTACTCGGAGTTTCACTCTTTATTTTTACTAGTGTGGAGATTAGAAACAAAATGACATGCTATTGAAAATTGCAAATTTGTTTTCCATATCTAACTAATAACATTAAAAATTGATTTTTTTTTTTTTTTGTTGGGGGGGGGGTCACAACTTGGAAGTCCCTTTTAGTTTGTGAAAACATTTACCCTTTGGGGTTCTTCACCATTTTGTTTGGTGGTGGTGGTTATGCGAGGCAACCTCTGCCAATGCATAGAGTGTACACTGTCCTTTTCATAATGGGTTGACGGGTTCTCATTGAGTGTTTTGAGTGTGTAAATCGTTTAGGTCTGGCTTACGTGGTCTATTAATTGGTATTAGTGTTGATGGACTGATATGATTTGTAATGCCCTGACCCTGTATTGTTCAATATTGTCTGCTCAATGAAGGTCCAAAGCTCAAACTTTAAGACACTTCACACACATTTTACCACGTGATCTGGGACAAAAATCAAAATATATGGATTTTGTACCTTCATCTCACCTCATCCATCTTGGCCCCAAGACTCGAGGAGTCTTGGCTCTTGGATCTGGGGCACCACAAAATCAATGGGTTTAGCAGTTTTTTAAGTGTGTCTCAGTTCATTAATATGTTGCATTGAAATTTGACTTCTTGCTTCTGACAGGTACCCTTATTGGCTGATTCTTAGTTTTTATTTTTCTCATATGCCAAGCTTTAATTGTGTCATAAGTTGCTGCCTTTTAAAAGTTTATCATCCTTCAAATGCATCTAGATTTTAAGCTGACTTATCTTATATCAGCTTGAAAGATAGGTACCATATGAGATGTACATGTTTATGCTTCAAAATGGTTAGGCTTTGCATGCTATGTCGAAGTTATTAGCCTTTCTGTCTGTGCCTTGATCTTTCTGTGTTTTCTTCCTGTTGTATTTTGTATTTACTGCTGTTTTGTAATTGCTTTCGCAATTTGGATTTGTTTTGCCTCATATGGATGGAAGCTAACACACACCATTAAGTAACTTGCAGTTCAAGAATTGCACAAGAAGGAGATGAAATTGTCATATGATGCCTATTTGAAGGGTCTCACAATATTAAAGGTGATCTTGGGAACAACTTGATGTGTAAATATTTGTATGTTTCACTCAACAAAGTTCTGAAGTGTTTACTTGCATGGTTACCAAACAGATTTTTACATATTTTTCGCTGATTTGCTGGTTTTGGCGGATCCCCGTGGCTGCTATATCTAAGCAACTTGTGGAGCCCTTTGGTAATGCATACCTGTCACTAATATTTAAATTCATATTTTGTTTCCTGTTTACCTTCTGTGTGTACAACTTCGCCATCGACTCTGAAGTTCGTATACTAGCCACCTTGTTGTGATGCTGCATTTCTTACTCTGATTAACAAATTTCACATGGATGACACACTTTAAGCTAAGCCCATCAGCAGGCATGATTATTCATCAGTGTTTGAAGAAATAGAAATATTGAAAGGTTACTGTAGTGTCTTGATTCAGTACAATTGTCCTTTTGCAGGGAAGGTGTTATCTTGGAGAGCAGGGAGTCCTTTGAGCGACAATGTCATGGTAATGAACTAGTTACAGTTTTCTGACTCTTCTCATTTTTTGTTTTATCACTAGATAAATGTTTTATAAACCCATTTTGTCAAAAAACAAAAAACAAAAAAGCAAACGTGTTCACACACAAACCAACACACTTCAACTCAATTCAACAAATCTTTGTTTCAATTACTTGGGTTGAGCTATATGAATCAATGTTATCATGTCTTAGTTAAGTCTATAGCCATTATGTCATTTCTTTCTTATGATCTTGACGTATGTCCTCTTTGGCTTTCCTCTATTTCTTTTTACACCCTCAACGTGGGTCAAATCACACCTTATCGGTGTGTCAGTTGGTCCCCTATGTGCATGGGCATAAAATATCAATCAGTGTGTTTGGTTTGAGTTTTTTGAATTAAGTTTTTTGAAAACTTAGTTTTTTGATTTTCGTGTTCTTTTGTTTTTAGTGAATATTTTTAAAATTTTAAACATTTTTTTTACTTTTTTAGATGCACCTTATTTAGATATATCTAAAAAGTAAAAATTTGTGAAAAAATATTTTAAAAATTCAATAAATACATAAAAATACAAAAAATGTACTGAATTCTAGTATTTTTTTTTTATATTTTTGGTATTTTGTGAATTTTTAAAAGGTTTTTTTCACAAATTTTTACTTTTTAGGTATATTTATATTAGGTATGTCTAAAAAGTAAAAAAAATTGCTTAAAATATTAAAAAATTCAGTAAAAATAAAAAAACACGAAAAATAAGAAAATAGAATTTTTTGAAAAGTGTTTTTGAAAAGTGTTTTTGAAAAAACACAACCAAGCAAGCTGAATTATTTTCCGTATTTTATCTTTGTTTGGTAACCACTTTTAATTTCTCTTTGATGCATTCATTTCTTATTATTTCTTTTTTGGTGTAACATCACTCATCCAACTCATTTTCTTACATGTAAATGTTGTGCATTTTAGGCCAAGTTTGGCATGTCTTGAAAAAGATAAAAAGTCAAAAAGTCACTATCCTATTTAAGTCACATCATCTTATTTAAGTCACATCACCTCTCTTACACATCACTTCAAACCCAATCCAAACCCAATCCATATTTCATAAAAAGTCAAAAAGTGCACGAAAAATAAGAAAATAGAATTTTTTGAAAAGTGTTTTTGAAAAGTGTTTTTGAAAAAACACAACCAAGCAAGCTGAATTATTTTCCGTATTTTATCTTTGTTTGGTAACCACTTTTTAATTTCTCTTTGATGCATTCATTTCTTATTATTTCTTTTTTGGTGTAACATCACTCATCCAACTCATTTTCTTACATGTAAATGTTGTGCATTTTAGGCCAAGTTTGGCATGTCTTGAAAAAGATAAAAAGTCAAAAAGTCACTATCCTATTTAAGTCACATCATCTTATTTAAGTCACATCACCTCTCTTACACATCACTTCAAACCCAATCCAAACCCAATCCATATTTCATAAAAAGTCAAAAAGTGCACTTATTTAGATCATCTCCTTTAATAGTTTTGTTTTTTTCCTTCTATTAAAAAAAAACTTCAGCTGAGATGTTTAGATTTCTATCAGCTGTACTCGTTAATGTTTCACGTATTTGATACGTAGCATGGTTGAGATATTTTATGATTCTTAGCCCACTTTTTGCATATGCCACCAGTGTAAATGACATAGAACAGAAGTGCACATGTCCAGTCCTGAAGATTATTTTTTTTCTTTCCAGTCATCTGAAGCAAATAAAATAATGTGCAGATCAAGTAATTCTAGGACATTATTAGCTTGATAGTTTCTACGTGCACAAATCATAAGATATCAGCATGATGATTTTTCTGCATTAGGGTTCTGATAAGGTGTTATAATGCCAATGCAGGTCGGGATTATACCATGGTTGATATTATCTACCAGAGTTAGCAAAATTATTTGTCGAAAAGTCTTCAACTAGAAGGATTTGCTACTCTGAAGAAGATAAAGAACTCGGGATAAATTGTTGTCATCCATTCCCTGTATTTATCTAAATTCATTGATTTTGTTTTACTCGGGGTTTTTGTATGTACAATCGTAATGTCAAGAGAGTGGAAGACTACCCTCTCATAAAAACTTTCTTCTTGTTTATTTTTGTTAAATGAAATTCAGAAAAGCAAAAGTGAAGTTACGCTCCGTTTGGGCGGAAAACATTTTTCTATGTTTGGTGGTGGTGGTGGTGGTGGTGAAATGAAGATGGAGGTGGAGGTGGTGGTGGAGGTGAGAGTGGCGATGGTAGTGTGGTGACGACTTTAGTACAAAAAATATTTTCTGCCTTTTAAAAGTGGTGACGACTTTAGTACAAAAAATATTTTCTGCCTTTTAAAAGTGAAAAACATTTTTTTGCCTATGTAGATTTGTTTTTGTTGGCCATGAAAAATGATTTCTGTTGATTTTTGTTTCCATTATACCAAACACCAAAAAATATAGAAAATATTTTCCAAAAAACGTTTTCTGTCCAAACAAACAGAGCCTTTGTGGGATTGGTTCATGGTGGGCTTACAGTGCTTTGAACTTGCTTTGTATTTTGGTATTTCATCAATATGGTGTTTTCTGTATTGCATTAGATATATTTGGTTTTATGCTGTGTTTGGTTGAGGGATTTGAGGAGGGACTTGGAAAGAAAAATGGAAAAGGAAGGTGAAATATGAATAAAACATACCTATATTTCACCTATTTTCACATACCTTTTCTCTTTCCCTTTCCAAATCCCTCCTCAAATCCCCCAACCAAACACAGCATTAGAGTTTTTGAAAACAGTTTTCAAGAACAAGTATGAGAGAGGGTGTGGCATGCTGTGCGGTGGTAAGAGACGCTGGTGGTGAAAGAGAAAAATAGTGGTGGCTTTTGGTGGTAAAAAGGGAAAATGGTGATTGACTTGCAGCGTTGGAAGGGAAAGAGTGGTGGGTAGCTTGTGGTGGTTGAAGGAGAAGTTGGTGGTGGCATTCGGTGGGTATTTTGGGTCTCCTTTGTGGTTTGTTGTAAACAAAAAAAATAAATAAATAAAGAAAAATAAAAATAATTTGATGTAGAAGAGAATTGGAGAGGAGAATTTTGTCATTTCACATTATTATAATTTTAAAGTAATGTTAAATGAAGGGTAAAAAAAGGAAAAATGTTTGGAACCTCCAGAAAAGAGGACTCCATGACCTTTATTGATGTATGGACCATTGATGTGTTTGAATTTTTTTTGAAAGTTGTGCCTGACAATGAGATGAATGGTTCAAAATATTTTGGGGTTGTGGTGGTTGTATTTTGTGGGAGTCTCTATCATTATTGTAAAAAAAATAAATTTAATAACTCAGTTGTCTCCATTTAAATCATTTAACATTATATTTATACAATTTTTTTTTAAAAAAAATTTAATGTATGATATAAACTTATTCAAAACTGAACTCTATCCTAAAAAACTTATCTCAAGGACATATTATTTATTTTCTAATTTTACTACTATTATAAAAGTGTGAAGAACTTACATGTTTTTTACTTTTTTTAAATCTCAATTTTATTTTCTCAAATATATTATATTTTTAAGTTATGAAGAGTTCTATATAAATCAATTATCTCTTTATTTTTAGAGTTGAACACTCAAAAATTATATACCTGTTTCTAAGAGTCTTATATAAATATAAACAAACCGTCTCTCTTCTTATTAAAAAAAAAAAACTGTCTCCTTATTTTTTATATTGATGATGATCGAAGAACAAAAAATAATTACTTTTTTTTATTTTCTGTGTCTGCTTCTATACTTATATACATAATATAATTCTTCATTATGGATCAAATCATTGAGAATAATTTTGGTTGAATTTTAAAATTGTATACATTCGTTCGAATCTAGACAAAGGAAAGCAAATGTGTTTTTAAAACAAAAATTTGTGCTGCTTCTAAAAAATTCAAAGGTTATCTTTATACACTTTTTTTTTGTTTAAATTATATTTTATGAACTGTAATTTTACATTGTACTTTAATAACCAAGGTATAATGTCAAAATTCTAAACCAGAACCACTTTCATTGGTTTTATTTTTTAAATCTGTTTTTTAGTTTTTGGTTTTTCATATTTTCTCAATTTTGGTAATTAAAGATACTAAATTTTTTTCATATTTTATATTTAAATTATGCTTTTATATGAAAATCTAATATCTAATAATCTAAATAGAATTAAAAAGTAAAGTACTACTAAATTTTTTTATAAATTCAAACATGTACTGATTTTTTATTATTATATATTTTTGTTATTATTATTATTATTATTATTTATTTTTTCCAAAAAGAATATATAACAAATTATTTTCTAAATGTATTTAGATTAAGTGAATCTAAATTTAAAAGTAAAATTAAAAAATAAAAAAGTATTAAATTAAGTGAATCTAAAAGGAAAATAAAATGATTATTAAAAAAAAAAAAAGAGTCAAAGACAAAAAATATGAAAATCAAAAAATTTAAAACAAAAGTCTGAAGGAACAAACCAAACTAAACATTATAAACTTCTATTTTTTAAGAATCTTTCTTTATTGATCTCTAATTTTATACAAATTATTCACGAATTCCTTTTAATTTTTATGTGAATTTAACAATCTAATTAAAAAATTGTGCGTACACACAAAAATGTAATACTAAACATTTACATTATGACGAACTATTTAATTATAAATAATTAACTTCTCATTGTTACGCTGTATTATATTGTTACAAAAGATTTCACATACTATTTTTGTGATATCTTATATATGTCAATGTCAACATATACAAATATATATATAAAAATATAAATGTAAATTTATATATGTCACTGTATCCACTTATATATGTCTTTTTTTGATCAGCAAAGAAAAAGAAAACTTTTATGTCAATGTAAATTTTCTGTAAATGTATTGTTCTCCTATCAACTTATATTCAATACATATATGTCATACAAACAAGTGACCAAAACAAACACTTTCAATAACAAACCAAGACTTTGCAAAGCATCTCTATTACGACAATAATTGTACTTTTTTTCCCTTACAGAAAAAATCACATTATTGAAGGAAAATGAATTTTGAAATTCATAATAATATGATATCGTCTCAAACTCTTACTCAAAATTTTTTTTTATTTATTTATTACAATGAGTTATAATGGTGAGTAAGAAGAAAAACAAAAAGATGGTGACTACAGAAGATCTATTAAAACATAGCAAAGTTAGATGAGTTGAAGCAGGAATTGTCCTACCTGTTGTGAAATTTAAGAAAAACAATGTACCTCATACACATATTTTATATTTATAAAATTTCTCATTTATTATTTAAATTCTTCAGTTGAGTATATATTCATATTTTACTTATTTATATTTTGGATACAGATCAATTTACCCATACAAGTCTTCATACTTTGTATACATATCACATACTAATTTTAGAGACATGCATAATTATAGTACTAACAGTTGATGAATAATCACGTGCCATGTATAACAAACATGCCCAACCACTAGTATCTTTATGTGCACAAAGAAAATCTTCAAAATTCCGAATTTTACAAATAAATTGTAAACGTTATCAAATCTGGCCTTATATTTCAAGCGAGCAATGATTTATAAACAAAAATATTTTCAAAAAAATGAAATAAAAATGTTTTAAACTTTATTTAAATGAAATATAAGATTTCAATTTTACTTGGCATCGACTACTAAGCCAACTTATTGATTAAAAAAATACATTCCACTAATTTTTTTAAAGGTCTCGTGGCAAATTCATTTTCCGCTAATTACTCTAAGAAGAATAAGATTAAAAAGTTGGAAAAAATATATTTTTGTAAGCATTAATTTTTTTTTATCAGCAGAGAGTACGTGTTACGCAGTGATAGTGCATGCGTGCGTGCGTATGAGAAAATTGGGTCATACAAAGTTGTCACGTTGGGAAAATCTTCGACCCTGCATTTATGTGCTTGACCGCTGATCGTCTTCTAATTTGGATCTCAATTTCCAAGTATCCACTTCTAATTTTTCTCATTTATTTACAATTATTTTTCTGGTTTCTGATAATAATTTTTTAGTCTCAAGGTACCCAATTTCTTTGTTTATATACTTGATAAGTTGATGAGGCTTCTGTATTTTGCTAAATTAGATATGTAGGGAGATTGTAGAACTGTAGTGTAGTGTTAGTGTACTTGTGTGAGTGTGTGTGAGTGAGTCTGTGAGAGAGAATTTTATAAATAATGTGTTCTTGATAACTTAGGCCCCGTTTGGGGACTAACTATTTCAGTCAATTAGCCAAAAAGTTACTAAATTAGTCAAAAAGCCAACAACCCATACCAAAAAGTCAAAGATTACGGCTTCTCTCTACTTTTTGCACAACTTTTCGTAATTAGCCAAAAAGTCATTCCAAACATACAAGTTTTTTTTAGCTACCTTTTTAGCCAAATAACCAAAAAGTTACTAAATTAGCCTGTTCCCAAACGAGGCCTTAATATGATATTGAGAGCTAAACTAACCCACATTCTATTTTTATTTTATTTTATTTTTTTATAGTTTATTTATGCTAATTCATCATGATTTAGGGAAACAATAATAATTAGAAAGGGACACCAATTGACAATAAAATGAGGGACAACTGTATGACCATGTGCAATGTCGAATGATTAACATTGGAGGAAATGGCTATGACTTCTAATAGAGTCAACTGGAGGAAATGGATCCATGTAAACGATCCCAAGAAACTGGGACAAAAGGCTTTTTTGGGTCAAGTAGAGTTGTTTAGATATTTATTTATTGTAATTTTAGAATAATCTTGCCCTCCATTTGGTTTTGAATAGAATGTGGAAGCAAAGGGAATGATAGTTTTGTATCTTATGCTGAATGCTATTTGGTTTCCTAATACGGAAAAGAAACTAAAGTCCAACTTGATCAAATGGTTGTATTGGGCTTAATTGAGTTAAGTACATTTTGTTATTTCTCACAACTAGTAAAACCTTTTAAGTTTGAAAATTTGGAATTTATTTCTTTTTGTATATTCTCAGAAACCACGTATAGCCTTTGTTACAGATTACGAAGTGCTATTCATACGGTAGCTAAAAGCCTTATCTGTGTCTATGGAAGTTGAAAGAAAGAACTTAGGGTCTGTTTGGATGGTTTTGTATTTCAAATCTAGGGACTTGACCTTGATCATCCAAAGACAATAATTCTAATTTAGATATGATAATTTACTTATGAATTTGAAGATTATGTTAAATCACATTATCATGATGGATTTGAAATAACTATATAAAAGTAGTTATTTGAAATCATGCCAAGGATTCTCTTTCTAGTTACAACAATCCTACCACAATATATATCTTCTATGTCAACCTATCTTCTTCCATTGTTTTTCTATCCATTTAACTTCAAATCTATGGATTTGAAATCCACATCTATCCAAACGGAGTTTTAGTAATAATTGGCTAAAAAAAGCAGCAGAAGTAAATTTCAGTAAGAGTGGCAATAACACGGAACTATGTCTTTATTTCCCAATTTCCCATCATGTTTAGGTCCCACACTGTTACCAAGTCATCTATGGATTCACTTTTGGATTTTAGAGGTCTCCTTTGAGATGCTAAGAGAAATATAGGAGTTCAAACTTGTCATTTGTGCAGGAATGCATGTTAAGAATTCACATGGTGCTTCTAAGAACTCGCGTAGTTGCTGGATATAAATTGCCTGCTACTAATCAAACATTAGAGAGGAGAAATATACATTTGTCACCCCCTTTATTCTTGATGAACCTTTACAATTGCTTTACTCAGGTTCTTATTTTTCATAGACTGCCAAGATATCTTAACTTTGACATATTAATGGCATTACCCTTTTTAGCTGGGTTGTCCATCCTGTTACAAGTCTGGAGGTGAAAACCTCATGGCTTGTGGACATTTAAGACTTCATGAACAATATTAGCCCCTTCAAGTAGTTGGAGTAAAGCTTCATTTAGTTGAGTGACATTCAACAATTTCAATTTCAATAAGCTGGCTGCCATCTAGAATTTAAAGCAATGGTATATGTTGCTAGAAAGCTTATACATCTGTCCATGGACTACCATACATTATTTTAATAGTTTATCGAAAAGTGACTTTTTTTGTTGTAATGAATGTGAAGTAAGCCATAATATAGAGGGAAGCTACCTAGATTGTCATCTTACTTTCCTTTTTTCTTTTTTCTTGATAATTGAGAACCGATCTTAGACAGAGTCCTTTGGATCCACCAAGGAAGCTAAACTCGAGGTTCAAAGGTCACCCCCTAAGCTAGTGAACCGGGCAAACAGGGGAGAATATTTGAACCCTCATCAATAATGTGGGGAGCATACCCACTTAGCAACTCCGATGGCTACTCAGTGGTGATTATCAGCTTAATTTGCAGTAAAGAATCCATTGTACCTAGTCGGCCTTCTCTCTATGACATTGCTTAGTATATTGCTGCAACTCCTGATCTTATCCTTGTTAGATAAAAGTTGCAATGTTTATTTATTTATTGCATTAGCATTTTAGTGTGATTATAAATTGGGTGCAAAATTGCAGGTTTTGTGGATTAGAAAAAGAGGGCAGCAACCAAAGATACTGCAAGACTTGCTTTAACAGATCTTGCCAAGTACGTTGACCTTCCCATAGTCGAAAGCTTCAAAAAATTTGAAAGTTGGTCTTAACATACTCAAGAAAAAGTGCCAAGAATTTGGCATTCGTCATTGGCCATATAGTAAGATCAAATCGCTTGACAGTCTCATTCATGATCTCCAGGTGCGTTCTTTTGCTCACCCCTTTCTTTTTGACTTTTGCTGCACTAAACACCATGTTTGACTACCTTTCGGTAATTTTCCTGTATGTTATGCTTGTTTCATTGTTTTTCTTTCTTTGCTTTTTCTCCAGAAGGAAATTCTAAAGCACTTTTCAAAGGCATTAAGTTGTACTTTCTGTAGATTTTTCTTCTTGTGTTGCACGAGTGTCTCTAAGTGGACATGAAACAAAATTGAAGCATCCACTTTGCAGCACCAGAACATGAGATTCATTGAAATTTGAGAAGATTGTGCTTATAAGTGAATTATTTTATTATATATTGAAAGTAAATTTAAAACTAAAGAAACGATAAACTGCACTGCAAACCTACACAAGTGGGCCATCTTTTATGTCTTTCATTTGCAAACCAAAGAAATTAAAAAAAATGCTCTTGCTCTTTTGCTAATTATGGATGATGTGGGGAAGAATGTTAATCTTTTAGACAGTTTTGTTGACTGGAATTTCGGTATACATTGCCAGCGGTTCTTATAAGCAAGTAATGTGAATAATTTTTAAAGACAACTTTGGAAAAGCAGCAATAGCACATCATCTGCAATATTTGCAGCTGTTGGTATGTTTCATTTATGAAATTTGGTTAACCTTGTGGTGGAACTATCTTTTTTTTTTTTGGGAAAAGTTAGGGATTATGAAATTTTTTTCACGAAAATGATTATAAAAGATTTATGATCCTTAGATTACCTTGATTAGTGTGTAGTGCTTTATTCTAAGTGTAATCCAAGGGTCATAAAACTTTCATGATTAATTTCATAAAAGGTTTTTCATGATACCTAACATTGCTATTTTTTTTTTTTTTCTTCCTTCTGATAACCAGGAACCGTATCCTAGGGCTGGGGCCCCGCCCAGGAGCGTATATTAATGCACCATATATGGGCTCACTTCACTAATTAGGGTATTTTTTTTGAACTTAACCACATAATTAGGTGTATTGTAAACGTTATTTCCAAACTACGGAATAGCGTGTTCAGCAAAAACACTTTATTGAGGGTTAAGGGCAGAACCAAGAGCCAAAAGACAAATAAATTTTTTTTACCATATACATATGCACATGTGTGGGGAGCAAATATTCCGTAGGGCCCGTACTCCTTTCTACCAAACTCCTTGTCTGTCCGATCGACCTGCGAACACAACGGCGGTGAGCTACCCAGCGGTATGTGGCTGGAAAACCCCTCCGACGGTCAAGTTAGCACACCTTCAGAGATAGAGAGAGAGAGAGAGAGAGAGAGTTGAGTGTTTAGGTTTTTCCTACCAAATGATGTTCCATCCCCCCACATGGGGGGCACAGTCATGCTTATATACTTTCTGCGTTCAAATCTGCTCCCATTAGCCTCTTGACACGTGGAGCTGCTCTCCCATCTGTCAGCACAAATCCAGCAATCACCACCTAACCAAACCGGCAGACTACATTAGTGGGAGCTCGGCAGCCCGGCGGCATCGCCTCGACTTCACACAACCGTGCTGCATAACGAGTCCGAGTGCTCCACTCGTCGAGCTCCATAATGACCGTGCTCGGTTGCATTTCGGCATAACCGAGCTCAAGACAGGTCGAGCTGGTAAACCGAAGCCCTTCCTGTCGAGCTAAATACGCGAACTGTGGAATCCCGAATGGCAGGGATCATCTCGACCGAGTGCTCAAGTAGCTCGGTCCCCACATGGACAAGCCCAAGTAGCTCGGTCTCAACATGGACCTGGGCCTCAACCGAGCAGTACTATCTCCGGACGGGCCCAAGCTATCACGGCCCAAACACGCTCGGCCCTCAATTTGCCCGGCCTTTACCATGGCCCATTCCAGCTCATAAATCTCCCTCTTAGCACACATGTATGTACAATAGGCCCATTGGGTAGAGTTGTGGAAAAGTGATTATAGATTATAACTTAACAGATTATGGCTTATAGTTGTGAACATAAGCTGTTAACTTGTTTGGTGCAGCTGTGAGATTATGAATTTAAGCAACAGAGTAGTGTTTGGTTAATAAGCTGTAAAATAACTTTTTATTATATAATTGTCCTTTCTACCCTTATATGATATAAAAATGATTATTTTGTCAATTTTTTCAGTTTTAATTTTCATTAATAAAAGTTAATATAATTATTATTAATTAGTATCAATTAATATAAAAATTGATACATTTGCTAAAAATGAATGGAAGTATTATTGTCATAATTATTTTTCATTATAAATTAATTGCTTAATTAGTATCAATTAATACTAAAATTATTAATTAGTATCAATTAATGGCTTAATTAGTCTCAATTAATACTAAAATTATTAATTAGTATAAATTAATATTAATATTTAATTTTTATTAGTATCAATTAATATTAATAATCAACAATTGTTATTAATTAGTATCAACAATATTAATTTATTAATAATTAATACCAATTAATATTGATTTTTTTCTTTTTCTTCAGAAATATACAATTATTTACTTTTTAATTAATATAAAAATATACAATGTGAATTTATTAATAATTAATACCAATTAATATTGATTTTTTTCTTTTTCTTCAGAAATATACATTTTTTTATTTTTTAATTAATATTAATATTAATATTAATATTTGAGTATTGACGAGGGCATTTAAGTAATTTTAACCCCCCACACCAGCTGCGCGCTTAAGTGAAAAATTTAAACACTCCTTCACCAGCTTTTGAGATAAACTGAGAAATAACTTGATTTAAGCTATAAGCTGGTTAACTTAAGCTGCACCAAACACAATATTTTAGCTTAAATTAAACTAAAAGCTGAAATAAGCAGCTTATAAGCTCTACCAAATAGGCCCAATATGATATATAAATCATGTACATACACAAAAAAATTCAAATACCATAAAAGTAATTTCTAATAGGATGAAGTTTTTTTAGTGCAAAATGAAAAGAAAGTGTAACATAGGAGAAAAATGAGATATATATTTTTTATACTGAGAGCCATTTTAAGTATAAAATAAGATATATTTTTAAAATGTTACAACAAACCATATTTTTCATAGAAAAAAGGGGTCATGGCTCTCCTAGTTCCGTCCCTGTTGAGGGTGACCAACAAACTCAGGCAAGATATACTCAATAAAAGGCACAGAGCTAGAGCTTGTGAGAATCAGATCCAAACAACGCCCCTATTTTGAAACTGTAAGAAAAGAACACGGACTTGTTTACATTGATTTGCTTCAAATGCTGATTATGGCCTTTCAAAAATCTGCTTTGATTTTTGGTTTTGGCATTTTTGGAATATTTTGAACTTGTGTACATGGTTTCCATTAATGTTCTTTCTTTTCTTTTTTGTTTCTCCCATTAGTGTTCTTTGGGTGACTTTTCGTCATACATAATGACTTCTTCTACGCGTTCTCGAGTTTTGACAGCATGTTTCAAAGCGTGGCGACTCTGGTCAACGTACCCGCAATACGGACTTGACTCGTTCTGTATGGATCAACAATTATAGACATATTGATGATAATATGACCTATCCTTTTCTTCAATGACTTCTACAGTTCCATATTTGAATATATTGCTGTTTCCCCATGATGTGGTTTCAAGAGATGTGCATGTGTTTTGTTGGACATATTTGGTATGATACCAACCTAATATTCCAGTATGTATATACCTCCAAACTTTCAGTAATGCTAAATATCATGAAAAACCTTTCATGAAAATAATCATGAAAGGTTTGTGACCCTTGGATTACACTTAGAATAAAGTACGACACATTAATCAAGATAATCCAAAGATCATAAATCTTTCATGATCATTTTCATGAAAATTTTTTCATGATCTCTAACTGTTCTCCCAAACTTTTGAATCACCAGTGGAGGGTATAAGGGCTTGTTTGGAACTGAAACTGGCTTTGAGTTCATTTTAATTGCTGTTCTTCCTTTTGATTCCACTCTTTCTTTCTCTCTGGTACATCGAAAACTGTAGTCTGGCAGGGGGAGCATTGCCGGGAAGATTTGATCCCTTGACCTCTAGTGTGATTAGATTTTCTCATCGTTTAGATAACGATTTTAAAAATATAAAAAGTTTAGAAACATTTTACATATGAAGTCTACTAATTTTATAACATTTGGCATGGTTCCATCTTTAATATACTTTTTCAATTTTTTAAAGATTGTTTGGGCTGACTGGACCTAATAAGTGTAAAATTTTGACTCAAAATTAAATATAAAAAAATCACTATAAAGACTAATAAACTAAAAAAAAATAAGGCAGGGTTTGTCACTAATTTAGCTTTTAGATATGAAAGTAAAGTCAATGGTATGGTTGAGTGAATGGTTTGAACACTGTAGAAATGGTGGTCTTGGTTTGTGGACTCTTCTTCATCAGTCCACTTGGATTTGTATTACAATAGAGAATGAATGCCCACCAATATTATGTCAACTTCGTCAAAATGCCTCTCTCTCACTCATTATTTGATTTTCCTCTTTCTATATTGTAGTCATGACGTAAATTTAGATGATGTCTTAATATATTTTTATTAATTTTTAAAAAACAATAGAATAGATGTCACAATATAAATTGCATACAGTATTATTCTAAAATTATTAAATAATCTCGTGAATGTCATTAATCCTTCTTTGGAAGTGTCTCTTTAAAGAAAAATTATTAAGTGATTTAAAATATTACATGTCTCGTCTCAGTACCTTTGCCAATCACGAAATGTTAAATCTTTTTGTCATTCTTTCATATCTCAATACAAAATTATAAATCTCATTCTATCTATCAATCTTTCATATTGCAACACAAAATCATAAATCTTACTTTATTTACCATTCACGAAGCACTAAATAACTTCTCCTCTCTTCATAAGTGACTATTTACTCAATATGACTGGTGTGGGTCGTGATTTGAACGACATATGATGATGATGAGCTGTCCACCGAGGACGATGTGCCTCAAATCATGGCACAGGGAAACAATTGTGAACTTTTTATTTTATTTTATTTTTTTATATAATGAAAGTGTAAATGTAATAAAGAAGCTTTTTTTTTCATCCAACGTGGGGACTGTTTTGCTCTATTTTTTATTTGAATTTTGCTTCAGACCCCGGGGTGCATCCCCAGTGAGGTGGCAGCCCTTGATTGGGCAAAAAACACACTGTTTGTTTGTTTGTTTGTTTGTTTTTTTTTTTTTTTTTTCAGTTATCAGTCAGTGGGGGTGTGCCACCTCACTGGGGGTGCGACCCCCACTGGAAGTGTATAGCACGGTTCTTTTTATTTAACCGATGAAATGGTATTATTATTTTTTCTAAGGTTAAATTATAATGTTCACTTTGAGATTTGAAGAAAATAATAAACTCAACAAGTTAGGTATAATTCTATTAGACTTTTATAAAGTTTTAATTCATATAACACTTAATCTATTTTTTATAAATATTTTATTAGTCATGTGAATAAAAAAAATAATATTGTTACATTTTTTGAACTTAAATGTATATATTATATATATATATATATTTTTGTGTTTTCATATTATCTGCATTAATTTCGATTTCTTTAATCTTATTAAGAAGGAAATCGATGTAATTATGCAAAAAGTAAGACTTATAGTATTATTTTTTTTAAAACATCATAAAAGATTAGTGTAATTTACCCTTTTGATAATATTAGACTCGCCTACTTTTTATTTAATAAAAGATATAATTTTTTGCTCACTTTTTCAATTTTTAGAATTCTTTGAATCGAGAGTTTTAACTATGCATATACCACACTTTATGGTGAATATATTATAGCATGACACTTCTATTACGACCCTTGGCCCCTTAAGTTGCCTATTCTATGAGTCGTCACCGTTTGTCTTTCAAAAAAAAAATAAATGATAAATATAACATAAAGAAGAACCCTTGTCAAATTTTGAGAAATTGGCATATATGATCTCAATCCTATATGAAATGACAATATGAATCCTCTCAGTGAAGACATGCTCAAAAGAAAAGGACCAAGAACACCCTCCTGATTGGTTTATTTGGCAAATAGTTCCCATGCAAACGGTATTGAGTAAATTAATATTGCAAATAGGTGGAAACAATCACGAAATAATTGCACTACAACTGTAAAATCATTTTTGGTGCAATTTTGACAGACAGAGAGAATTGCAACAAGTATCGAAATAGATTTGCATCATGCATAGTGGAGAGTTGTACCATCATAATTTTTTTTGTCACTGTTCTACTGAAATGTAATATTCACAACAGTTTTTGGCAGTGTTCGGCAAGATTTGGTTTTGGGTTTCTTTTGATTTTTTTTACTAAAAGATCAAGTTTTTGCAAAACTAAAAAAAACAAATTCAAACAAAATATCACATTCAACTCCATAATCATTTCATTTTTTTTCTCACAAACATCACATCCAACCACAAAAAAACCCAACTATCTTCCCAAACAACAAAAAAATTTTATCCAATAATATTCTACAACTAAAAAAATCTACATAAAAACTCACTTCCCAAACACCCACTTTGTGTAATTGATGAGATTTTTGCAACGCTCCTTCCTGGAATTGCGATTATTATGTTGAACGAATTCAAAGCCAGCCCACAGGAAAACCAAATTAAATCAATGGTTTTGGTGGGCCTGGTTGCCTAACTTACACTAATTTTCATTGGTTTGCTGAAAAAGAATCCGAAGTGACGAAAAAAGAGGTTTTTTAGGCAGTCAATTAAATTAAAAAAAAGATGTTTTTACACGTAACCAGAAATCAGTGTGGAAGAGAGTAACCATGCAGTGCATGCATACAACTCGTTTTTTAAATTAAAAAGGATTGACAGCCTTGAAAAGCTTTTCAAGTTTAAATATGAATTTGAGGATTCATGAAGCCTATTATGGATCTTATTTTAATGATTGGAGTTGTTCATTTTGTAAGGTTTTTTTTTTTTTTTTATATATTATTCATAAAACAAATTAAGTCGATCTAATATTATAATCTTTTCATTTTATTGTATTTGTCTTCAAAAAAATAAATATTCTATTTTTAAAAATATAATTATCTTCTATTTTTGCGGAGACAAATGCGATAAAAGAACAATGTTATAATTATCAGATCGATTTAATATTTTCCATGAATGATTTGCAATGAGGGCTCTACAATGAACGGTTCACGGTGGAAACCACGTGCCTCTATTGTATATACTAACGGTTGGTATATGTAATACATGTGTAATTCAAATAATTAATATGTCACTCAAGTAGTAAGAGTCTTCTTCATTAGATTAATTCAAGGTTCAATGTTTGAGTCCCACTCCTCTCACACCACCAAAGGTATTCACTTTATAATAATATAGATAAATATATATAGATAGATAGATGGGTAAAATTCTCTCTACTCCCTATGGTTTAAATACAGGTAGAAAACTCTCTTATGTTTTGGACTAAAGTGCTATTTTTCCGTTAAAAATAATGGAAGGTGTGTCACACTCTCTCAAATTGAGAGTGAATAATGCAAAAGTGTTAAGTCAAAGTCAAAAATTGAATCAAACGTCAATAATACCCTCATATTCATCTTATTTTCCAAATTAAATTTTAATCCTAATCAAACCCTAACCTTAATTGTCATCTTTTATCAAAAAATTAATTTAATTTAAAATGTTATTAAATGAGAAATTGGGTTAAAAATTAAATAGTAGATTGAGCTAATTTTATAGTAATAAATTAGATTATTTAGGTTAATTTATATATATATGTGTGTGTGTGTGTGTGTGTGTGTAAATGTTTGATTTAAAATGTTATTAAATAATAATTTGGGTTAAAAATTAAAAATTAGATTAAGGTAATTTTATGATAATAAATTAAGGTGTTCAATTTACTATGATTTTATTTGTTGAATATGTGATTAAGATAGGAAATTATATATATTAGGGAAGCGAAAAAGAGAACATACCATAGGGATATTTAGGTAATTTTGTCCTTACTTTTAATTCAAAATCATAATTTTGCGCTTTAATTCAAAATCATAAATCATAAGGATTCTTTGCCTATATTCAAACTATAAAAAGATAAAGTATTCCAAGACAAAATCAAAAAGGAATAAGATGAATTTTGACCTAGATAGATATATTTAATGAAATAGAAAAATGAGCTTAATGAGTCTCAATTATCGAGTTTTGTTCTTAAGATTATGTTTGAATTTTAGATTATTGAGTGATTTGTAAATGAGAAAAAAATGTGAATATATATATTATTCATGTTTTCATTTTTTTTTTGTTTTTTTTGTTTTCCATCTATAAATCGTTCTTTAGATCTAAAATTCAAACATAAACTAAAAAAAATAAGGAAAATTTACCCATAAGTCCTAGTTTTTGAAACGTTGAACCATTTAGTCCTAAAAGTTTTCTTATGCTCCATTTAGTCCCATTTTTACATCAGCATGATGTAAATGATATAAATGATCTGATGTTTCATTCTATAATTTCAAAATTTATTGAAATCTGATGAACATTAGATGTTTTTCATCTTATATTTTCAAATATTATTGAAATTTGATGAACATTAGATGTTTGAAATCTAATGTTTGTAACATGACTCTGATGTTATTAACATTGTATCTGATGTTATTAACATTGTAATGGGACCTTTCAGTCTATAAGAAAACTTTTAGGACTAAACAGTGCATAAGTTATTAATTTGGGATTTATTGGTGCATCCCCAAAAAATAATCACAATTTTAATTTATCTAATTATTCCACTAGATTCAACTTTTGAAATTCTAATTTTTCAGTGGGACCAAAGATAATTTTTCGTGGTTCCAAACATATATTCCTGTATGAGTCACGTCACTAATCTAAGCCAAAACCCTTTATGAAATTAATTAGGTAAAGTTTCACCTAATTTTTATTTTGACCCTTTAAATTGGATTTTTTTCACTTTAATCCTTCATATTTACAATCATTCCTACTTTGGCCTTTAAATTTGATTTTTCTCACTTTGGCCCTTCATGTTTGCAATCATTCTCCAATCAAAAATGTTTGCAATCCTTCTCACTTTGACCCTTCATATTTGCAATCCTTCCTATTTTACTTCTAAACTAACTCCCAAAAAATTAACAAAATCTATTACATCACCAACATATCAGCTCCATGTGTAATGTAAAAAAATTCACTAAAGATGCAAAATATGAAAAATAGAAAATAATAAAATTGAATTTTTTTTAGTCTTTTGTGAATTTTTTTCTTCAAATTTACTCATGAACATTATAGATGCATCTAGATTAGATGCACCTAAAAAAATAAAAACAAATTTAACTAAAAAAAGAAAAAAAGTTTATTAAAGACGGAAAAAAAAAATATACTAACTCAAATACTTGTATTGTCAATTCTGAAATGAAAAATTTACTTTATTTTTTTTTCGTCTTTAGTGAATTTTTTTTCTTTTTTTAGTTAAATTTGTTTTTATTTTTTTAATTGCATCAAATCTAGATACATCTATATGTAATAATGTTTATGAATAAATTTTTTTTAAAAAATCACTAAAGATAAAATGAAAATTTCAATTTTTTTTGTTTTCTATTTTTCATTTTTTGTATCTTTAGTAAATTTTTTACATCATACGTGGAGCTAATGGGTTGGTGATATGGCAGATTCTGTTGGTCTAAGAGTAAAGTGAGAAGGATTACAAATATAAAGGGCTAAAGTAGAAAAGATTGCAAACATGAAAGGCCAAAGTGGAAAAAAATCAAACTTAAAAGACCAAAATGGAAAGGATTACAAATGTGAAGGGTCAAAGTGGGAAAAGTTACAAACATGAAGGGCCAAAATGAGAAGAATTACAAACATGAAAGATTAAAATGAAAAAAATTAAATTTAAAGAGTCAAAATAAAAAATAAGTGAAACTTAAGCGAGACAAAGTATAAGTTACCCGATTAATTATTGAAATAGATCAAATCAATTTAGTACATATCAACATCTCATTGAATAATTGATTTTGACTACATATCCAGTAACCAATAATGACCATCTATCATTGGGCAATTCAAATCTACTCTTACGGTTTTGGCTATTCACTTCATTGATTGCAGAGTAAAACAACGCCATGAAATTTCACAAACCAAATTATTTTTCTTACTAAATTAGCTGTATATCACCTACTTTATACATTTAATTTTTGACTTGGTTTGGATGCACTCAACTTAATTATTTATTTATTTCTCATTTGACTTGGCAACAACTTCTGGAGTTTTGGTTCAATAGAAAGTATAGTTTATGGAAACTGTCTATCACGACCTGTCCTAGTTGATTCACGTTCTACCTCTTTAATAATTTTGGAGAATAACTAATTTAAGAAAAATGAGACATAAAATTTCAAATCAATGAGAATTTTTTTGATACAAATTTGTAGGGTGTATCATATAAACTTGCATTCAAAACATAACTTATTGATTGTAAAATATTTTACAACAATGTTATATTTTTTAATTTATCACTCCTAAATCACTTTTAATAATGTGATATTGAGGTAAGACTCCACATGAAACTACATCTCCTAATTTACCTTCTAATAATTTTGTCATTGGTTAGGTTTTGACACCTAACGTCATCCTCGTTCCCTAACCTTTCTCCATAATCAATAATGTTATTTAAAATTATTGTAAAAATTATATCAAATTAAACAATCAATTATGTAAGAAAATATAATAATACATATCAACAATCTCAAGACCGATCACCACAGGAAGGAAGAAAGAATTCCATAATGAAAAGAAAAGAAAAGAACAAAAAAAATGCAGAGAGCTAAGAGTGCCTAATAAGAATAAATAATTAATCTTTGTCATTGGTAAAAATTAACTCATTCATCTCTCAATTACGAGTATAAAAGAGTAACTAATTAAACTATTTAATTTTAGTTTTGTATATATCAAGAATTATCACATGAATCCAAAATATTAAATAACTGTGTACCTAATCAATAGGTTTCGAGATTCACTAATATTTTTCTATTTTTTTTAACGATATAAATACTCTCTTATTATTTGATTGACACAACCCTTTGAAGACAAGATAATTATTTCGAATCCGATTTTTCTGACATAATTTTTCTATAATGAGTAGATTATATTTTATACTATAACATGACATGTTAACAAAGTACATAATTTAATTATTCAAGTTACAATTGAAATAAAATGACAAAGTCATACATCTTAAAACGACATAATTTTACTTTAACTATTAATATGGATAGTTGAATTACCACAACAAGATTACTGTAAAACAGTCCATTATAAAAAATCCTGATCCAATTACTGTATATTAATAGATTTTTTTTTTACAATTTAGTAGATACTTATTTATTTATGAATATGTACAATTACACATAAAAAATGGTCGGTGAAATGCCCGCGAACTCGGCCACAAGTCGTTGACTAACATACCCGTCAATGGCAACGCAAAATAGCGGCAATCAAAACAGTGAAAAGTTTTAGTTCAAAAAAAACAATAAAATTGAAAAGATAAAAACTGCTTGCATATATAAAATGAAGTGGAGACAAACAATAACTGGACAACAGAACATCTCATGGGAAGAGGTAGTAACTGTTAATCCAAACAAAAAAAACACAAAACAAAAAAAAATGAGTTTCAACATCGTATCTAACGCCTCTCTTCTCTGTCTGTCTTTCTCTCTGTGAAAACTGCCAAGATAGGTTTAGGGCCAGTCCAAGTTGATGTTTTTATTGCCAAAATAGCAGCAAGAAGAGAGAGACAGAGGTCGATATGGGCAATTGCTTGGGATCTCAGGCGTCTGCTGATTCAAACCCCAGTCACAACAACCCCAGCGTCACCACCACTGCTCCTTCCACTTCAGGTAATCTTTTTTGTTTTTCTGGGTCTTCTGATTTTCCATGTATTTTCTCTTTCCTTTTGGGTTTTCAATGAAAATTCTTTCATTTTCACTCTTTTGTTCCAGTTAATCTTGTATTTCCCACCTTTTTCTTGTTCAATCACCGCATGGGTTCTCTGTAATTTTCAGTTTTCTGAATGCTATCTGTTTTAATTTCGCTTTACACATCAGAAATTAAATGGAGATTCTTGATATTTTTCTTAGTTTTTGTTAAGACCCAGAATCAATTTCGTTGTTCTTTTGTTAATTGAGTGGCAAACCCATTATTAACTGTTTATTTTATCTGTGGGTATATTTTCAGGAACCTCTCTATCAATATCATTGTTCTTTTGTTAATTGAGTGGCAAACCCATTATCAATTGTTTATTTTTATCCGGGTATATTTTCAGGGACATCTAACGGTTACAGTAATGGCGGGGTATTTTCGGTGACGAGCAGCAGTGCCTGCCAAAGCCTATTTTCGGCTGACGATACTTGTTTGAATGGAGAAATATTGCCCACACCCAACTTGAAGGTTTACAGTTTTACAGATTTGAAGATTGCAACGCGAAATTTCAAGTCGGATACTGTGTTGGGTATAGGTGGTTTTGGGACTGTATACAAGGGATGGGTGGATGAGAAGACCCTTGCACCGGCCAAATTCGGTTCCGGAATGATTGTTGCCATCAAGAAATTAAACTCTGAAAGTATGCAGGGCTTTGAAGAATGGCAGGTAGTGTGTGTAATTCAATTCTAAGTTTGTCAGCAATTCAATAAGTTACAATGCTTTCTTAGTTGAATTCAACAGAAAAATCCTTAATTGTTAAAAAAAAGGAAAAAAAAGGAAAGAAAAGAAGAAGTGCTAAATTTAGGAAAATTCCTAACTATAATGATGAAAATAACAATAAAATTGAGGAAGTTATAGAAATGGTTTTTTTAGAGTCAAAGTTTGCTGTAGTTACGCATGCATTGCTGATCTTAGTCCCTACCATTCATTAGAACATATGTGACGGCCACAACTGTTTGCCTGTTTTATGCTCTTATGTCATCATGCACTAGTGAATGGAGAAACAGTGGCGAGACTGCATTGTGGGGGAGAAAATTTTGGAGGTCGTTTTCTTGTCTCCTAAAAGAGGATGAAATTGATCAACATAATGCTACTTCTCACCTAGTTGACTTTTTTGAAATCTATGAACTTATTCATACATGCCATGATAGTTATAATGTGAAGAAGTGATTGCATCAAATTTCAATTTCTAGTTAATACTTGGGTTTTTGTGAAGATATTTTATCATGGAGAGTTTAGGTAGATCTAATAATGTTATTTGAAACTCAAAAGAGTACTGTACTTTTAAACCCAGAGTCTGATAACTTGATCCTTCTAGGGACTGATATCTCCTTGCCATAATTAACTAGAATCTTGTAGTACAATTTAGGACATTCTGGCTTTATACCTAAAGCTCACAATGCAGGAGAGAGCTTTTTGTCTGTGTGTGTGTGTGTGTGTGTGTGCAGCTTTTGTATTAGTTTTTGCCATTAAAGTGGTGACATGGGAAACGCCTTTTTAATGATAAGAAAACTTGCTAGATGGCGGTTATCAGCTGTTTGCCTGTCCAGAATTGCCTGTTTTATGCTCTTATGTCATCATGCACTAGTGATTGGAGAAACAGTCATCAGACAACATTGTGGGGATGAAAATTTTAGATGGTGTTTTTTGTCTGCTAAAAGAAGAAGATATTAATCAATAATAGAATGCTACTTCTCACCTAGTTGACTTTTTTGAAATCTATGCATATATTCATACATGCCATGATAGTTCTAATGCAAAGAAGTGATTGCATCAAATTTAATAGGTTTTGGTGAAGATATTTTATCATGGAGAGTTTAGGTAGGTCTAATAATTTGATTTGAAATTCAGAAGAGTACTGGACTTTTAAACCCACAGTTGATAACTTGATCATTCTAGGGAATAATGTCCTTGCTATAATTAACTAGAATGTCTTGTAGTGCAATTTAGGACATTCAGGCTTTATACCTAAAGCTCACAATGCAAGAGAGATCTTTTTGTCTGTGTGTGCAGCTTTTGTATTTGTTTTTGCCATTAAAGTGGTGACATGGGAAATGCCTTTTTAATGATAAGAAAACTTGCCTAGGTAAATGTCACTGTATTGTAAAAGCAATTTGAGGTCTCTACTTTATTAAATGTCTTGATTGAAGTATTTTTATTTTATTTTTTGGCCAGATTGTTTGATGGATAATGTGTCTATTTCTATATCATCTTTTAGTTTGTTTTAACTTGTCTGTGGAGGGTTTCACTTGGTCCACCATTATTTACTTGGCTTTGTTGCGAGTCTTGGTGGCTCTGTCCAAAGATCTTTTAGTAAATTTTCTTAGGGGTACTTACCAATTAATCCTATTAACTAGACTTATTTACCTACAAGTCCTAACTAATAAATTTAACACTATAAAAATAAGAGAGTGATAAATTTATCACTAAAAATTTATTCATAAAAACAAAGAGACTGATAAATTTATCACTATAAATTTATTCATAAAAATAAAAGACTGATAAATTTATCTTTATCACTTAATAAATTTATCAATAGGACTTAATGGGTAATAAGTCTCCAAAGTAGGACCTATTGGGTAATAAGTTTCCAAAGTAGGACCTATTGGTAGTTTACCCATTTTCTTAGATATGATAACAAATCAATGGATGAGAATGTAAATATATAATAATTACATCTAACAAGCATTGCACGAGTTGTTGACAATGTCATTTAGTATTCTCCAGTTCCATATTTTCATTCAATTTATAGGTGACAAAATTCTACCTTTTGTAGTCAAGTGGCCGATATAAATATAAATGAAAAAGGAAGATGAAACTAAGAAAATGAAGATTTTCTGGTCACCTTCCGTGCGAAAAGAATGTAAAGCAATGCCCTCTTTCTTTCTTCTTTCTTGGTTCTTTTGCAGGTTTCTAAACCTTTAAGCTTGCAATGATGCAGGCTTGGTATTCACCTTGCAGCTTGTATCCAAACCTATGATTTTTTCGGTTTTGTGTTAGGCCTAACAGTCTTTGGCTGTGACTTGGGGCCTCTTATTTTTGATTAATTATACTCTAGATGAAAGTTAATGAGATCTTTTTTGGTAAGTGATTTAATGAGATTTATTGCCCTAGAAATCAACATAGGAGTTTTAAGGGAAATGTAGAATATATTTTGTTTTTGGATCAGTGTTCCTAATGGTTCATGGAGATAGTAGTAGACTCGTGAAATATCTATTAAGTGGCTACCTGTTTTAGAAATTTTCCTTGATCTTCATCTGCATAGTAAAATCAATTTTAGTGAATCTAATGGTCTGTTTGTTGCAAAATGCAGTCAGAAGTGAATTTTCTGGGAAGGCTTTCTCATCCGAACTTAGTGAAGCTGTTTGGGTACTGTTGGGAGGATCAAGAGCTGTTACTTGTATACGAGTTTATGCAGAAGGGAAGCTTGGAAAACCATCTTTTCAGACGTAAGAACTTTAGCAAAGAACAAAAGAAAAGAAAAGAAAAGAAAAGAAAAACTAGCTGTCCATGGTTATATTGCATTGAATTGATTGCTGGATTTTTTTGGTTGTGCAGGGAGTTCTGCTGTTGAGCCACTTTCTTGGGACATACGGCTCAAAATAGCCATTGGTGCAGCACGGGGCCTTGCTTTCTTGCACACATCAGACAAGAAAGTCATTTACAGGGACTTCAAAGCATCTAATATACTGCTTGATGGGGTGAGAATTTATATGATCGTGCCTCATAAGTTAATGAGTTGGATTTTATACTTGTGTTCTGAAAAGGCACTGACAATAAGAATAAGTAGGAAAAGTAACTTTGAATATGGTGAATATCTTGGAATGGAATGTGTGCCCTCTGTTTGAGTGACAAGGGAATGTAAGAAAAGAGTTGAGTACATTTTTTTTTGGGTCGGGGGAAGGGGAGGGGAAGAGGATCCCGGGGCTCGAACCTGGGTTTTAAGCTTGGCTTACCCCTAGGTGTCTGAGTCGAACTAAAATTGAGAAAATTTTGCAAAATTTTGTATCCATATTTTTTTTTTTTTGCAAAAATTTGTATCAATTAGAGGGGGAGGGAAAGTCAAACTTGTGACCTCCTCCTAGTGAGGAACGAATCACGAATTCTGGCCAGTAGTTGTTATTTGTGTTTTCTTAATGACAAGGTCTATAATAAGCTCTCAAGACTTGGGAGAGTGACTTGAGCACTTATCTAGAATACAGGGACTGCCATTTCATCTTTTTAAATCATTCAACAAAACAAGTGGTGTATCAACATCACAATCATGTAGATAGATATTTCCTCTAACGGCATTCATGTAATGAGATTCATCCTTTGCATTTTCCATTGAAACAAACATGACCTAAGATAAAATGGGGCAAACATGGAAAACAATTATTCTGAAAGCTTTTGTGTGTATTGTTTTCTTTTTACAGAACTACAATGCAAAAATCTCAGATTTTGGCTTGGCGAAATTGGGGCCCTCAGGTGGAGAATCGCATGTGACAACAAGAGTTATGGGCACATATGGTTATGCTGCTCCAGAATACGTTGCAACAGGTAAATATGAATCCTTTTTTGTTAAAATGTTTAGAGAATTGAACCATAGAAATTATTCCCAAAAGACATCTTCTATGAACAAGCACATGAGAGGCAAAGGTTCCTGCTTATATGTTTTATTTGGTCTATAGTTCATATGATCTAGGTCGAAAAATAAAAAATAAAAAAACCCGTCCCTTGTGGTAAAATGAATTGGTTCAAATTTTCAACAGGTCATTTATATGTGAAGAGCGACGTGTACGGTTTTGGTGTTGTGCTGCTGGAAATGCTGACAGGTTTGCGGGCACTTGATTCCAAACGCCCCAGTGGGCAGCATAATCTGATTGATTGGACAAAGCCCTTTCTCTCCAACAAAAGGAAGCTGAAATCAATTATGGATGTGCGGATAGAAGGGCAATATTCTTCAAAGGCAGCACGGATTGCTGCTCAACTCACTCTACAGTGCCTGGAATCAGAACCTAGAAAACGCCCCCCCATGAAAGAAGTTGTAGATATCTTAGAACGGATTGAAGCCATGAAGCAAAAACCAAAAGAATCCCAAGCCATCTCTACACACTCTACAGCTCATCGTCATAGACATCGACCTATTCATCATCATCATCGTCATCATTCTTAGCTTCACCCGAGCCACCATGGCATCAAATGAGCCAGAAAACAATCAAATTGAGTGAGGTAAGCTGATAAATTGGATCAACGCAAGATTATCTTAATGCAAATTGTTTTCTTTTCTTTTCTTTGTTTCTTTCGTTTTGGCATAAAAATTATTGTCAATTCATTGTTTTATCATTTTCTTGGAATTCTTTTCATCACAATTTTTTGTACTGGCAGTTACCACTTGTATTTTAGATCCGATGATTGTGTTGTAAACTCAACTAAGATTTTTCTAATATTATTTGTTGTTTAATGGAAATGGGAACTATAATTGTTTCTAGCAATCATTGTGACTTTTGACTTTTGACATTCCATTTTATTCACAAAAACGATCTAGATCCAAGCAAGTGATATACAAATAGAAAAAATATAAAGAGTTTGTATACAAAATGATAGTGACTGCATTGAGACAATTGTTTGATGATTGGTGTGGATAGTATTAATAGTGTATTCCTTGTAAAAGTTAGAATTGTACATATGCATAGATCGTTATTTTGGTGTGGATAATATTAACCATGTATTCCTTGTATAAGTTAGAATTGTACAATCATAGATGTTATTTAAGGAAATAATAAAAACAAATAATATCTTCTCATGTACCTGAGCCCAATAATATAAAGCCGTTAAATTTTTGATAATATAATAGTGTTGTTATGACTATTTGATTTAATCAGGTTATTACACAATTCCATATTGCATGCATTGTCTTCCAAATTTTTGGGGAGGGAGAAATTTTAACAGACAGCAAAACAAGCCTCCTCCTTCCAAAACCACTCGGAGATAATAATAATTATAAAATGTGTTCAATAACCCTATAAGAAAATCAAGAAGCCCTGTTTGAGCATCCCTTCTAGTCATAATCAAAATCACTGTCTGTAGGATGCCAATCCATCATCCTTTGAAATGCAGCCTCCTCCCCCTACTTCCTGCATAGCCATTCTCTCTCTTCACACTTCCCGTTATCTTGGACTCCACCTCTTTCCTCCCCACTCCCACTGCCACCATTGTCACCGCCAATGCCTATGCTTGCAAAATCTAAATCAACCTCATAACTGTTAAAAACTGGTGGTGGAGATGATGGTGGACTATCCAATTGCAATTGCGGTGGAGCCTAAAGTGGCCACATAAAGCTCTGTCGGAGTGGAACTCCCTCGAACACACAAAACAACGAACCGGCCCTTGCAGAGGGTTGGTGACACCAACTGCTGAAGCAGTGTTGGAAACAGCAGCAGCAGGAATGGTTCCTCGAGGAATAAACAGCAGGGTTTCAGGTTCTTCGACAGGGGCAAGATTTGGAATGAATGAACGTTCATCTCTCCCTGTGAGGACATAATTTTTAAATGACAACACGTGGCCGAGGTGACATCGAAGTGTCAGCCGAGGTGCCACGTGTCCTGGTCATGGCGCCGAGATGATTTCGGCTTCCGGGATAAGCGGATGAAGGACAAGAGTCCTAGAATAAGAGAGGACTTCAGTTTGGGTAAAGATAAGACTCTTAGAGAGTTTATCTCAATCCTACTGGGAGTCCAAGATTAGCAGTAATCCTAAGTCCATTGAAGCTAGGCTTCTATTGGGATTAGGTAAGTGTTGGCTATAAAAGAGAGACACCCTCATGGGTCTAAGGTATGTTTTTTATGATCTGAATAGTGAGTTAAGCACTTTTGCTATCTTTGAGAGATAACTGACTTGATCGTCGGAGTGCCCCCGGGTGGACGAACCACCGCCAAAATCTCTTCTTTTTGTGATAGGTCGTTCGGGCTTAATCTATTCTGTCAGTGTTCTCCAGCTGAGTGTTTGGTTGGCAGTGTGGTCAGAAATTGACACACACAATTTGGCGCCGTTTGTGGGAAAGAAAGGAGAATAGATGGCCCACGACGGACAGAAAGAGAAGATGGGGGACGACATTCCTGCTGGGAGTGGGAAACATATTAACCTTGACGTCAAAGAAGACAACTGCAACGAAAAGACTCGTGATAAGAATCACGGAGGAAATAACGTCCCCAAGAGGGCGACGTACCGAAGAAATCAGACCGAAGCAAGTACTATAACGAGAATAACCTCCAGGTATGGAAAGATAGATGCCTACGGAGAGATGACGAGATGAAATGAATGGCAAACAAATTGGCGGACTTACAAACGATTATCAATTTCATGATGCAGAACAACGTCATGCAGCCACCACTCCCGCTACAAGAGACGCCAATTCCAGTGGCCAAGAAGGATGCCCGAAAAAGGGGGTAGAAAACGATTCCTGCAACCCCTCAGCACGACAGGACCAAGGGACATTCTCACCGGCCTTCGCGGGAGGTCGGGCATGGAGAATCGACGAGAAGAAAATCCCAGAAGACACGTCAAACCAAAGAAGCCAGCACCAAGGAACATCAGGATGTTCAAGGAAAATAACTCTGTTTTGACACGACCAATGGAGGGAAGTCCAAAAGGACTCATAATGACACTGGCAGTAGTGCACCAAAAAGGCTGAAATCCGGAGACAGCCGAGCCCCTGGGCGGACCAAGAAGGATCTGAGGGATTACCTCTAGAGAAAGCGACAAGATGCCGAGGTCACTTCTCCGGTCAAGCCAAGAACGCCATTCTCAGTAGAATTAAACAAATTCAAAGCCCCAAAGAGGTTCCACATGTCGAGGTTCTAGATATACGACGATAAGTCGGACCCTAACTTTCACGTCGGCTTATACCTGAACTCGATGGCATTATACACCGGGAATGAACCATTGCTCTGTAAGGTGTTCCCCTCGTCCTTCGGGGAAATAGCATCGGATTGGTTTCACAAGTTGCCGAAAGGAACTGTGAAAACCTAGGAGGGCCTGGCCGAGATATTTGTGGCCAGGTTTGTGACGAAAAAACTACTGCCGTTAAGGATGGATTCCCTAATGGCTCTAAGAATCAGCGAGGATGAAAGCCTTAGGGCCTATGCCAAAAGGTATTATGAGGTGTTCAACCGAATACCCGAGTGCAACCAAGAGATAGCGGTCGTGTCTTTTAAGAACGGCCTGAAAGATGATTGTCCACTTCGAAAGTCATTGGCAAAAACATTGCCAAAAAGTATGGAGGAACTCATGGCCAGAATTGAGAAATATGCCAGAGCCGAAGAAGACATACCGGGGACAAATGCGACAAAACCAAAGAAAAGAGAAACGGCTCGCCGAAGCAAGGCCGGGGTAACACTGGATACAGCAAGCAAGAGACAGGATTAAGGGCTGCACAGGCAGTCACAACTGAGCCCTTCAACCTAGGGGGCAGTTGTGTAATATGACTGACCAGACACTTGACGATATTTTTGATTGAAACATGACGAGTAACTTAGACTTATTATATGGCAGAGTTCCTACTTGCATATAATAAATTTGAACTAAGTTGGCGATGTTTCTGATTGAAAAATGACGAATAACTTAGACTTATTATATGACAGAGTTTCTACTTGCATATAATAGAGTTGAACTAAGTTGAAATAACCTAGACTTGCCATATCGACAGAGTCAAACACAGATTGAAACTAAGTGCATTTGGGTAAGATTAACAGAAGAACCAAGGTTGAGAACATCGGCTAGTCTCTGTTTAAATATAGACTTCGGCAACGAGGTCAGAGCCACAGGCTTAATGAGAACCCAAATGGAACTCAAGTTCACATTAGGGGGCAGAGGGCTGGAGAATGATGCTTGGGAGTTGGAATTTTCAAGCCAAGATCGGTTTAACACTTGTTGAAATTTATGAAAAATTTACAAGTTGAAGTTAAACCGAGGTCATGTTTAACGCTTATTGAAATTTATGAAAAATTCACAAGTTCATGTTTAACACTTGTTGAAATTTATGAAAAATTTACAAGTTGAAGTTAAACCGAGCTCATGTTTAACACTTGTTGAAATTTATGAAAAATTTACAAGTTGAAGTTAAACCGAGATCATATTTAACACCTGTTGAAATTTTATGAAAAATTTATAAGTTGAAGTGAATCCGAGGTTATGTTAAAGAAAGATTGGTTTAAACACTTGTTGAAATTTTTAAGAAAAATTTACAAGTTAAGCTAAGGTTGTATTGAAAAGAAGTACCTATGTTCTTGCCGAGATAAACCGATAGTGGTTTAACCGAGGTATTCTACCCCGAGGAGGTTATACAGTTAAGGTGTACATTGAAGACATGCAAATTATTCTAAGTATGGAATCATGCAAGAGTAAAAAGAAGACAAACATTCAAAATGCTTAAAGGAAAAAAGTTATACATGCATTCAGACAAGGAAAGAAGGCACTTCGGCCTGACATTTAAGAATAATTGTTTAAATGGCACATCGGCCAAATTAAAGCTTACATTGTTTCAAAAAGTAAGAAAAAAGCACAGAGAGAGAGTTTTGCAAATAGTAACTCACCGAAGAAAATGAAGCAAGTGTTGAGTATGCCGGAGTCAGATAATGGCAGCAAACGGAAAAGATCAGCAAAAACCTCGTCGGAGGATGTGAACAGCAGTAGTTGTAGAGCTTGGAACAATGACAAAATTGGGAGAGTAGAGAGAGAAAGTTAGCATGAAGTTGAGGATACAAAAGTGAAACGACGAAGAGAGAGAAGTGGTTTTGATCAAAACCACGAGATGGCATCAAAATTGCAATCAATGTGCCTAGGGCGACGTGCTTGTCAGACGGCGCACGTAGACGCGAGGCAACTTTATGGCGCGTGTCAGGTACGGTCTAGTGGTGAATAGACGCGTGGAAAAAATGGTTGAGTTGCTGTGCGTGACAGCTCATACGCGTGTTGAAACTCTTGGAGTTCTTGATTTAATGGAGAAGGACCTCGGCTTGGAGGACGATCTCGACTGAGAAGCTTGAATAAACTTGATAATTGGTTCTGAAACATCGATGAAGACAGACTGTAAGTCTTGGAAGTGTTTAGCCGGCGAGTGATGACCTCGGTAATGAACAAATGGAGTGAGCTTAGCCGATGTGCTAAATGAGAGGAATGATATAGGTTTCATCACCTCAGGATGCTGAGGTAATAGAACCTAGGGGGCAGTTGTGGGACATAATTTTTGAATGACAACATGTGGCCGAGATGACACCGAAGTGTCAGCCGAGATGCCACGTGTCCTGGTCATGGCGCCGAGATGATCCCGGCTAGGCCGAGGTTATCTGCGAAGATACCGGAATCTGGAATAAGCGGATGAAGGACAAGAGTCCTAGAATGAGAGAGGACTGCAGTTTGTGTAAAGATAAGACTCTTAGAGAGTTTATCCCAATCCTATTGGAAGTCCAAGATTAGTAGTAATCCCAAGTCTATTGAAGCTAGGCTTCTATTGGGATTAGGTAAGTGTTGGCTATAAAAGAAAGGTACTCTCATAGGTCTAAGGTATGTTTTTTATGATCTGAATAGTGAGTTAAGCACTTTTGCTATCTTTGAGAGATAACTGACTTGATCGTCGGAGTGCCCCCGGGTGGACGAACCACCGCCGGAATCTCTTCTTTTTGTGACAGGTCGTTCAGGCTTAATCTATTTTGCCAGTGTTTTCAGCTGAGTTCTTGATTGGCAGTGTGGTCGGAAATTGACACACACACTCCCATTGTTAGCTAGCATTGAGCCTTCGTCGCCTTCACCGGACAATGATCGGAGGAGGCTTCGTTGGGATCACTCATTGCCGCTCTACCGACTTGGAAGAAGTGAGGAGAATTACAAAACAGGGGTGGACTTTAATCATATCTAGGGTCTTATATATAGTACTACTCTGGCTTCGACTTCTAAATTTAAAAATGATCGGATAATGACTATCCAAGTTGATTCCTAAGCCTCCATTTGGTTAGGATGAAAATGGTAGAACGTAAAAAAAATGGAAAAAAAATAAAAAAAATCTAAGTTTGTTTAGCATGAAAGTGATGGAAGTTACAAGAAAATTAATTTTCTTATACAACTCGTAATAGTATGGTAATAAGCTTCCAATTTCTTGCAAAAAATACAGAAAAATATAAGAAAGTTTAAATTTGTTATAAAAGTAATTACTTATAATTAGAATTCTTATTTTCTTACAAAATTGTCATCCTAATCAAATTCATACGAGAACATATATATATATATATTTTTCATTTTCTTTTCTTTCACTTTACTTTCTACTATTTTCACTTTTCATAATTTTTTTTTTTTTTAATCAAATGGAGCCAAATGAATAATTTTTAGGGAAAATTAGTCTAGGGTCTCTCTACCACTTTTCGTAATGGAAGAGATCCACAAAATTATTTTTTGATGTCTAAGGTCCCTAAACATATCCCCTCTTTGTCTCTCCTTCCGTGCCCGATCTAAACAAAGAGCTACCATCGGAAGCTATGGACAAACAACTCTCTCTCCCTCTGCACCTAGCCAGCACCACTGCGAAGCATCGACCAACACCAACCTCAACACCACGCGCAACCATGGCAGCAAGTTTCTGATCAACTCTCTCTCTTTCTGCAGTGTCGGATTTGAAAAATATATACATATGCATGGACCAACTGCTCTTCTTCGAAGGAGTGGACATTTCGCTCGCGTCCGCGTCTGATGGGGAAGGGTTTTGAAATTGGGCATCTAATGTCAAAGAAGATTACGAGCTGAGAGAGAGGTGGGTTCGGGGTTAGAGGGGTTTGGAGAAGAGGAGAGAGAAGAGAAGGGTTTGGGTGTGAGGAGAAGATTTGTGCAGCAAAAACTTGAATATGAAATTACTATGGGCTTTGAACTTTCTATAAATACATGGTCTGTGTTTGTGAATGGGGTTGTTCATTGGGTTGCATTTGATCCAGCAAATGAGCATGGTTTTGGGATCTTGATTATGGCATTTGATATGGGCAATGAGGTGTTTAGGGAGATCTCTTTGCCAAACTATCAACCTGATGGGAGGCTTCATACAAGCACGGCTGTTGCAGTATTGGGTGAGTCACTTGTTGTATTGGGTGAGTCAAAGTAAAGCTAGTTTATTCGAAGTTAGAGAAATTTGCGAAGTTAGATAAATTTCCTGGATCAATGTACAATCACCAAGGTTTGTTCATAAAAATATAACTCTGTTGGAAATAGAGAGAATTTCTCTGATCTGTCTGGTTTGAACTGAAATTTCTCTGGTTGGTCCAGAGAAATTCTCGCACTACAAGAAAAAACACTTTCCGTGACCAACATTTTGGTCGCGAAAAGTACCATATTTGGTCGCAAAAACACCTTTTCGCGACCAAAATATGTTGGTCGCTAAAGCCTCGTCACAGATAGTTTTCTGTGACCAAAAAAGCCTTTGGTCGCTAAAAGTGATCATTCGCGACCAACTTTTTTGGTTGCGGAAAGTCCAATTCATATTAGCCAAAAATAAACTTTTAGCGACCAAAGATAAGTTGGTCGTCAAAAGTCAGCGTCTTGACCCAAAAAAATAATTCTTTTGTGCTGCCTGGGACTTGAACGCCTAACCAAGGAGTCACCATGCACCCAATCCACTATGCCAATAACATGCTTCTTGTTTATATTTGGCAAAAAATATATATAACCCATAAAAATTGGGTTATATATTATTTTATAAAACTTTTAATGCCTAAACAGAAAAATAACATGTAATTACAGTAGTATCATTTTTTTAAAAATTTATCCTGCCATAACTTTCCGCGACCAACTTTTTTTTTTTGGTCGCCAAAGGGTAATCTTCCGCGACCAAAAAAGTCTTTGATCGCCAATAGTATACTTTCTGCGACCAACTTTTTTTTTTGGTCGCCAAAAGGCGATCTTCTGCGACCAAAAAAGCCTTTGGTCGCCAATAGTATACTTTCCGCGACCAACTTTTTTTTTTGGTCGCCAAAGGGTATACTTTATGTGACCAACTTTTTTTTTGGTCGCCAAAAGGTGATCTTCCGCGACCAAAAAAGCCTTTGGTCACCAATAGGTATACTTTTCACTACTAACTTTTTTTTTGGTCGCCAAAAGGTGATTTTCAGCGACCAAAAAATTGTGGTCGCCAAAAGTTAAATTTTAGTCGCAGAAAGTGGACTATTTGCGACCAAAAAAAATAGGTGGTCGCGAAAAGTTTTTTTTCTTGTAGTGTCAGATTTAAACTGAATTTTCTCTGGATTGGTCTAGAGAAATTCTATGGTTTGAACTGAAATTTCTCTGGGTTGATCTTCTATGAGCATATCAGATTGCACAAGTCCTCAAGCAGATTTGATAGCACCAACAGAAGTGGAACCCCAATCCCTCCTGCAGATGGATTCCCAGAGGGAATCAGAGTAAGTGAAAGACCTGAATCTGTTGCAAGTCATGGCAAAAGAGAGGATTGAATCTATGGGTAAGAGTAGGAGGATTAAAAAGAGATGGTCTTGAGCTATGTTGGTTATGGGTGACCAAGGTTGTTTTGTCCATTTATCAAATTTTTTCCCCAATGAAAGGAATTGTCATATTGTGATGTGAAACTGTCAATCAATCTATTTCTCAATTAAAATCATCTATAGTATTTAGATGATCATGTTAAAGGGAAATTTTCTCTGAAAGGTATTAAAATCATCATGAAAGGAATTATCTATTTCTCAATTTTCTCTGGGTTGTAAAGGGAAATTTCTCTGGTTTTGAGAATTTTTCATTATCAACCTCTATGTCATGTTGCATCTCCAAACCACCCCGTGATATTGAATCACAAGCTTTGCCCTTCATGATCATTTCCTTCCCAGAATTGTCATCAATCTATTCTCAACATTTTCAACTCAGAGAATTTCTCTGGACCAGAATTTCTTTGGACTAATTTTCTCTGGACCAGAATTTCTTTGGACTAATTTTCTCTGGACCAATTTTCTCTGGACCAACTTGAGGGACCTTAGACATTATGAAAATATTAGATGTCCTTTATGCTATAAAATCTTAATACAAGGAACCTTAAAAAAAACCCCTAATTTTTATGAATTTCTTTTTTAATTCACGTAAGTCCTGTCAAAATTTTATTATTACCATCATATCTTATATGTAAATATAAGGAAGGTTTGTAATTTTATTAGTTTGTTTGTTAAAATAAAATTTTCCAAAAATATATAGCCATAAATAATAAATAAATAATTTAAAAGTGAGAAACAGAGAACAATTTGAAAAATACATTTTTATTGAAATGTAAATGCATATTTCTTAAAAATTTCACATTTATAAACTTTTCACACATTTTATAATTTTACCTTTCAAGCAAATGGATATTCATCATATTTATGTGTAATTATTAATATAAATCCAAGAGTGGATAACAATAACTTTTTTTATTTAATAGTAGAATTTTTGTGAGTTTGTCCAGTTGTTTAAGACTCAACAATAAATCTGTTTCTTTTTTTTTTTTTTTTTAATGTGGTGCAAAAAATAAAAAATTTATTATTTTGTTCATATAATTTTGTTTGATGAAATATTTTAGAAAATTCAAAATTAACTTTTTGTTGTTCATTTTTGTCAAATTAATTTTGTAATTTTTTGAATTTTTTTAAAAATAAATCATGAAAACTCAACCAAACGTATCTATCATTAAATTTGTCAATCCCTCTGTCTCCTACAACACTCACAACTATTAAATTAATAAAAAAATTAAAACATGATTTAATGATTTAATAAGTATAATTTGAAATAGAAAATCTCGGCTGGGTTTGTTTCGCTGGTACCATTCTACACGTCGACAACATTCGAATGAGGAAAACATTGGAGTACTCAATAAATAAATGGTTATTTGAAACAAAAATGTTATGAACTTATTTTTATCAATTTATCTTGAGTTTTTATATAGTGGAGATCAAATTGATAAAGTGTAAGGTTTATGAGTAAAATAAATTTGAACCACTAATTTTTATTTTATTTTTTTCTGTATAAATTCTGAGTTCATAAGTTTAAATTTGTAGTGTTGCAATATTTAAAAATAATATAATATAATTAATCATTCTTCAGATATTAGAGAGAAGCCTTACCAAGAGAAGCTTTAACAGAAATAGGAGATTCATCAATCAACACTTACATAATTGAATAATAATAAGAGAAACTCTCTTTCCCAAAAAAAAAAAAGAAAAAAAACAAACTCTGTAGAGAAAATATACTTGAACAATACCAGATCCCAAAATAAAATAAAACTGTAGAGAAAATAAACTTCAACAACACCAAGTCCAAAGAAAAAAGAAAGAAAACTCGGAATTGCTGATTTTTAAGCATATTTTGTTTACGTACGATATTGTGTCACTATGGCTGCATATTATGTGTCACATAATAAAGTAGTAAACAAATTATTATTAAAAAAAATATGATCATGTAGCATTATATATTGTGTTGAGAGAGGCATCAATCTTCTTCTGGTGGTGGTGGTGGCGGCATGTTCAGGTCCGGAATTGGCTTTATCGAAGAAGAAGAAGGAGGTTCCTCTTCTTTAGGAGGCAATGGTGATGGCGATGGCGATGGCGATGGCTCCTCTGCTGCAGCAGGTAATTCATTCAGATCCCATTGATTTCCGCCCTCCCTTTGGTCCGGTGGCGGCACAGCCACCACCACTTCAGCCGGCTGCTCATCACCCACACCGGGCTGATCACGACCGAGGACATTGGCAAGAACATCACCGATAACTGGTGGTGGGACAACACTAAACCCGGCAGGAGGAGTAGCACGGCTAGGACTCGTCGAGGAGGATTTGCCAGTGTTGGAAGGGGTGGTACAGTCTTTGCCGCCTGGGTTTGACATTGTCTTGCACCAAAGAGAGAACGCTGAATCGATCGAAGATCGAATAATTCAGAAAAAGAAGAACAAAAGGGGTTTTGAATGTGGTGGCAGTGGCATTAGGGGAGGCCCCTTATATATAGATATAGTTGGTGGGGAAATTTTGAATTTGACAGTTATTTTCAGTTAGCCGTTATTTATTAGTATCTACGAAATACATGAGATATATGGTATAAAAATAAAAATAAAAGAGATAATAAATATAATATTAATGAGATTTAATTTGTTCCACTGGATCCACCCATTTAGACATACACCCTCGTGTGAGAATAACAGATAGCATGCCCATTGCCCACGTGTTTTTCTTAATCGTCACACTATTTTACAAACGGGCGCCAAAATTTAACCGTTAGTTTCCTGCCTTTACGAGCACCGCATCATCAAACTCTCCCAGGCTATAATGAGCAAATCTGGACCGTACGACTGCATTACCCACAACACGGACGGTACAGTGGTTTTCATATAAGCTCTATTATTATTATTTTATTGTTATTGCTGTTGTGTTTATCATATGATAAATAAAATAATATAAATAAGAAAATGATATAATTGTAATATTGTTGAATTAGTAGTACTAACAATTTATTTTCATTTTTAGTCATTAAGAAACGAGAAACAAAAGGTGAAAACAAAAGCAAAAAATGATGAAGATGATGCAAATCTCTACATCGTCCCACTTGTGGATGTTGATCTGAATTGTGAGAATTTTACATGTGATTCCATTATTCCTTTTCTTCTTTCTTTTTTTGTTCTTTTTTTTTTTTTCAATTTTACAATAACCAAATGAATATTTTTTTTGATCAACAAAAAAAACTTTATTGATGAAAGAAATCAGATCATTACATTACATCAATAAAGCCGGTGGATGCACAAGTATCATAGCAAAACAAAATAATCCAAACTAAGTTGGCACCATTAAGCAAGCTTAATCATCTGCTAGCATCACAATAAGTTGGTGAGTAACCAACCAAACAAGATTAATGCAAAAGGTTTAAAATACAACAACACAAGCAAACAAACTCAACCCCTATGTTGTTTTGGCTATTAGCGTACGATTGGTTTCGTTTTCTTGCGCCAATTTAATTGAAATATGTTGTGCTAATTTAATTGGTGCTAATTAATTGGAATATGTTCCTAAAATAATGATGTTGTTTACCACAATCCTCTTTTATTGATGTTTCTTTGCAATAAAAAAATGAATGAAAAGTAAAATTTCCTTTCACCTAGGCTATGATAAAACTGCAAGTTCAATTCTGCCCCAACAAATTTCAGTTCTATTGCTAAATTCTTGCACCAAAGAATTAAAGCTGATGAACTAAAAATTCATGGACAAATTCAAATTTAGTAAACAATTTGATTGCATTAAGCTTGTTTTGTAATATGCAGAAAGTCCAGCCCCTCCAATTCAAAATTCACACACCCTTTAGAGCTCTAATTATATGCTAAGGAACTCACACACAATAAAGATAAGAGAAGCACTGAAATTGCCAAGGGCTTTTAGCGTGTGATGGCATGTAAGTTGCCTGTTGATCGAGTGACCTGGATTCGAATGTCATGGATGACACTGTCCCTAGTGGATTCCCTCTCCCTCACTAACACCTAACCCCTACCTTCTATTTATGGATATCGTTTGGCAAAATAAATATAAATAATAAATAAATAAATAAAAAGTACTAAAATTTCTCAAATTTTGTTGAGCATGATGTCAAGATTTCAGTCTTATCCTTGCGTCATACAATTTCTATTACTCTATTTCCCTCATATTAGTTATTTTATTTTAAATTTAAATACACTGGCTAGATAGAGATCCTACCTACATAAATAAATTCTCTCTGTAAATGGAAAAAAGATCCCAACAGTCATTTTGATGGAACCAAATCAAATCTTATTAAAATTTCGATCTAGATTTTAAGATCTTAAAATTTTAATTTGGCTAAACAATCTAAATCACATTAAGATTTACAATTTTGTAAAATTTTAAAGTAGTTACAATTCTACTTACAAACCAAAATTTGAAAATAGAAAAAAAATATATTTAAATTAACATATTTCGTCTCACACACTCTGCCATCCCATTTTCTACACAGTTTTTTCTGTTTTAATTTATATATGTTTGTTTTAAACATAGTATATATAATAAATTTGGAGTGGCAAAATACAATTAAACTATTATATGATACAATGATCAAGCTGAAAAAGTGAACGGCATTCAAAAAAATTACTTTTGACACCAAATTTCAGAGTAGCATTGAAAAATTTTTAAACAAAAAAAATGGAATTGTAATAAGTTTAAAATTACTTTTTCATAGTAGACCATCCAATTTGAGCCTATAGGCTCCACACTTAGATGATTAGATTCGTTAATTTTTAAAATTTTTATATGTAAATTATTATTTATAAAATATTGTATTGATTTGATAATTATATGATTTTAACTTCTCTTTTTTTGTGCCAATACCAATATAGCAAAAGAATGAAAAGTTTAAGAGCACAAAAATTAACTACCGGGGATGGATTTAGGGTTTGAGCTTGGAGGCAAAATCACATAATTTTTCATCAAAAAAAAATTATAAAATTTTAAATTTTAATTTATACTTGCACAAAAAATGAATAATTGGATATTTTTTGTCAACATAATTGAGAACTTGGACGGACATATTTCTTGTTTGCAACAAAATATTAACTATTACTATGTCTCTGTCTATTTAAAAATGTTGTAATCTAACAAATATAAAAACATCTATGATAAACTCGACATCAAAATCTTAATTAATAGCTCTTTCTCAATAAATATGATCAAATAACTTGCTACAAATCGTTTTTTATCTTATTACGCAGTTTAGTTTTGAAAAAAAAAATTATAATTAAAAATATATGTTTTTATGAGTATAATGATGATCCATTTCAATAAGCGGTATTAAATTTTATTAACTTATTTTAAGAATGTTATATTGAAGTAGACAATATTTTTATTCCCATACAATATTCCTATTTTTAGAGAATAAATAAATAAGAATGAATGCAAAATAAGATGTATAAGCAAAATAAAGTATAATTTTATCAAAGAAGAAAAAATAAATAAATGATATATGAACAGAAAATAAGAATAATTAAAGAATATAAGTAACTTTAAACAATATAGAAATATAACAAATAATAAATAGATAGATCAATATTTGATAAAACTCAATTTAGAAATTATTTTTAAAATTTTGTAATATAAATAATTTGGAAGGTACTAAAATTTTGGAGTGCAAATAATTTCAATTTAAAATTATTTTACTTAGTAGTGCGACCACCCTTCCCTCACCCAAGATCCATCCTTGTCAACCACGAAACAATTTTCTATGGATACATCTTTTTATAGGTTCCATTAGTGAGTGATTTTTGCATTAAGTAAAATAGAGAAACTGCAAAACAAATGATCTGATCATGAACTTAGTTACGTACTCCTCAATCTTCATTCCATTGCATGAGAATGAATGTAAAATTTATGTTAGATAGAGATACGTACAAAATAATATAATATAATTATTCATTCATCAAATATTACAGACTCAAAACTCTTTTATGGAATAAAGAAGCTTTAACAGAAATAGAGATCCACCAATCAACACTTACAAAGAGAAACTGTGCAGAAAAAGGATTAAAAAAAAACAAACTTCAGCAAGAACAAGTCCAACTCTAAAGGGAAAAAGAAAAAGCACTGAATTGCTGAGAACAACAATATTATGATGATTATATATAGTATTTTTTTTTATCATATTATGTGTCACTCACTGCAACTTGCATTGGCGAGTATAAGTAGTGAGATTCGTTAAACCAACACAGTATTTAACACCATAAATTATGATAAGAAAATATGATCATCTAAAATTATTGTGTTTGAGAGAATCATCAATCTTCTTCTGGTGGTGGTAACTTGTTCAAGTCCTGAACCAGCTTTATAGAAGAAGGAGGAGGAGGTTCCCCTTCGTTGGGAGGTGTTGGCTCCTCTTCATCTGCAGTTGGTGACGCATTCAGATCCAATTGATCCCTAGATTCCCCACCCTCCCTTTGAACCGGTGGCGGCGCAGCCACCACCACTTCCGCCGCCTGCCCAGCACCACCGACGAGACCTAGAACATCACCAAACTCTTCTCGACTGAAAACAGGAGGTGGGAAAGCACCCTTCCAGGAACGCTCTGGATGGGTCCTCAAGTGACCCCCTAAACTGTGGTGGTTGAGAAAATCATCTCTGCCGCATACGAAGCAGCGAAAAACTCCCTGTGGAGGAGGAGCTTCTCCGCCTTGCCCTGCCGAAGATCCTTCTCCTGCATCCATCCCTTCTCGAGTTCTCTTCCTCTGACTACCAACCCCGCCACCACCACCAGCAGTAGCCTCAATTTGAAGTACTTCCATACCAGTAGACACTCCTCCCATTCCCATTCCCATTCCCACACCAACACCACCACTAGTAGACTCTCCTCCAACACTAGTAGTGTCGCCAACACCACCACCCTCCCCAACATGTCCTCCAGCCCCGAGTACTGGTTGTCGGGATGGTCTAACACTAGTCCCGGCAACATTAGGCCTCAGGGTTTCAGGTTCTTGCCCAGAGGCAGGAGGAGAAGTATTGGATGGTCCTTCTCCAACACGCCGAGGGCTCGGGGCTTCGCTAGTGTTGGGAGGGGGGTTGGTGGTAGAGTCTTTGCCATGTGGGTTCGTCATTGTCTCAACACTGGATTGAGTAATAATAATAATAATTCACAGAATCAGAAAGGGTTTTGAATGTGGTGGCAATGGCTTGGGGGTGGCCTATATATATGTTGGTGGGAAAATTTTGAATTTGATGATAGCAGTTAGCCGTTGTTTACTCCCAATGTATCTGGCTTATAAGAAAGGTTACGTCGCTTCATCTTCTACCGTCCGTGTTGTGGGTAATGCAGACGTACGGCCCAGATTTGCTCATCGGAGGGGAGTTTGATGATGCGGTGCATGGCTATGGTGTCGCGATTGGTACCGTATCGTAAAGGCGGGAAACTAACGGTTACATTTTGGCGCCGGTTTGGGACGAGTATAACCATGTGAAAAGACGAAGAAACCCTTAAGAAAAATACGGGGGTATGTCGAAATGGGTGGATTCAATGGAACAAACTAATATATCATTAATATTATACTATTTATCATCATTTTTATTTTTATATCATATATCTTATGTATTACCTAATTACCGAATGTAGCATATTGACAACAAGTGATATTTGGGGAGAAAAATTTTCTGACTTTTTAGATCAAAATAGTTAATAAAAAAAATATCATATCAAATTTATAATTATTTTATTTTTTTCTTACAAATATCACATCACATCACGTACAACTAGGAAAAAGAAATTCAATTATCTTTCTAAGCATAACTATTTTAATCTATTAAAATAGTCCAAAAACTAAAACATCCAACTTCATAAACACCCACATTGTGGGGTTTCACATATGTTTCATTAATATATTGGATTGTGGGCTTAATATACTTAGGCTTTTAGTTAATAAGAAAAAATGTCATATCAAATTCATAATTATTTTATTTTTTCTTTCATAAATATCACATCACATCTGGTTACAAAAAAAATCCAACTCACTTTCCAAACACAACTATTTTAGCTTACTAAAATAGTCTAAAAACTAAAATAACCAACTTCTCAAACACTCACATTGTGGGTCTTCACATATGTTTCGTTAATAATAGACTGTTGTAGACTTAATATACTTAGGCTTTGTTTGGCAAATAATTAGAATAGATATAAAAAAAATTAAGAAATTATTATGAATTGTCACATCAATTTTTTATAATATTTTTTTACATATTTTTTTGTAATAAATCAATTAAAATAATTAATTCCCAAATAAGTCATTAACAGACGTAACGGTAACACTTGTGAGCTAGCTAATATGCTTAACAAATGCAACGGAAATGGGGAAACTTGATAGCATCATAGCACCTACAATGAATGCATCGTATATATCAGATGATAAATAAAGTAAGGGTATGGCTTCTGTCCAGTCCGGGATCGGACTGGACCGTGCTGTTGGGCCTATGAGGGCCCCCCACGGGTGCCATTTTAATAATCTGAACTGTCAATGTATAGAACTCGTCGAGCACTATATGTCTGTAAAAAATCACGCTGATCAGATATCGATAGCTATATGATCAAATCAGTTTCGTATTAAAAAAATTGGACGGTGAACAAATTAACGGTTGACAAAAAACTATTTTAATCACATAGCTATCGATATCCGATCAACGTAATTTTTTACAGGCATATTGTACTCGACGATTTCTACATATTGACTGTTCAGATTATCAAAACGAGACCCGTGGTGGGTCTCCACGGGCCCAACAGCACAGTCTAATCCAATCCCGGACTGGACAGAAACCATACCCTAAATATGCAAATAAAAAGATAACAGTGTACTATTATTGAATTAATATTAATCGGTCAGAGAAGAAAAAATTAAACAAAAATCAAAACAAAAATGATGAGAAGGTAATAAATATTTGCATTGTCACTGGTGGTGGATTTTGATTCTGTCATTCTTTGTTTGGTTGCGTTGGAGTTTTATGTGGAGAATAAAAATGGTGTTTGGTAACAATTTTTTTTGGGTTTTTTTTTATTTTTTTCATTAAAAGACAAAGTTTTTGTAAAAAAAAAAAAAAAAAAAAAAAAAATTCAAACAAAATATCACATCAAACCCCATAATCATTTCATTTTTTCTCTCACAAACATCATATCAAATCATAAAAAAACCCAACTATCTTCCCAAACAGTAAAAAAAAATTCTCTAATAATATCCTACAACTAAAAAAATTTACATAAAAACTCACTTCTCAAACACCCACAAAATTGATATATAAGAAAATTTTATAAATTCAAAGAAATCTAAATTTCCTAACATAATAATAATAATAATAATAATAATAATAATAATGGTTAGAAAACTTGAGTAACTCGCTAATTATGTACTAAGAAACTCCCACAAAAATAAATAAATAAAGCACTAAAATTTTTCAAATTTTGAGCATTTCAAATTGGAGGTTTGAGAATGAGGTGTTTTTGGATGCAGCTCATATCCAGTTAGAGATTAAGGGTTGGTTTGGAATGTTCTAAAAAAGTGTACTTTTTGACTTATTGGCTTATATGAGTTGGGTTTGGGTTGGGTTTGATGTGATGTGTTAGAGAGGTGATATGATTTAAATAAGATGATGTGACTTAAATAGGATAATGACTTTTTGACTTTTTGTATTATTTAGTTTATGCCAAACCAACCCTAAAGATTGGACTCGTCCAATCCGCATTGTAGGCACATTTTTGGGCCTTGTTTAAATTATCTGAATCGTCATATTTTAAGATTCGTCAAATACATTATTCATCTAAAAAATTAAGTTGATCGGATAATAATAACTACGTGCTCGAATAAGTTTTATATAAAAAAATAGATAGTGAGAAAATAAATAGTTCATATAAAATTGATTTAAATACATAGTTTCCATTATTTGATCAATTTAATTTTTTGCATGAATGACACACTCGACGAATTTTAAAATGTAAACGATTTAAATTATTAAAACGAAACTCAAAAATTGACCCACACTACAGACTGAATGGTCTAATCTTAATCTCTAACCGGAGGCTGCACGGTTTTTAAATTGTGCTTGATACTAGGATCATCGTCGCACTGCAGCACAATGCAATTTCTTTTATTGGGGCACTATTCCTCTTCTATCAATTGTCTTATCTTTAATAATAAAAAGAATAGAAAAGAGGGACTGGAGGTCCTACTCACATAAAAATGATTTTTCCTAATGGTATCGCTCTAAAGATAGGATTTTGTAATATTTGACTATTTAAATTTAATTTAATTTAATTTTTTTTATTGATAAAAATTAATAGTTAGTTATTAAATTAGCACATTGAGATAGTTGAACTTTCAGCCTCTCCTTGCAAACACTTATCCTCTATTTCATTTTTAAGAATGGAACCTAAAACCTCCTTTTAAGAAAGACTTGATGGTCAAAAGACTAACCACTCACGTTAGAACTCCTTGATTAAATTAAATTTAATTACCATATAAAAAAAAGAAAATGTTTGGAACCCCCTTTTGGGGAGACCCCTACCACTCCTACAGTGATGCTGATCAATGATGTATTTGTATTTTTTTTTTTTTCTTTCTCTTTCTTACTTGGACCAATCACAAGTGAGTGGGGGTTGTAGAGACGATATTTTGTGAGAGTCTGAATCATTACTGATAAAAAAATGAATTAGGAAAGTTTTCATTAATTATCATTAAATTTGTATAACTTTACATTGAATGTTTGACTTCTTAAATCGTGTTTAGTTACCAGATAAATAAATGAATTATAAATTTTTTCATTAATTAACATTAATTTTTTCCCCTAAATCTTTCCCTTTTAAGTTCTCTCCTTCACAATCTTAAAAAAAAGAAAAAAACAGAGTTACCTCCTTCAAATTTTAAACCAAAATTTTGAAATGACAAAAAAAAAAAATTTATTTACCGAAAAAACATACTTGAGTTAAATTTTCATCTCACACACTTTTCCCTCCCATTTTCTACACAAATTTTCAGTTTTAATCACTACTATATGTTTGTTTTAAATTGATGCTTACTTTCCACCAATTTATTATCTATACAATTTTACTTTCCACCAAACTATTATAGATAATCTGTCACTCGGGTATACATCAATAATAATGCAATGTATATAAGTAATGCATCAGACAAAGACTCCTAAATATAGGTCCTTATGTTATAATTATTCAAAATAGTTCCAAATTTTTTTTAAAAAAAAATGGATTATTCATAATATTCGGGAGATTTGTAAAAGTTGGAAGAGTTAGTTGAAATATAGAAGTCAGATCATTAGTACCAAGCACCAATTCCACCAGCAGATCATAGCATCTAGAGAATGAAATTTGCAAAACTAAACAGCATAATTAGGTTCAATCACAAGTATCCGAATTTTCTCCACACAAAGGAAGGAAAAGGAAAAAGTACAATTACCCGCGCAAAAAAAAAAAAAAAAAAAGGGGGGGGGGGGGGGGGGGGGGGGATAATTGTGTTATGTAAACAATTTATGAGAAACAAGTCTTAATAGTTTATGTACATAGCATTTAAATCTCCCTTTGTCTTCTATATATAAATATATATGGGGCGGGGGTGCAGGGGAGGGAATTCTCATAATCATATCCTATGTCAACAAGTTCAGAGTTCTATCATAATCTGTACTCATTCATAACCAAAATAAGATTTGAAAACCTCTCCAGAGTCTGTCAAAACCAATTTCATCGGGCCCCTGACCGACAATATGTCATAGTGAACAGAATAATAACAATGACAATCATAATCTACAGACCAGGGTTCCCCAAAAGCCGCTCCACTGCAGCATGAACATTCCCTGCAGTGGCAATCAGCGCCCGTATATTCTCTTGGGTGTCAAAGAAACCCATTTCTTGTAGCTGTGAGAGCTGAGTGGCATACTGTTCTTCCGGGGGCACTATAAAAGATAAGACAGAAAAGTAAACTATGACTAGACTGGCAAAGCATGAATCAGTAGGGCACAACCGAAAAGGAAATCATAGTCACCATTCAATCTGTTAGGAATGGTTGGACTTCCAGTCCCAAGTCCCCCAAACATGTTCATCAACATCTCCAACCCCATGTTGTCTGTTGGGAAAACAATGACACTCATTCTGTGAGATAGAGTACCATATATATATATATTAAAAAAGTAACAAAAGAAAATTTCTATATAATGGCGGCTTCCTTTGTCTTGTTTATTTTGTTTTCATTTTTTACTTGTCTGGAAAAAGATCTTTTATGGGGTAACATCAAGAGAGATTTCAGATAGCCATGCTGTGCTTACAGCATCCCTACATTCAACAAAAGATTATCATACCAACAGTTGTCAAGGATCTCATGAGATCTCTATTGTAGAAATGCCACTGACAAGTTTCCATCATTGTTGCAAAGAATTTTAAACTTGTAATAGATGTTGCTAGACAAGGTGACAACATAAATGACAAGCTCCACTGTAATTAAGTGACATTCAACAAACCAATTACATGAATGAAGCAAGTCTATTGCAGGCATCTCAGGTGAGGCCAAAGAATAAACAGTTGGATTTAAAACTATTGAGCATAATGGTAAAAGATATATATAATCTGAATTTCAAGTTCCAGAGACAAGTACCTCTTCCCCCAACAGTTTGACCCACTTCCCTGCAATGGTGCAATTTCGTATAAGCAAAACAAGAAAATAATGGGCTAAATTCTAATCACCAAAACTGCATATGATTGTCTTAAAGGTGTATTAAACCAGAAAAGGCAAAGTTAAAATAATCTGGACACTAACATGGGCATAATGATTGTGTCAAAAATTGTGTACTGCTATATGAAAAATAAGTGTACATTGATAAAGGAACTGGAAATGATAAGATTGCCAGGCTTGAAGTTAGCTTCTGTTACCAAACAAATTTAAAAGTAAAATCACTTACCGGGTTGGTGGTTGCCGACCAACCTGAGATAGAAGAGTTTGCTGTAGAGTCAATAGTTGCTGAAACAGAGAAAACAGAAATTAAGAAAGAGATGGAATGAAGAAATAAAGAAACAAGGTGAACAAATTAGCACCAAAAACAAAATTTAAAAAGGCAAACACATGCACATGCATACAGACATTCAATTGACTCATCGTTGATTGTCTGTGGACAAACACATATACGCATGTGGATGTTGAATGGTCCCTACAAATATGAAAGCTCCCTCTCTAGGTTCAAATATGATGTGATTCCGACATGTTTGCATGCCAATCATGATTTTGAGATCTCCCATGCCAAGTCCAAGAAGTGGACAGAATAGAATTAAAACGGTGGACAAAATAGAATTAAAAAGGGGGACAACTGGATTCCAAGTTTAAAAGATCCAAACCAAATCAAACTTGTGTCCAAATCAAGTAGGGTCAGCTACATGAATCGTTTTTCTCCGTTTTTCTCTATCAAGGGTTATGTCCTCAGTTAAATTAAATGAATTTATTTTTTTACCAACAGCATCTCATGTCAGTTTAGGCCTTCCTCTTCCCCTAACATTTCCATTTATGGTGATTATAACACTCTTCATTAGCGTTGTATTGTACATGATCAAACCATTTTAACCTAATCACTATCAACTTATATTCAGTTAGTGCTACTCCTACCACTTCACAAATATATTCATTTCTAGTTGTCTTTCCTGATTGCATCATGAAACTACATCAATCAGTTAACATCGGTACATGATCAATTACGGAGTTAATTATCAAGACTAAACTCATGGTAGAAACTTCCTGCCATGGCTTCTTGTAAGTATCTGAAAGTAGCAACTATAATGTACAAAGTCAAATAAAAAGAGTCTTACATCAAAACGTTAAACTAAATATGAAGAAAAAATGAAAACTTACCAACACGAGGCTATGGTCCAACCTTTCCACTTCTATGCTTCTCTTACTCCTAAAATACCCTAATGCAAAATGCAAACTTTGTACTCAACTTGTTTTATGCAAAACTGATGCTCCACTTCTTTCTTACTCTTTTTTTTTTTTCTTTTTCCAATACCAAGTTTTTCTCCTAACAAGACTCTGTTAGTGTCATTCCTGAACTTAGACATCTTGCCAGACCAGTTACTTGGTTTGCAGTGCTACATTACTTGGTGTGCTGTATAGCATAAATTGTATGTCTCATTTTCATTATTGCTTCTGTATGTAGTAGCTCTTCTTTATGACATGATGCTTACATGAATAATTTTCTTTTCTTGTAAAAGAACCCAACTGGTATGCAGTGGCTGTAATTTTAATTGATAATGTTCAAAAAAACAGGAACCAGAACAGACATGGGGTGAGAACTTAAGACAGTGAGAATAGATATTTGCAACTGGTCTAGCAAAAAATAAAACCAATCTAAAAGGAAAAATAGATTTTAAATAGTCAATCCAAATACATGGGATTTGGGAGAAAGACTATTGAGTTAAAATGAAGACAAGAAATTATAGACCTTGGTTGAAACCCAAGGGCCTGTTTGATTGTGTTTCTGTTTTCTGTTTTTGTTTTTCAGAAAACATAGAAATAGTCCTTGACAAACAATTCCCAAAAAATAAATAAATGAAAGGAGAAGGAAAGAAAACTTGACCACTACTGTTAACCCTCTTATTGAAACACAATAGAAATAGAGAATTCCTAAATAATACAAACTGCAAGCAAGACATTAACATGCTAATAAGCAACATAACAGATTTTACTACAGAGGCAAGTCAGGACAGCTCCAGGTCTTTTTTTCTATATGATAGACATATGTATAGCGAGTTAGAGAGAGTGCATTACAGAGGCAGATTTGAAGTGAAGTACCTGCATTGTTTCAGGAGACATCAATTGACGAATGAAATCTGGGTTTTGCATCATCTCTCTAAGTTGGGGATTGGAATCCAGCATATTGCGCAGCTGGGGATTCAAAGCAAGAATCTACCAATCGAGATACAATACAGAATAAGAAATTTCACAGTCAACTATGAACCATATTACATAACAAAGAAAAGTACTATTACTACCTGATTCATGTATTGAGAGTTGGAGAGGAGACTTTGCATCATCTGTGACATAGCTGGGTTTTGCATAAACTGACTCAATGAAGCAGTACCCTGCATAGAACCAAACATGCGCTCAAACTCTGGGAGACCAAGGCCACCTAGACCAACAGCACCAGGTGCTGGCAGCCTAGTATCCCCAGCAGGATTTGATCTTGTAGTGGAGTTTGTTTGGGCACCTCCTGCTGCCGGATTCACAAAAAGTTAACAATACATTAGTAACAATTCAGTATAATTTTCTTAGAAGGAAATTTTAGACAATGACTGACTTGGAAAAAAGTTGACACATTTTAAACATTGAACAGGCATAACAAACTTGGAAAAGAAACAATATCTCACTAGTTTGGAAGTAAAATTTAATGTAGATATGGCCTATAAATTGCACAAATATTTTCAACTATAATACTCTATATGTATGTCAATATGTGGAATCCCAGACATTTTCAACTTCAAAACTGTCATATGCTGACTCCCTTATTAAAATGACAAGCTTTATGAGCAAGATATCCCTACAACCCAGACTGAATAAAACACTGAGGAAGTATAGATCAGTGCCGACTCCAGCAGCCAAGGCACCACCTTTGGAATAACTAGCAAAAATATAAAAATAAATAAAAATACCTTCCACTTCTGACATCAGCAACATATAAGTTCACATTTTGTCAAAAAAAAAAAATAAATAACAACAATGATGAGATGAGATGAGCAAAGAAAAATAAGGTTAAGTTAAGGATTGAAGTCAGCTGCCTTATAAACAAAACATCCAAAATCCTAAAGAAGAAAACCAGTGAAGCGAGAACTTAACTTACCCCCACCAGAGGCCCAAGGATTTGGAAGTGGATTACTATTTGGAGCAGGAGAATTTGCCATAGTTTCAGTACCAGTGCTTGCAGGGTTAGTTGACTGATTTTGTGTCCCCAAGAGAGCCGCAAATGGGTTTGAGCCTGGATCATTTCCGGTATCCCCAGCCATTGTCGTTGCATTTAGAAACGGCTCTTGACATTTTCATACATGCGCCTCAGCATGTTAAATCCCTCAGGAGAAGCTTCAATATTGCTCATCGCTCTGTCGGTATTACGCATCATCTCACGCATGAGTTCAGGGTTTCTTGCAGCCTCCAACGTCTGACGGAGAGTGCTAGGATCATTGAGTATGTGAGCAAGCTCTGGATTTCGATCAATGAGCTCACGCATCTGAGGGTTGTTCATTATTAAATTCCGCATAATATCTGGGTTATTCATTAGGTTCTGAACAACAGGCATGCTCATTATTTCTCTCATCATATTAGGGTTTTGAGTCATCTGTTGCTGCACTTGTTCAAATTCTGGAAGTCCAGCTCCAAATAATCCACTGTTCCCACCTAATCCATTGAAACCAAGTCCAGAAAATAGCGAATCACCCAAACCAGATCCTCCAAATGCCCCACCTTCGTCAGAACCAACAGACCTCACACCACTTGGAGTAGAATTTGGAAGTCCAGTGTTGGTTGATGCAGTTGGCGCAAAGCCCCGAACCAAGTGGACAGTGTGATCTGCCTCCAATCCTATTAACCATGAAAGGAAAATGAAAGAAGATAGTTCAAGTTTAGGTAGAACACTCATACAGTTCTCAATGGTGTTGCTTACATAGACAGGATCCATCCAACGAATAGAAAGTTGGGGTGCAACCGGGGTCGGTGCTGGGTGTGTTACAAAGTTGGGGTGGGGCTGGGGTGGGGCCGGGCTGGGGCTATGGTGGGGAAGAGGCGTCGGAAGGCTTGGGTTCTTGTTTCTCATTGTTTGCTTTGGTTGGTGTGGTTGGAGCGGAATATGTGTGTTTTTCAATATGCGTGCCATTCCGTTTCATGGTTAGAGAACCAGTTATTGATGGTGTTGCATAGTTGGGTTACAGGTTCGGTTGATCCAAATGTTTTGGTTTTTGTAGATTTTGTGGAGGATTTAATTAGTTAGTTTTGTTTGGGCCATTGTAGGCTGTTTTTGTATTCTTTGCATCGTCTTGATGCCTTTCTAATAAAGTTTATTTATTTATTTATTTATCAAAAAAAAAAAAAGCTACATCTATATATGGGACAAAACTCAGGGGGCCATTAAGACAGAAGGGTGAAAAGCACAACCAGTAAGTAAACTGATATGCTGAAAAGGTATTGTCTTCGAATTACTTAAAATTAAACTTAAAACAGCAGTGCAAAAGGGTATTCAGGAACTATTAACCAATACAAAAGCAATCGGTTCCACGTGTTAAAACCCCATTAACAATCTTATGTAAGATTGAGGCGATTCTTTGTTATGAAAATGAATGCATCATATCTATGCATGGTACAAGAAGAAAGTAGGCTCCAATCAAGCAAAAGGCTAAAAATACACAACCAGTTTGCAAAATGAAATGTTGAGAAGATCGTGTTCAAGCATGCCAACAAGCAGTGCAGGAGGTCTTCAGATTCTACTAACCCATGCACAAGCAACAGGCTCCATGAATAAACCAACTTAACCATCTTATTTTGACAATGAGATTGTTTTTTCTTATGGTAACAAATGCATGATAATTAACATGCAAATCAGTGCTTCGTTTTTTTTTCAAAAGATTTACTTCAGAGAGATCATTAAAGTGACAATGCTATATATAGAAGTTTTGCAAACATCAATTCCCCTTTGGAAAGGACACAAATTTGTTTGGTAAAGCAAAAAATGGTGTGCCCAACTGGATGGAGCAGTAAAGATACTTGCTTAATAGTAGGAAGGGTAATATTTTTTTTCAATTAGATCTGTGATATGTGACGAGGTGGTAAGTCACAAAATCAGTTGCTTTTGCGTTGTGATGGGAGGATCTTGGATATCAATGCCTTCTTTGTTCATGATTTGGTTAATAATGCCTAAATCCACTTCCATTTTCTTCATGGCCTGGAGCATTTGTTTTATTTTAAGTATATAAATGGAAGAAGCTGATTATGCTCCAGCTTTATTCTAACTATATGCAAAATTAAGAGAGAAGCAACCCACAGTTTGAATTTTTAAATTATAAATAAATAAATAAATAAAAGGCTCTTTCGTTTGGATTTTTCACATACTTAAAAAGAAGTTCTCCTTCGCAGGAGTTCCAGAATGCTCTTAATTTGCAATTTGTGTTTATTACTTGAGTTTCTATTTCTCCTTTTTCTTTTCTTTTTGTTCTGCACATGTCTCTGTTTTGTACACCAAGCATGCACAAGCTTGTGTTGTTGAACAAATTCTTAGCATTCCTTTCTCAAATTTTCCAGCCAAAGTAAATTATTTATACCCATAAAAATAAAAAATAAAAAATAGCAAATTAGAAACCACCATCACATATGGAATGCTGGGCAATCAAAACAACAAACCCTGTGATAAAAGCCCAAATCAATTCAAGCCTTGTATATTCATACTAAATAACTAAATCCCTTATCAAATTATCCAAATAGCAAGCAAACTAAAAAACTAAATTAATTAACAACACATCCATACATTACAACACAATGATCGACACTCAGACGAGTAAATTCAGCGAATTCCAAAGCTAATACAAAAAATCTATACTCACATAAATATAAATATATACAAGTATGCAGAGTGTGAATAGGACATACCGTAGCTTTGTAGGGTCTGATCGTCCTTCAAGATCCGACCCTTGTAAATGAGGCGCTGGTGTTCTGCCGGGATGTCGCAGTTGTGAGCAAGGACGGACTTGAATGATCCAACGGTGGAGACGAGGGTGATCTGAACGGAGAACTTGGAGCCATTGGAGCATCGGATGTGGATGGTGACACCGGCGTCCGATTCGCTTGCCTCCGCCACACCACCACCGCCGCCCATACTGGAAGACAATATAAAAAGAGATCGATCGAGGGAAATTCAGAGCTCGATGCTGAGAATGATCAGAAACCCTTGATTGTGATCAGATAAACGGGTTAGGAATTGGAGAGAGAGAGAGAGGACTGTTCTCTGCTGTAATGATCGTCGGAGGAGGAGAAGCTAATATAATACTACTACAAAAACAAAAGTGAAAAGGAGTGTAGAGAATCGGAGGTGCCTTAGCCCGGTGGAAGTGGGAAAGTATTTCTCGTCTTTTTAAGGAATCGCGTTACACAAGCTCCGCCGTCTCTGTTTTTGTGTCAATAAATAAATAAATAAAATATATATTTTGATTTGTTTAAATTTACAAAATTTATAAATTTAAGTAGGATTAACATATTTTTTATACAAAAAAGATTTGTGCCTCGAATTTTCAAGCCCCGAATGTCTCAAATGCCCAAAACGATGTCGTTTTGGGCATTATTTTTATTTATTTTTTTCCTCCTTCTTCTTCCATTTTCAGTCGAACCAGAGAGGAAAGGGAGAGAGAAAGCGAGAAAGAGAGAGAGAAGAGAGGTCGCCGGCCCAGCCTCGCTGACCCAGCCCCGGTCTCGTGCAGCAGCTCCGACGTCTCCGATCGTCGCAGCCCGCCGAGCTCGTCGCAGCAGCTCCCGATCTCCTCCAGTTCCGCCTCCGAGTATGCCCCCTCCAGTCCCCCCTTCTCCTCCTCCTCCTCCTCCTTCTTCATTCTTCTGCTGGAAAGAAAAAAAAAAAAAAAAAAAAATGGAGTTCGGGGCATTCGGGAGAGCTCGGATTCGAGCTCCCAATCGGTTCTGTTTTTTATATATGAAATTTATAATTTTAAAATAATAAAATATTGTGTATTGTTTACATATGGGATATTTTTTTTAGGCCTCGTTTGGCAAGTGGCTGTTTTAACGTAAAAGTCAAAAAGTTACTAAAAAAATTAAGGGTAAATTACACTGACACCCCTTGAGGTTTAGGTTTATTACAGTTTCCCCCTCACATTTTGGAAATTATATCTCCCCCTGAGATTTAAAGTTTCATTACAGATTCCCCCCACAACAATTTAATTTTTTTAAATACCAATTTTGCCATCATTGGGTAAATTACATTGACACCCCTCACATTTTAAAAATTACAATCCCCTCCCTAAGGTTTAAAGTAGTATTACCAATTGTCCCTCGGTTAGTATTAGTTGAAAAAAAAAATTAATTGAAAAAAAAATTTATTAGTAAAATTTTTAAATTTCTATTTAAAAACCAACGTAAGTTCATTTTTTGAATTTATGTTTTTTTTCTCAAATTTACAAACTGAGACAACCATTTATAAACCAAAAAAATTATCAAACAAGTTTTTATGGCAGTTTTTTAAATTTTTGTAAATATAAATTGAAAATTGAAAACGAAATGGTTACCAAACAGGTTTCAGATGGTAAAAATGTTATAAAATTAACAAATAATTAAATAAGTTACCAACGTAAGAAATGACTTATCAAAAAATTCTTAAGCTATGTATGGTTTGATTGTTAGAAATTTTTTTAAAAAATTAAAAATTAATTTGGTTAAGAAATAAAAAATAAAAAATAATTATCATTTTTATATAATTTTTATCTTTCAAGTGGTTATAAATAATTTTTTACAAATTAAATTGAAACAGCCATACGTATGTATATAACCTGCCCAAAAGTTAAAATGATAATTATTATTTACCCTTAAATGATAATTATTTTTTATTTATTCACCAAATTAATTTTAAATTTTTAAAAAAAATTTTAAAAATCAAACCATACATAGCCTAAGAATCTTTTGATAAGTCATTTCTTACGTTGGTAACTTATTTAATTATTTGTTAATTTTACGATATTTTTACCATCTAAGGCCTGTTTGGTAATCATTTCGTTTTCAGTTTTCAATTTATATTTACAAAATTTTTTAAAACTGTCACAAAAACTTGTTTGGTAATTTTTTTGGTTTATAAATAGTTGTCTCAGTTTGTAAATTTGAAAAAAAAAACACAAATTCAAAAAATGAGTTTACGTTGGTTTTTAAACAAAAAATTTTAAAATTTTACTAACAAAATTTTTTTTCAATTAATTTTTTTTCCAATTATTTTTTTTTTCCAATGAATTTTTTTTCCAACTAATACTAGTCGATAGGGCAATTGGTAATGATACTTTAAACCTTAGGGAGGGGATTGTAATTTCTAAAATGTGAGGGATGTCAATGTAATTTACCCAATGAGGGCAAAATTGATATTTAAAAAAATTAAAGGGGTGTCAGTGTAATTTACCCAAAAATGAAAAAACCAACAACATTTATCAAAGTCAAAGATTCTCTTTTCTCTTTACTTTTTGCACATTTTTTTCGTAAAAAGCCAAAATCATCTCAAACATATTAGTTTTTTATCTCATATTTTAGCCAAAAAACAAAAAAGTGTCCATGAGATTAAATTTTTATACAATAAAGAACATATAATATTCAATGTGTTTGATTTCAGTTTTCTAAAAATTGAATTTTTTGTTTTTAGTGAATATTTTTAAAATTTTAAGTAATTTTTTTATTTGTTTAGATGCACATTATTAGATGTATCTAAATAATAAAATATTTGTGAAAAAATATTTTAAAAAATTAATAAATACACAAAAATATGAAAATACGAAAATGTACTGAATTTTCATATTTTTTGTAATTTTTGGAATTTAGTGTATTTTTTCAAGATTTTTTTTACTAATATTATATTTTTTAAGTGTACTTATGTTAGGTGCGTCTAAAAAATTTTAAAAAAAATACTTAAAATATTAAAAAAATTCATTGAAAATATTAAAATATGAAAAATAAAAAAGTAGAATTTTCTGAAAACTGTTTTCTAAAAACTGAAACCAAACAAGTTGATTTTGATTTTGGTTGGAGTTCTTTAATATTTTTTTAGAGAAATTTCGATTCAGATAAATTTTGATTCAGAGAAATTTCAAATTTCAGACAAATTTCTCTAGTTTAAAATTTATTTGGTTTGCTTAATTTCTCTGATTTTTTCTGTGTTTTGAAAATTTCTCTATGCTTTGAAATTTCTTTGAGTTTAAATTTCTCTGATTTCCTCACAAATTTCTCTGTGTTTGACCAATTTTCTCTAGGGTGCTCAATATTTCTTTTTGTGTTTTGACCAAACTAAAAAAAGTGGATTACAAAATTATACAAAGATAAATAAATCAAATCCAGTCATGTGATGGGGTTTAGAGTTTAATTAGAGACTCTGCGTGATAATGAAAACAAAAATAACTTTGGTTCAACCAACAATCATTGTGTTGCTTTCATCTAGAATAGCCATAAGAGCTTTCAAAAGGAACTCTCTTAACCTCTTTAGCGGTTTTCTAGGGTTTATCATTATGTCCATTCACATCGCAATCAATTACAGGTCTCTATATATATATATCGATTATTTTATGTATATATGCATTTGTGAATGTGTGAAAAATGGCCAAGTTCAAATTAGTTGAATTTTTAGGTTGGAAGCAATGGCAGCAGTGGTGGAGAAGACAGTCACTATGGTGGAGAAGGCATTCATGGGAGATAGAGGAGACGGCTACGGCGAGAAAGAGTAAAAGGCAGAAAGAATGAGAGAATGGGTGTGATATATGAGTGTGACTAATGGACCTTATATTAGAAAAAACATATTACAAACTTCTCCCATTATTAAAAATTGGAGAGAAATATTTGATTAAATATCCCTTTACATATTCTATCGATACGGGAACAATTTTTTTTATCCGCCCAATTACAGGTGCAGTTTGGTGGACTTGGGAATAAGTTGTACCTAATGTAGAGCTCACCATGAGTTTATGTTTATAATTTAAATTATTTATTTGGTAGATTTTGTTGAATAACTCATGCATAGTGCCAACCCTAACGCTTTAGGCCCTAAATTTTGGTCTAAACATTATACTTAGTTTTTTTTTTTTTTTTTTTTTTTTTGGGGGGGGGGGTTAAATAATCTTAATAAGCCTCGATTAATAAAATGAAAGGCATATCTAAATTCAAAATCTAAAAGGCGCAGTCCACAAAAATAAAAAATAAAAATTAGATGGGTCCAAATCTAAAATTTAACGACCCTTTCATTTTCATTCCACTATTTTATAATTGCACTATAAAATTTATTATTGTGAATCTGTATAAATTTGAACATTAACAACAAAATTTATTATTGTGAATCTGTATAAATTTGAACATTAACAACAAAATTTCTTTTGGACTTTGGCCCTCATCTATCTAAAAAAAAACAACAACAACAACAACAAAATTTGAAATATATTTATAAAATATTGAGTGAAAATAATAATTTTTAAAATTTTATGGTCATATGCCCAACCATAACAACAAATAATGAAGGCTTTATTGTTCCACTTACTATATTTTTTTAGGATAAATTACACTTACACTCATGAGATTTGGGTTTAATATATATCATCTCTGACATTTGAAAAATTACACTAACTCTCTTGTCATTGTAATTATTTAGACGGAATGAAGATATTGAACTCATACATTCTCTCTTTTCTTACTTTGCTTTACTTCCACTGTTTTTTTCTTTTTCCTTTCCTATGCTTTACTCTTTATTTTCAATGTAATTTTCTCTATTTTTCTATTAGAAATTGTTGCCATTTATATAAGTAGAGGGTTATTAAATGAGACTATCAACAATAGGGGTGAAAATGTAATTTTTAAAATGTCAGGGAGTAGAATATAATTAGACCAAATCTCATGAGGTGTCAGTGTAATTTACCCATTTTTTTATGGTTGGTTTTATAATTTATTTTGTGTGTTTAAAAATTTTAATTTATGTATTAGTTATGTGGACTACAAATTCATATTTTTTTGTACAAGCAATGATTGGGATTCTCACAAAAATTCTATCTCATAACCCTCACATCATTCTATATGAGAGAGAGATAAGAAGGAAAAAAAAAAAACATACACATAAACCAATCATACACATTTGGGGGATATGAAAATCTCCAAATTAAAAGTCCCAAGCTTTTTCTTTTTTTTACTCACAATTTATCTAGAAACAATAATCAATCATTTAAATTTATTTCAGTCACCCCCCATCATGAACCCCACTCCATGCTGATTCAGGTCTAAGCTTAAAAAAAAAAATAAATTAAATTAAGGAAAATAAAATAATGTTTAAACTCAATCTGTTTTGACAATGGATCAAAATTTTAATTCCAAACTCAATCTTAACTCATTTATGCTGTGTTTGGTTGGGGGATTTGGAGATGGATTTGGAAAGGGAAAGGGAAAAGGTGTGTGAAACTAGGTGAAATATAGGCATATTTTATTTATATTTCACCTACCTTTTCCATTTCCTTTTCCAAATCCCTCTCCAAATCCTCCAACCAAACACAGCATTAATGAACGAATTTAAAAATTTAGCACAGCTTGTCTTTATGAGTTTAAACTAATTTTTTTTTTAAAATGTGAGATGAATTGGATGGGTCAACAGGCTAATATTCACCCTAGCCACTTCTCCCCAGTGTTTCTTTTTATTAGACATTCTCAGTAAGAAAAATGGTTGACGAAAGAGATAGTGAATTTTAGGTTATTTCAAATAAATAGTGATTTTTAATTGTGCCAAATATTTTACTTTATAAAAAATGTCATATTTTGAAAACACACTCAACTATGCATATGTTATTTTTAATATTATCGTCATTTATCGTATTTGGTTAGTGACCTAATCATTAAGTCACTTTTCACTTATGCCATATTTAATTATCGAATTAAATTAGATGAAATTATAAGTACAATCGAATTAAGTGATAAAATTACTAGTAACTCAATCCAAATAATAAAGTATTTATGTGGTCAAATAGGAGATAAAAGAAAAAGCTTCTTTTTAAAACAATTAAAAAATTTCTTCCCTTTGTATTATAGAAAAATAAATTCATTTATATGAATTGAGAAAATGAAAATGTGACATCTATTTTGTAAAAATATTTAAGTTCTTAGAGAATAATTTGATGAAACTATTGTTGGACAATTTTCATTGTATTTAAATAGATTAAATACTGTTGTGTACTAAACAACAACAAGAATATAAAGAAATAAAAGAAATGAGAGAATTTGTTTGATTACAAAAATCAAACTAGAAATAAATAAATAAAAACAGATTTTATTTTGTTACAAAAACAAAATTAAAATCTGATTTAATAAACAAATAAAACAGAATAATAAATTAAACAACTTATTTGATTAATTTCTTCTAATAAATATCAGATCAAGTCCAGTGTTTGACACTGTGTCCTTAAGACAGATTCGTCCTCTCCACGGTGCTTTCAGAATATGGACGTCTATCTCCCAGAATGAAATGATCAACTACAAACAATAGCAGCACTACAAATTGTTTGTCTTATGAACACGCTAAGTGTTTATACTCTTTCTCACAAAAATTAAATGCAACAAAATGAAGAATAAATTTGTAGAGGTGAAGTACGAAATTCTAAATGTGTTAAAACATCAAATGAGGGCTGTCCTATTTATAGATGTATTGGTGGCTGCAGGTTTTGAATTAAACAGGTATGAAACCTGTTTGGTTTTGAATTTAACAGATTTGAATATGTTGAGTTCAAAATTCAAACAGATAAAAAACGGGAAGGGCCTTGTTTGGGTGTACAGTAAAACCGGATTAGTTTATTTCCGGAATTAATTTGAATTCTGGATTTTATTTTACCAAAAAATAAATTAAATTCAAATATTTTTGACCCAAAAAGATAGGTATTAAGCCGGACAAGCCCAACCCAACCTCACACCAGCGCCCAAGCCCACCCGACCGACCGGACGGACAGCGACGCGCGCGCGTGTGTGTGGTGATTTTTGGGTCCAATGGGTCTAGCCCATTTTGCCCATAACCTCCCTCTCTAAAACACTTGGGTACCCCTTGGGACACACCCCAAGTTCCAATCCCATGCCTTATAAGCCCATTCAAAACTTCCCACCAAATCAATGTGGGACAAGCCTTATTCAAACCTTTAATGATTTTTTACCAAAACTCCATTTCCATGGAGCATACTTTGGCTTCAATTTTCCATTCACTTGGTAATGGTTTTGAGCAACTAAATATACCACGTAAATCACAACGTGGCATAGAACGAATTACCACTTTGACCCGCGAATATCAACGCACGGGGCCCACCTAAAAAATAGACCAAACTTAGAAAAAAATTCTGGTTTTACCCAGAATTTTTCAATAATTTCCAACAATCCCCCACATGAATGGAATTTGATGACAACGGAAATGCAACAATATGCAGACTTTATCGAAAGAATATAAGTCGAAAATATCTTGCATCAAGATAGATAGCTTTCGGCCTTGAATCTTCCTTAGTGATAACCTATCGAACTTACTGGCTAACCAATGGACGCGATGCCTTGAATTGTTCAGCCGTTTGTGTAAGCCAAGACAATAGATTTCACACAAAATATCTTCTAACACATCATGGTTCTCACTGTTGTGTTCATTTTGGCCTTGAACGCTCCTGGTTTTCATGAATGTTTCTAGAGAATTTAGCCTCTTCATTCTCATAGAACCGGCCCCAGTTTGACACTCATATAGGTGATTCTTATTGTGAGTATCTCCTTATACTCGTCTTGATTTTATGCCTCAATCAAGATATAAGTAATCATTAAAAACAAAGCTTATCCTTATATCCCTGCATACAACATATGTTGCAGATATCACTCTCACCATAGGAATGGGTAGGGAATTTTAATCCCTTGGTGATTTCTGGTGAGCCACACATAACTTAGTCGTCCCTTTGAACTTAGTTCTTGGGATCTCCAGTCATATAAGTAGGGTTACCATTATGACGACTCTTATGTAATAGGCTTTAATCTCATCCCCATCGATGAACTATACACTAGCTCTTTTGTCAAACCTTTTGTTAACGGATCCGCAATATTCTCTTTAGATTTTATATAATCTATTGAGATTATTCCATTTGACAACAATTGCCTTACGGTATTCTGTCGACGACGAATATGTCGTGACTTACCGTTATACATGTGATTCTGTGCCCTGCCTATTGCAGATTGACTATCACAATGAATGCAAATAGCTGGCACAGGTTTTGGCCACATTGGAATGTCTTCTAAGAAGTGACAAAGTCATTCTGCTTCTTCTCCTGCTTTGTCTAAAGCAATGAACTCGGATTCCATTGTGGATCGTGCGATGCAAGTTTGTTTCGTGGACTTCTAAGAAACAGCAGCGCCTCCTAGAGTAAAGACATATCCACTAGTGGATTTTGAATCTTTAGTATCCGATATCCAATTGGCATCACAATAACCTTCAAGTACTGCTGGATATCGAGTAAAGTTCAAACCATGATCATGGGTGAATCTTAGATATCTAAGAACCCGAATGATCGCCTTCCAATGGTCTTCTCCGGGGTTACTAGTGTACCTACTCAATTTACTGACTGCATAAGCTATGTCAAGACGAGTACAATTCATTAGGTACATTAGGCTTCCAATGATTTGGGAGTATTTTAACTGAGACACCGCATCACCTTTATTTTTTGATAAATAAAGATTGACGTCTACAGGTGTTCTAGCTAAATTCATATCATCCTTGATAAATTTACCAAGAATTTTTTCAATATAATGTGATTGAGATAATGCATATCCGTCAAATGTTTTAGTAATTTTCATTCCTAATATAACATCTATGACCCCAATATCTTTCATATCAAATCTTTTGTTAAGCATTTGCTTAGTTGATTTGATCATGTTTTGATCGCTTCCAATGATAAGCATGTCATCCACATAAAGACAAACTATGACATATCCTTGGTCATTGTTTTTAACATAGACGTATTTGTCACATTCGTTTATTTTAAACCCATTAGTAAGCATCGCATGATCAATTTTTCATGCCATTGCTTAAGTGCTTGTTTTAATCCATAAAGAGATTTTACAAGCCAACAAACTTTCTTTTCTTGCCCTGACATTACAAACCCTTTGGGTTGCTCCATATAGATCTCTTCATTTAGATCACCGTTTAAGAAAGATGTTTTAACATCCATTTAATGTATTTCTAAATTAAACAACGATGCTATAGAAATAAGCATGCGAATGGATGTTATTATTGTCACAGGGGAATATGTGTCAAAATAGTCCAGACCTTCTTTTTGTCTGTAATCTTTTACTACAAGTCTTGCTTTATACTTGTCAATTGAACCATTTACTTTCATTTTTCTTTTGAATATCCATTTATATCCAAGAGGTTTAAAACCTAGTGGAAGATCCACCAATTCCCAAGTATGATTTTGCATAATGGATTCAATTTCATTATTAACAGTCTCTTTCCACAAAAGTGCTTCAGGACTTGTCATTGCTGCCTTAAAGTTTTGAGGTTCATTTTCTAACAGGTATGTCAGAAAATTTGGACCAAAGGATTTTGATGTTCTCGCTCTCTTACTTCATCTTGGTTCATCATCAGTTAAATCCTGTTGGTTAAGACCATTACTAGTCTCTTGTATTTGATTGTCATTAGTCTCTTGACTTTGTGTACAATCATAAGTTCTTTTCTGTGAACTTAATTCATGTCATTTCTTGTAAGGAAATACATGTTCAAAAAACACAGCATTCCTTGACTCTATAATAGTGTTCACATTTATATCAGGTATTTCTGATTTATAAGTCAGAAACCGATATGCACTACTATTCTGAGCATAACCAATAAACACACAATCACCTATTTTTGGTCCAATCTTAGTCTTTTTAGGAACAGGAACTTCAACTTTTGCCAAACACCTCCACACTTTTAAATATTTGTAGGAAGGTGGTCGACCTTTTCATAATTCATAAGGAGTGCTATTGGTTTTCTTGTGGGGTATTCTTTTAAGAACATAAGTAGCAGACAATATTGCTGCCCCCTACAAGTTCTGTGGTAAGCCTGAACTTAGTAACATGACATTCATCATTTCTTTTAGGGTTCTATTCTTTCTTTCAGCAATTCCATTTTGCTGAGGAGAATAGGGTACTGTAGTTTGGTGAATAATGTCATGTTGTGCACAAAATTCATTTAATGGTGCATCATATTCACCACCCCTATCACTTCTAACCATTTTAATGGTTTTACCAAGTTGATTTTCAACTTCTGTTTTGTAGAGTTTAAACATTTCTAAGGCTTCATCTTTACTTCTAAGTAAATAAATATAACAATATCTTGTGTAATCATCGATAAATGTTATGAAATACTTTTTGCCTCCTCTAGTTTGAACAAATTTTAGATCACATACATCAGTATGAATTAATTCTAGAGGTTCGGTTTTCCTTTCAACCGATTTAAATGGAGTCTTAGTTAGTTTCGCTTCTACACAAACTTCACATTTATGATTAGGATTAATTTCAAATTTTGATATATAATCTAAACCAATTAATCTACGCAAAGCATCAAAATTCACATGTCCTAATCTACCATGCCATAAATTCGACTCAAGAATATAGGCAAAAGATGTGTTATTCTTATTCATAGCAACTTTCAGTACAACTGTCATTACATTCAATTTAACAAGACCATCACTCATGTATCCCTTACCAACATACATACCACTCTTTGTTAATACAAATTTATCAGACTAAAAAATAAGCCTAAAACCATTTTTACTTAACAAAGAACCAGAAATTAAATTCTTCTGGATGTCAGGTACATGCAGTACGTTGTTGAGGGTCAGTTCTTTCCCTGATGTCATCTTCAAGATCACTTTTCCTTGTCCAGCCACAGTAGAAGTAGAAGAATTTCCCATAAAAAGTTGTTCACCATTTGCAGCCTCATTGTAGGTAGTGAACATCTTCTTGTTCGTACATATGTGACGAGCTGCTCCAGTGTCAACCCACCACTCTTTGGGATTTCCAACCAAGTTAGCCTTAGACACCACAGCAGAGAGGTTGATGTCATTTACTCCGTCAGAGATGTAATCTAATTCAGTTATATTGGCTTGATTGGTAGTCTTCTTACTTGTACTTCCATGATCCTTCTTAGGGCAGCGGTAGTCAGAAGCTCGATATCCAGTCTTGCCACAGTTATAGCATTTTTCTTTGAACTTCTTGTTGCCATTGTTGTCGCCTTGTTTAAGACCATCTCTAGTTGTCACGACCCAAACCCGCCCCTATGGGTTTAGCACCGTAATCGGCCAGTAATCCGAGATTACCGAAGGCCTGCTTAACAGTAAGACCGTATAACAGAGTACAGGGGCATAGCGGAAGGCAATACAGTAAATAAATGATGTCCAATGAGCTGTGACAATCTGTATGCCAAAAAGATTTTTCATATATTTGTACAGAACAGTATACAAAACATTATGCATATCATATACAACCAGTCAGAACAGGGACTTAATCCCCGATAAACAGTACAGTGCAAAACGTTCAGTCTATATAGTGTTACAACGGTACAGAGACAGACGGGGAAATAAAAACACCCCTGAGCCATAGCTTGGCAGGTTCGGAACCTCGCAGTGAGGCATATAGGTTGGCTTGACAAAACTGGAAATACCCCGACGCTTCTAGCATTGGTCCGGTGCCTGTACACCTACATATATATATGAGCAGTGAGCTAAAGCCCAGTAAATAACATAAAGCGTAAAGAGGTTTAGGATGAATGTCCTTACAGTAATGAAAACAGTTCATTAAATTAGTATATCAGTTGTTCAGTACAGTAAACAGTCATATGTGGTACATCCAGTAGCATAACAGTAAACAGTAGGTCTTAAAGACCAAACAGTAATGATGGCCATCAATCAGTAAACAGTAGTGGTTCCAACGAGGGAACCGACAGAGATCTCTGTAACAGTAACAGTAAACAGTAGGTGCTAAGGATGCCACAGTACAGTTCAGAAAAAAAGGACATACATTCATTCAGTAAATAATACCAGTTCAGTAAACAGTTCAGTTCAGTATTCAAAAGATAATTATTTGAACATATCTTTACACAATTGTTACTCATAGAGTTCTGGGCTACAGTGAACTAGAGCGTCTCCTCGGAAAGCCAACCCTACACAGTTTACAGATTGAACACACACTAAGCTACACAGTTGGGAAAGGTAATAACTTAATCCCTAATTTGCCTTGGTGTGGTTCTACATCTATATCCTCTTTAAGATGCCTTAAATATGCCCTAGGAATGCCTAGGATGGAAAGAGGATGCAAAGATGCACTCAGAAAACATTTTCAGGATTTTCAGAAAAACAAAGTCCCGCTCGAGCGCAGGTTTCCCCGCTCGAGCTGACATGCAACAAAGGTCCCCGCTCGAGCGTCAACTTCCCCGCTCGAGCGGACCAAAAAGTACTGGATAGGTAAAATTCACGCTCGACGCCCGTTCGACGACCGCTCGAGCGTGTCACCCAGTCCTCCGCTCGAGCGTCCAATACTCCGCTCAAGCGGACGGTTCTACAATGCAAGATGCTGGGAGCTCGATTTCCCTGCTCGAGCGGCGTTTCCCCCGCTCGAGCGGACGACCAAAATCTGGAAATTCCAGATTTGAGTCCCAAGTTCAAAATCAAGTTTAAATGCAAAATTTCGATCCTCTTGGGCTAAAAACCTGGAAAACACTTCAAAACTCATAATATTACATATTTCAAGGATCAATTTGACAAATCAAAGCCCAAGGGTAGTTTAATTAAATCCATTTTCAAATCCAATTTCATGAACAAGATCTCAAATGAACATGCATGAACTTTAAACAACTCTCAAGCTTCTAAACATGCTCTAATGAGCTCATTCCTTCAAATTCAAGATGAAATCATGGACTTAACATATAGACATGAACATGCATGCAAGATTTCCATGTGATCAACCTCAAAATGCAACAATGAAGACATGCATGCATGATATGTGCCATAATTCCACATTACAAAACCAATTCTTAACTCAATCCTTCAATTTAGCATGAACCATGCAAGAACTAACTTAAACACAAGAATGAGAAGATGAATTTCTACCTTAAGCCTTGAATTCAAGTGTAGAAGTCCAAAAATGCAAGAATCCCTTCAATTCTCTCAACCTCCAAGCCAAAACTCAAGAACTCAAGCTCTCCCTCCCATCTCTCTCTCTAATTCGGCAAGAACAAGGGAATTTGGCTGATGAAAAAGTGTTGAATCAAATATACAAAGGCTCTAATATGTTTGGTGTAGTGGCCCACTAGATGGCAAAGTAGTAAATATGCCAAACTATGCAATTTAACTTATTTTAATCTAATTTAATCATACCAAATCACATTTTAATTAAATACACCATAAAATCACATAAATTATGATGGTCCTAAAACACCAATCAATTTCTGGTTCGGCCGCCGATAAGGCCTTCAATTTACAGTTTAAACATATAAACATGAACAGATAATCAAACAAGCAACAGATAGAATGTAATTTAATGCAATTCAAACAGATACAGGCAATCAATTTAGTTTCAGATTTCAGTCAGTCGGTTCAGTAAGTCAGTCGGTTCAATTACTTTCCATATTCGATCTCAGTTTAGCAGTAATCGGCAACCAATTAGTTATTAATCGGTAAACAGTACGAGGGTTGTTACACTAGTAAACTTCCTCTTTTTGTTATGTGGTTTATGAACTTGTTCAACCACATTAGCCTTGGACTCAATGGGATTTTTCCCATTCCTCTTTTCAGCCTTACGGTTATCTTCTTTAATTCTCAGTCTTACAATAAATTCATCCATGGTCATCTCTTTGAGTTTATGTTTTAAATAATTTTTGAAATCTTTCCAAGCCGGTGGTGACTTTTCCACTAAAGCAGCAACTTGGAATGACTCGCTCAGAGACATACCCTCAGAATGAATATCATGTAAAATTAATTGAAAACTTTGAACTTGAGAAATTACCGTTTGGGAGTCTACCATAACGAAGTCCAGAAATTTACCGACAACAAATTTCTTCGTACCGGCATCCTCTGTCTTGTATTTTTTCTCCAAAGAATCCCACAATTCTTTTGCTGACCTCAAAGGACTGTAAACATTATACAACATGTTGTCAAGGCCATTGAGGATGTAGTTTCTGCATAGGAAATATGAATGTTTCCAAGCATCTACAGCGGCAATAATTTGCCGATCACTTTCACCCTCTTTAAGTACTGGAGTCTCTTCATGGAGAAACCGTGTCAAATTTAGAGTTGTAAGATAGAACAGCATCTTCTGCTGCCATCTCTTAAACTCAGTACCGTTAAATTTTTCTGGTTTTTCTCCATGATTTATTGGCACATGAACATGGTTCTGGATAGGGACCGGTGTTGGTGTAACAATCGGAGTACCACTTCCGATTGCAGTTTCAGTAGCAGTAGCCATAATCTCTGATTACAAAAATCAGAAAAAATTAAAACACAAATTAATTTTCTAATTACTAAAACCAGAAAATAAATTATTACACAAAATAATTTTATTTTCCTTGTTACTAAAACTAGAAAAAAAATACCACAATAATTTTCTATAACACAAATTAATATTCTGCAATTGTTAATGACACCAGTATATTACTACTAGTTGTCAAAAAAAAGAGACAGTATATTACTACTATCTGTCAAATAGCATAAACCACTATTTGTTTTTCCAACTAGAATATTTCTTTATGAAATTACAGAAAATTAAATACAATGAAGATACCAAAATGGAATCTGTCTTAAGATTGTTGGACAATCTTCACTGTATTTAAATAGATTAAATACTGTTGTGTACTAAACAACAACAAGAATATAAAGAAATAAAAGAAATGAGAGAATTTGTTTGATTACAAAAATCAAACTAGAAATAAATAAATAAAAACAGATTTTATTTTGTTACAAAAACAAAATTAAAATCTGATTTAATAAACAAATAAAACAGAATAATAAATTAAACAACTTACTTGATTAATTTCTTCTAATAAATATCAGATCAAGTCCAGTGTTTGACACTATGTCCTTAAGACAGATTCGTCCTCTTCACGGTGCTTTCAGAATATGGACGTCTATCTCCCAAGATGAAATGATCAACTACAAACAATAGCAGCACTACAAATTGTTTGCTTTACGAACACGCTAAGTGTTTATACTCTTTCTCACAAAAATTAAATGCAGCAAAATGAAGAATAAATTTGCAAAGGTGAAGTACGAAATTTCTGAATATGTTAAAACATCAAATGAGGGCTGTCCTATTTATAGATGTATTGGTGGCTGCAGGTTTTGAATTAAACAGGTATGAAACCTGTTTGGTTTTGAATTTAACAGATTTGAATATGTTGGGTTCAAAATTCAAACAGATAAAAAACGAGAAGGCCTTGTTTGGGTGTACAGTAAAACCGGACCAGTTTATTTCCGGAATTAATTTGAATTCTGGATTTTATTTTACCAAAAAATTAAATTAAATTCAAATGTTTTTGACCCAAAAAGATAGGTATTGGGTCGGACAAGCCCAACCCAACCTCGCACCATGCACCCGCGCCTAAGCTCGCCCGACCGACCAGACGAACGGCGACGCGCGCGCGTGTGGTGATTTTTGGGTCCAATGAGTCTAGCCCATTTTGCCCATAACCTCCCTCTCTAAAACACTTGAGTACCCCTTAGGGCACACCCCAAGTTCCAATCCCATGCCTTATAAACCCATTCAAAACTTCCTACTAAATCAATGTGACACAACCCTTATTCAAACATTTAATGATTTTCCACCAAAACTCCATTTCCATGGAGCATACTTTGGTTTCAATTTCTCATTCACTCGGTAATAGTTTTGAGCAACCAAATATACCACGTGAATCACAACGCGGCATAGAATGCATTACCACTTTGACCCGCGAATATCGACGCACGGGGCCCACCTAAAAAATAGACCAAACTTAGAATTTTTTTTGATTTTATCCAGAATTTTTCAACCATTTCCAACAATTATCAATTACGAGATATCATAGCACTTTGTTAAAATTCTTTTAGAATTCCTTAGTAAATCATGTTATTTCTTCAATTGAGAATTTGTTTGAACAATAGTGATTATATAAGAACATTTTAAATTTATTTATTTAATTTCATAAAATTAAAATTAAAATTATTAAATAATGAAATAATGAAATTGTTTTTGAAACATGTCACTTTTAATGATTTTGATGGTTTAGAATACTCAGTCTCATTTGTTTAGCAAATTAGATTGAATGAGATTATAAGTACGGTAAAATTAAGTGATAAAATTAGATTATAAATATAAAAGAGTTTTTATTTGTACACAACTGAATTAGTAATACCAGGATAATAATTTATGTTAAAATAATAATAATAAAAGTTGTAACGCTCTCAATTTAAGACATAAATCATTCATTCACAAGTTTCATGAACATAAAGAAAAGAATACATTTTCATTCATCAGAGTCTTCTTTACAAAAATATTACATGTTATCAACAAAGCAAATGCCTTACGGGCTTACAGCTTTCCAAGTTATTACTTGGTTACAACAAAAGAAGAGTTCTAACTCTATACATGAAAAGCCTCCGGCTTGGATTTACATTTAACACAAAATATAAATAGCAAAACGGAGTCTTTAACTCCTAAACCTCCCAAGCTAAGACCTTGGAGGCGGCATATCACCTGTACCTGAAAAATGGTGTCCTAAGTAGGGTGAGCCAATGCCTAATAGAGATATGCTAAACAATATATGAGAATTAACTAAAATATTAGCATTCGATAAATGTTTAACACTTATGAACCATCTTAAACCTTTTCCACAATCAATCAACATTGATACCCACATTTCAATTCACTTCCAGTTATTACCCAAGTCAATTCATTGACATAATTCATTATCATATAAACAATTCAAAATGAGACTGCAACTCATTCATCAACACTTCAATCATAAACATCATTCATACACTTCCATAACTTGCCATTTTACGAAAATACGTCCGAGGGAACCGGCACCCAAATATAAATAAGATTTCGGAACTTTCACCCTGGACACTCCGGCCAACTTAATTATCCATGGAGTCCATCCCCTATCTCCTCCCAAACAATGGAGTACATCCACTATCTTCTTCCAAACAAAGATACATATACAATGTATTTAAACATGTTGTCATATACAATGACCAATTCAATCACATATACAATGTTTACTTCCAACCGTCATACTCAATGACATTTCAAATCAATTAGTTTCAATTTACCTAATCAACATGCAGTTTCTACAACAATCATGACTATCCTCCACCAATAGCCTAAAACAGATATATCTAAACAGATAAATAAATTTCTCAATAGATAATTTATCACATTTTTCATAGGTGAATGATTCATCAATCCAACTATACCACTTAGGCCTCGCTTGTGAACAAGCTTTTTTAGTAACTTTTTAGCTTTTTGGCTAAAATGTGATGTAAAAAAAACTAATATGTTTGTGATGACTTTTTGACTTTTTACGAAAATATGTGCAAAAAGTAGAGAAAAAAAAGAATCTTTGACTTTTTGGTATGGGTTGTCGGCTTTTTGATTTTTTTAATAACTTTTTTGACTTTTTTGCTAAAAGGGGCACTTTCCAAACGAGGTCTTAATCACAATTTCCTCCAATTTCATGATTTTCAAGCCAATTTCATGTTTTCGCATCATTTTCATTATTTATGCAAATAACCTTTATAATTCAAATTAAATTAAGGCATTTTTCCCCATTTTCTCAAATAGTGCACCCAAGGCCAACTCTCATCATTTCAACAATTATACACCATTAACCCCATTTTCAAGGTCTTGCATACACATATGGAGCCCAAACAAGAAAACTCCTCTTTCACAATTCCAAACTCAAACCCTAGCTTTGTCCAAACCAACCGTTTTTATAAAATGACCAATATTTATGTTAAAACTCATAGTAGTGAGTAGATTATCCCTACTTCAAGTGTAGAAACTCAAAGGAGAAGTAAAGAAACCTCAATGACGCCCAAACTTGATTTTACTCGGATCAAATGCAAGATCTTGAGAAGCTCAAACTTTTTAATGAAGACACAAAGGTTGGAAATCACTAAATCAAGGTCAAAATGTAGAGAGAGAGTATTTTAGAGTGAGAAACTCTCAACTTAGGGTTTTGAAAAGTTTTAGAGAGAGAAAAGACAGAAAAAATGATTTAAAAAGTCACTTTCGCGATCTATATACGTACAGTCCGCTCGAGCAAAGAGTTTGATGCTCGAGCGTCAGACACAAAAATTCGACCCGCTTGAGCACAATAAAGGCCGCTCGAGCGCCAAGACACAACAGTAAGGCACCACCCGCTCGAGCACAATGAAACCTGCTCGAGTGTAGAATACACTCGTCCAGTATTTTACAAAATTTAGACAGTCGCTCGAGCACTAGAGGGGCCGCTCGAGCTCAGGTCCGCTCGAGCGTAATAAATTCTGCTCGAGCGTAAAAAACACTTCTGTAGTATTTTTGCAGAGGCACAAAGTACTGAAGGATTGCAAACCCCCCTAGAGCGCAAAAGGACCCGCTCGAGCAGAAGACCAAAACTCTGGGCAATAAGGTTCTATACCAACAACCAACCAACCTGTTCTAAACACGTCCAAGATATCCCAAAACTCAAATTTAAAGAGTAAGAGGAGGAAGAGACATAATAACTAGGAATGACAACGGGGCGGGACGGGACGGGGCGGGGCCGGGGATCACCCTCCCCGTCCCCGATCCCCGATGGTGGAAACTCCCCCGTCCCCGGCCCCGATCCTTGACGGGGAACCCACTACCGCCCCCAGCCTCGTCCCCGCCCTCGCTCCCTAACGGGGATCGGGTTTCCCCGACCCCGAAAATCCCCGACAAAAAAAAAAAAAAAAAAAAACTCCAGAAAACGAATTCATCAACAACAACAACAACAACAACAGATCTAAAATAAAAAATCATCTAACAAATCAAACATTTGAGCCCTAAGAGATCTAACAGATCAAAAAATATTTTCATCATTTTCATCACCAACAGATCTTCATCTACATCTCCACCATTTTCCAGATTTGAAAAACAAAAGCAAAAAACAAGAGAGAGAGAGAGAGAGAGAGAGAGACGGAGATACCGTGAGAGGGAGATGAATCGGCGGTGAGAAGCTGCGTTGTGTGTTAGAGAGTGAGAGAGAGAAAGAGAGAGAAAAGAAAGAGAGAGGGGCCAGATGATGCGTGCCAACTCACATACCACACTCATATATATAATATATTCTGTGTTATGTTTGTTGTACCAAACACACACACCACATATACATATATAAACACACAACACACATATATTTATACATATATGAACAGAATCGGGGGCTGAACGGGGCGGAGGCGGGGTCGGGGCTGGGGTTGGAAAATGTATCCCTGTCCCCGGCCCGAACATCATCGATAATTTATTTTTAAATACCATCCCTGACTCGTCAGGGGTATTTTTCGAAAAAAAAAACCACTCAATTCGGGATCGGGGGATCGGGTCCCCGTCGGGTCGAGGTCAAATTGCCATCCCTAATAATAACAGCATTAAATCATAAAATCCAAATCCGAAAACACCGTAAAAGTTGAGTTAGAAACCAAAATCGCTATAAGTATATATATATACATATATTGTAGTACCATTTTGGGAACATATGTCAAAAAACGTGGCTGCCAAAAACGCAACAAAATCCCTTTGGGAAGTGCCAAAAACGCAGCCCTAAAATTACAAATTAGGGCCTATGAAAAAAAAATAAAAAAATAAATCTCTTATGTTGGGTAAGGGTATTTTGGTCATTTTAATTTGATTTGACACCATAAATAAATATTAAACTAAAAAGCAAAAAACAAGTTTTTTACCAATTTCTCAAATCACTTTCAAAAAAATTAAAAAGTTTAGTAAAAAGTTAAAAGTTAACTTTTTACTAACTTCCCAAAACAAACTGTACTCTTCGAAGCTAAAACATATATGCAAGATTTTTCCATTTCAACAACAATTTATTATTTACAACTATCCATTTGAGCAAAGCATCTTTGAAACATTAATCCATGGGATTGTTTTCCCAATCCCAAATCCCCTCCAGCTATGATAATTCAGTGGCCGTACAAGATTACTAATCCTTTTAGCCTATCAATTCAACCTATCATTTGCCAACAAAACATGCTATCCATAGGATAGGGCTACTTCGCTAGGATACGGGATCATGCTGTGAATCCCTTGCTGCCCCTAAAACGACATAATTTTAACCTTTTTTTTTTTAATTTTTTTCAAATTATGTTCTTATTATATTTTTTGACATGATAAATTACATTTTATTTATATTTAATTATTTTTTTACTTTAATTCTTAAAATTTATATTTTTTTATTTTGATCTTTTATTTTTCAGATTTTTTTCAGTTTACTTCTAAAATTAATTTTTATAAAAAATTAGGCAAAAAAATAAGATATTAATAGTCACAAAAATATTTTTATCTATTCTATTTAAATTTTAAGAATTAAAGTAAAAAAATGACCAAATATAAGAGGAAAATCTAATTTATCATGCCAAAAAATATAATAAGAGCATGATCTATAAAAAAAAAGAAAACAAAAAAAGAAGTAAAACTATGCCTTTTTAGGCATAACAGGGGTTCACAACAGTGACCGTGTATCCACTTCGCGAATAGTTCAATCATATCAATTAATTAGCCAAATAAAGATTAATTGACGTAGTCATTGTTTACAAAAATTAAATTAGTTTTTATGAATGAATGCATTACCTAAGAAAAAAAAAATAAAGTTATTTGTATGTATTTTTTTTATTAATCCACATTTAATTCATTTTTGTAAAGCGTAAAAAATAAAAAATTCAAATTTTGTAATTTTTTTATTTACTATTAAATTTAGTAATTTTTATTTTTAATAAACTTTATTCAAAATTCTCTCATTTTTTTTTAATTTTAAAAATTGTATTATCAAGATGGATCTAAAAATAAATAAATTTAATTAAATTTGGAAAAAGTAAAAAAAAATTAAAAATAAAAAAATAAATTGAAACAAAAAAGAAATAAAAACAAAAACCCTTAAATAGGAGAAATTAAGAAGACAACTCGCGCGGCGCACCTTCTCGAATGGCAACCTACTTGACTCTGCTGCTGTTAAGGCCACGCCCGTCCCCGTAGTCTTCTCATGAGGATATCTTTCAGAGGAAATGCCCTTTTGTCTCGCCTCAAAGCCTTACTCACCATACAGGTCCTTCTCTCTGTCTCTCTCAATGTCATTTCTTTGAGGCATTTCTTCGAACAGGTTTCTAACAGGTTTCTTCTCTGTCTGGAATTTACATATTTCATGGCAGAGAATCAACCATACCTTGGCCGAAACTGGAGTTCAAGCTCAATACTATGCCGACGTGGTGTCTGATTCAGTACTCGAGCAAGGTACACACATATGCTCGAATTTCCCAAATTTTGTATTCTACTTGCTCCTATCTTATGCATATATATGTACGTATGCTTTCTTTTAGTTGGATAATCGGAACACAAAGTGCGAATTGTGAGTAAAGAAATCATTTTCCCCCCCTCCAGTTTGAACTATCTTTTGGGTTCCTTTACGGAATATAAATGAAAGTATACTACTTTAAGTTATTTTTTTATTTTTATTTTTTTTTAAAATGATGTCTGTGTAGGGAAAATTGATACGTCGAAATGGAGAAAATTGGATTCGAGGTCCTTGGGGATAACCCGCTCAATGATCTCTTCGTCCTCGTGGATTGTTGTGAAGGTTCTGCAAAGTGAAGGTGCTGTTTGGTTACACTTGTTTGCATCTTTTCACAATGTTTACCCACATATTATCGCACGTGCCTTTTGAGATGGATTTACATTCTAAAAGATCCTAAATTTAGTCACTTCATTTTTTTTGGGTATTATACTAGGCATTGAAAGGAAGCATGGTTTTCCTCACCCTTGTTGCCCTTCTAAACACACATGGGTTTTGTTTAATGTCTAAAAACAACCAACTAATAGACATGCCCTCATCTAGTGATTGTCCGAGAATGTTTGTAGTTTAGAGTTATTCAAGTTTTCATGTTGTAGAGTAATTACTTTTTCAAATTGTTTCCTTAACCATTCTATGAAGATCTTGAGGAAAATAGCTGTTGAATAGTAAAAGCATCTATCTGATTTGTTGGTGTAGTACGAGTTCAAAGCATTACTATGGGTCACTCGTCCATTCTTAGATTTTGTGTTGCTACTTAGTTTGAGATCTCAATTCATGTTTGTACATTTTTCAATAAGTCTTAAATAGCATATTTTATTTTTATCCCATTTTTTTGAATTGAATTGAATTGAAATTCGTTTAGTTGAGAATTAAAGCTTTTCTTTATTGGGAAATTCCATTCGAAGGTTTGCATGCTTGTTGATTAATTTGGATTTCAATTAAAATGTAAAATCGTTTGAGGAATGATGACACGTCATGCAAATATGTAGATATATTTCACTCTTACTATTCATACAAGTAGGGGTGTGCGTGGTATGATGAAGCGCTGTTTAAGAGTAAAATTATAAATCAAATCATGAATGGCGTATTGAAAAATAACCAAATCGTAGTTTGGGCAGTTTCAATTTGCTAGTTGATTGAAGAATAATCTTAAACAATTATAATGTATTTGTATAATATTTTCCATATATAAATAACACTAACTAATTTTACATAATATTTTTCATATTTGTGACATTAATTTGCGACAAATTTCACATCTTAATGTATTAACTATAGTGGAGCATGGCGGTTTTGAAAGCGGATTATAAATTTCAAACTGTGGATCAAACTAACTCACGGTTAGCGGGCGGATTTGGCAGTTTTAGATGATTGGGCAGTATTTTGCACAATCCTACATACAAGCATCGCTCAAATAAATAGAAGTTAAAGGAATTGAGAACATGGTTCGATATATTAAAATTGTTTAGGATGTTGGTTTGTGTTGAATTTGATAAATATCTGGTGCATAGGTTGTCTTATCACTTCTAAAATCTGTTCTACCCTTTTGAATGAAGACACAGGTTTCTCTGGGTTTACAAAATGGTAAGAATCTTGTCTTTTCTACCTTTGCAACTTTGAAAAATGCTTGGGAGCACTAATTAGTGCTCCCACTAATTAGGTGGCAGTGGGTCCCGCCAGAAATGATGTGATGTTTTGGTCTTGGAGGTGTATTTTTTTTTTTTTTTTTTCTATTTTTTTAATGCATTAGTGCTATTAGTGGTGGTGTTTTTAGTGGGATGAATCATTGTTGTTGCAACTTTACTTGTTATTACTCAGAGAAATAGACAAACTCTGGTGAGAAGTAACTAACAGGAACTTGGAGAAAACTAAGCCAGGAGGAGGAAAGATACAGTGAGACAGTATTTCAGTGCATCACTGCATGGTCCACTCCTAGTAGCTAATAAAGCCTTACAAATGCTAACATTTGGATTTAGCCTGACACAAGATACAATTAGCCTCATTTTTATAATCATAATTGAACCGTAGTAATTGATGAATAATTTTGTCTGTGTGGCTAATATGGCTAATATAAACAATGAATACACCATAACATATAATGTGGAATTGCATTTTTATACAAGGATGTGCATAAATTATTGCTAAAGATATGGAACAAGTCTAAGGAAAAAGGATAGCTTGTGCTTTGAAACAAGAAAAGAGAAAAGGCCCACTAATGAATTTTTGAAGCTAAATTTGAAGGACAAGCAAACCAAATCACCATTTGAGGAGGGTAACAAATTGTTTCTCACATGAACCAATGAAGAAGCACTTTTCTTTAGCTTAAGAGTCCACTATCTCCTTGGTCGATTTATGCATCCATTCATTTCAGCTTTTGAAGAAGATGATAAATCCAAAATTTGTTTAAGGAGGTGTTCATAGCATTTGGGTCCACGAAAAAGATTTTACCTATCCAACCATCTCAACAAAATTGTGTTAAATTAAAAAAAAAAAAAAATGTTTCAAGTTTGAGGCAGACAAATGGGGTGATGAGTGAATAACTAAAATCATGTCCATGATCGCAGAGTGCCACAAAGTCTTAGCTCTTCGCCATCTGACAAGGCTTGCCAACAAAAGGTTCAAGGTTTGAATGTTGGAGTGTTCACCTAACATTTGTCTTCATAGCCAAAAGTCTAATTAGCTCTGTTATGAAAATCTTTCGATGCGCTATTCAATTCACAGTTCATGCATGGATCAATATGAATCTATGGGTGTATCTACTTTAAAATAGAATCTATAGTAAGCTGAATCGCATGATTCAAAATCGATTCATGATTTGATTTTGTCTTTACAATTCCTGAAATTCTTAAAATTATCGTGTCAAACAAATTTCGACTTTTTTAAAATTTATTTTTAATGTGAAAATGATATAATACGCCTTGTAGAAGTTTTTAGTACATATATCCACTTTATGCACTTTGGAGAGGGCTTTCACTTGTATATGTGGACTATGGAGGAAGGCTACCTCAATTTTAAAACTCTATTGCAGATAATAGTAGATCAAATATGCTCAGGAGTATAGGGAACCGAAGGAGATGTTTGATCATGAACCTCCTCCAACAGTAGCTTTTATTGTGTGCTTCTGTCTTAATGGTCTTCTTGTTATGAGTGTTTCACTTCTTATTCTTTGAGGGTCTCCCATTCTTAAGAATCTTCTAACATGCAGGGTTTCAAGCCTACTTAGTAGGTGGGTGTGTAAGAGACTTATTACTAAATAAAGTTCCAAAAGATTTTGATGTGATCACCACAGCGGCACTTAAAGAGGTATTGTGATGCGGTTTTAGAATCTTGAAAACTCCAGTGTTTAATAATGTAGTGTTTGCATTGTGAAGTTTGAAATGTGGACTTTATATTTTTTTGTTTCAGATCAAGAAGAAGTTTAATCGTTGTGAAATTGTTGGACGGCGTTTTCCTATATGTCAGGTGCATGTTAAAGGTTCCATTGTTGAGGTTGGTGGTGCACATAGTTATTATGTTAAAACGTTCTGTATAGTGTCTCTTTAAGGAATATATTAGTGCAGTCTTTTATTTGGAATCTTGTCCTGGGTTGGTTTTTTTACTGTTTGATTATTATTGTCAATACAATTATTTTGAAACCAGGTATCCAGTTTTGAAACAGTAGCAGAACATACTAAAGAAAAAAAAGAATTTCTTCTCTCTCAAATGCCACATGGCTGTGACGTAAAAGACTTCATTATCTGGAGGAACTGCATGCATAGGGACTTCACAATTAACAGGTTTATATTCAGTTTTCTGTGCATATGATGTCCTAGGTTCTATTGGGACAAAGACATGTTTAGTTGCACTGAGTTATGAAATTCTAGATATGCATCATGAGCAATTTATTTTCATTGTCCATGCTACTAGCTTATCAATGTTAAAAATCTAAATACTCATGTATATTATCTAAACCCTATTATGTTTTGTTGATGCTACTTAACTAGTTGAAGATTGTTTTTGTGAAATTGTTGAAACAGTTTATTCTTCGACCCCTTTGTGAATGAGATATATGATTATGCCAATGGAATGATGGATTTAAAGTCCTTAAAGGTGTTTCTCATTAAAGAACCCTGCATTTATGCAATTATTTTCAGTTTGTGTTCTTGGAAGTTTGATGAGGTATTTTTTGCTGTTATGAATTCAGCTGCGGACATTAATCCCTGCTCAGCTGTCTTTTGAAGAGGATTGTGGTAGGTTCATCCATATTTTAAATATAAATTCATTTAGCACCATGGCATGTGGAGCCAGTGGCTGAATATGGTATAAAAACTAACTATAATATGGTATTTCATTCAGCAAGAATATTGCGGGGCTTGAGAATTGCAGCTCGTCTTGGTTTGTCTTTTTCAAAGGAGACTGAGATTGCAATACGTAAACTCTCTTCGTCTGTTACAAGCTTAGCTAAGGTACTCCTCAAAAAGGTTACCATGCTGCCTGAATTTTTTAATTTAAGGTTCCTTGGCAATTGTGGCCCTTTGTTGGACATTTTCTTCTTTCTATTGTCGAATACCTTGTCTTTTGTCTCTTGATTCTCTTTCTTCTTGATATATGTTGTAACCTATGGAAAGGGACTCTTTAATAGCTTTCTCTTCAGATCGGTCTGGTTGTCCATTTATTTTTCTGGTCATCAATTCTTTCTTAGCTTACCAAAATGCCATCCTGTATTTATTCAGTCTAGAATAATGATGGAGTTGAACTACATGCTGTCTTATGGAGCCGCCAAACCTTCTCTCTGTTTACTTCAGAGGTTCAACCTTCTTGACATTTTGCTACCATTTCATGTAAGTTGTTTTTCAGTTGCAGCTTTGCTGTTTTGTTGTACAATTTTTTGTTGAATTATATTTAAAAACCTGTTTGGATTACAGGCAGCATACCTTGCTCAACAAGCCCGTGAACAATACTGTCAAAGTTCTGCGATGTTGATGGTAGACTTCATTTCTATAAAACTTCTTTTGAGAATAACATAAGGTCGCCCTATGTGTGTATAATCTGTTTTTAATATGACCTGTTGAATTTTTTTTTTATTGTTCCAAGGCTAATTGGGCTGTAAATTTATCCGACATATCACTTTATATTGGTTTGATCATTGATGGTCATAATTCTTGTATTATTAAATTTCTTGCATTATTAAAGTATTCCCCATCATTTAAATATGTTTAGTTATTAGTAATTATCTTCTTTTCTTTTACAGAAATTATTTTTCAATTTGGATAAGTTGTTTACTTGTGATCAACCAGCAGATTGTCGTTTGTGGTAAGTTGATTTTTTAATACAATGGAGTTATTTAGCTTCATGACATCATTATTATTGCCATGTTTTCCAGGCCTTGGGATGTTTACCTTTGTAGAATCCATATCATATAATAGCAGAAAACTCTGTTTGGTTTAGATTTTAAATCTACTTTTGGATTGAAAAATCCAAAAACATGTTTGGTTTAGCATATTTCAAAATACAACTCAAAATTGTTTTTTCTCTCTCCTCTCTCCTTCTCTCTCTCTCTCTTTTTACACATCAATCAATCACTTTTCCTCTCTCTTCTCTCCTTTCTCATTCCCTCACATTTTACACATCAATCAATCAATTTTTCTCTTACACCCATCTATTCAACTAAAAAAAATAAAAATAAAAAAATTTAAAAACCCTACAAATCATCCCAAAATTATTTTCAAAATTCATAACCAAACAAGTTTTTACTTTCAAAACTCTTTTCAAAAGCTTATCTGTCAAAATACAATTCAAAACTCAGAACTCTTTTAAAAAATTAAACCAAACAGAGCCTACTCACAGAGGCTGTCTAGGTTAATCAAATTCCTTTGACCTGGTAAACTCTCAGTACCATATCCAAGAGGGGTGCTTCCACTGTGCATATTACTTGCATTCTTGATACCTCCACAGGCTTAATGTTTCTTGTTCTTTTGCTGTTTAAATCAATTATCATTTTTCTTTTTGAAGGAGATATTTTCTTCAACCTTTTGGATCAGTATGTTCAGTATGTTCTTTCGTACTTCTGGTGTTTTGCCTTTTATGCATGCCTAATAGAGACTTGTTCTTTCATACTTCTGGTGTTTTGCCTTTTATGTATGCCTAATAGAGACTTGCTATGTTCCTGTGATTTTGTATACCCCTCCATGTAAACTGCTTCTTTTCTGATCCTGATCAGTGGATGTATATAATCCTTCCATTCATTTGGATGTTTATTGACTTCTTACATAGTAGAAACAAAATAAGTTCTATATTTGTTGATGGGGAAATGCAATATATCTTTCTACATTTGGCACTTAGCTTATTCTTTGGTTACGTCCTACGCACTGTACTCTCCTTTCACTCAACTAATTAAAGACACATCCGTTTGGTGAAGGATGTGATCTCAACCAATATATGGAATACTGAATACTACCAGATTCATAGATAGAGTGGTTTTAATGACTTTTGAACCATCTTGCATTGCTTGATTTGTTTCTAGTATAATCCCGAGGCTTGTAGGATTGGATTGTTAGGTGTCGTGTTGGCATGCATAGTTTGTGGCTCTTATGTGTTTTCTGTCTCCAAAATTCTGTTTGTGAGGCTGCTTTCTGAAACTTTTTATGTGCATGGGACAGGGTTGGACTTTTGGCATTTCACCTGGCATTAGTAAATAATCCCCAAGATGCTCTTGTAGTTTGGACTTTTGCTTCTGTTCTGTATCATGCAAGATGGAAGGAAGGTGTTAAATTTGCAAGAGAACAAGCTCAAGGATCAGTTATTTTTATACCTGAGATTTTGGAGGGCTGTAACATCATGTCAGAAGCTGAACTTGCAGAAAGAGTCACTCAATTAGCACGGGTAGTCCAAGACTCTGTTGATGCTTTGACTGAGACAGACTGCCTTCATCAAGCAATGTCCAGATTCCCAGATTCACCTTGCCCTGGTTTGGTAAAGTTTTGAATGTCTTCTTTGTTAGAACATAAAGTTTCCTGTGCTAAAAAGCCAAAGAGCAATAAAGTTGATGTAGAATGCATATTGATTACCCAAGGTGGCCTGAACCAGCCATTGTATTGTGTCTAGTACCATTATGGCCTTTTTAGGTTAATCTTCCATCATAATTATTAATTACAACTATCCAGTCCCTATGCTTTTCTTTTTTCCTTATTTGCCTGTTCTCTTCTTACTTGGCATCTAGTTGTCATGATGGGTGAAACTGTTTGGATGTTTTGTTGGGCTTTTAGTCATAGTATTCACTTGTAATGATGTTACCCTTGGTCTAATTAAGCACTTGATGAAAGTGAGATTTTTTTTTTTTCACTCCAGGTATTTGTATCCAGGAAAACGGGGAATGACACTGCCAATCTTTTTAGCTCGCTGGTGAATGATGTTAGATGTTATGAGAAGGGAAGGGTGAAATTTCATATTAATTATGAACTGCTTCGAAGGGGAAACTTGCGCGAGACAAGGTTGGTGTTTGGAAAAATTATCATGGATACCTTGAGTAGTGGGATTGTCCAAGAGAGTAAAGTAGTCATGGAGGAGAAAGATCACCTGCACGTATTTGATTGTGAACACAAGGTTGAGGTTCTAGGTGAGAACTGTGATCTAGCACCTTCTAATATCGAAATGCAGCACGTTGTGGGCAAGGAGGATAAAAAACCTAAGGTATCACAGTCTAATACTGAACTACTACTGCAAGAGAGGGCCAAGGAGCAGAAGCTGATTGGGAAAAAGTGCAATCTTTCAGAGAATGGAAGAGTTAAGCAGCAGGCCTTTGTCAATGAAGAGTCCAAGAAAATAACTAAGCATTGGCAAGAGATGATTGAGAAAAATGAATTCCCAGATGCGGCTAAGAAGCAACAGAAGGGGGTTGAGAAAGAAAGAAGCTGTATATCACAAGATGAGATAATTCAGAAGCAGCAAAGTCATTTACCATTAGACGAGAAAGTTGTTTTCCGAGCAAATGCTTTAGAGAAACCGGAGAGAGTTGAGAAGCATTTGAACGTGGTGGAGAAGCGGAAACATTTTGAATCATCACATGAGAATGAAAAACACGGTTTTCATCAGCAGAAAGGGAATACAGAGAAGAATGAAAAGCAAATACAGGATGTAACCAAGGAGAAACAAAGTAGGCTGGTTCTGTCTAGCTTGTTTAGGTGAATTATATTTTGTCTGTTGGAAATTACATACCGGTCTTTTTAGGATAGCATGGTAGCATCATAAACCTGACAACTGACTCAAAAATCTTGGTTAGTCATTTCAGTTACCCTCTTTTTGGTTTTACTGGTTGAGTAGATTGTCAAAATTTTTCCGCAGGTAATGATAAATATTGAGTCGTGTGGGAGAATTTCCTGTTTTGCAGTCTCTCATTTATTGTAATTTTATAACATGTAGCTCTTCTTTTAGGAGTTGAATTATTTGAGAAGTTGAGTGATGTCAATTATTTACTTGTATCAGTTAACAGTTTGTAGCCTGTTAGATTGTTTATTTTGTAGCCTAAACAACTCTCTCACATGAAATAGGTATTACCTTTTGATCTCTATGTAAGTAGAAGAATTGCATAAATATTTATCCTCTACTTTTGCATGTGGCAAGACTCAAACTCTTGATTTGTTAATAATGTTTAAAAATTTGACCAAGTCCCAGTTAATTTAATTTTAATTTTTTTTTTATTCAAAGAATTTAATAAAAAATTCCAGTTGATAGAAATGTTTGTTGGACTTAATAATGATTCTGAAGCCAACTTTGATGCCATTATTATAATTATTTGTGGAGAGTTTAATCAATAGTAGGTAGTTAATATAAAACCATTAAGAAATGATTAGTCAACAAAAACCTATTTATTTACTAGTATCGATCTAATTAATGCACGGCAAAATTTGTAATACTATGCATTAAATTTCAGCTTTGCAATCGTCAAAGTTGAATTTTTATGACTATTAAATTCAATCATCAGAATTAGATTTAGATAGTTAACCCATTTACAGAATAAATAAACAAAGCTACAAGTATGAACCAAAGCTTATTTACACAAGCTTGTATCTAACCCTAAATCTCAAATTATATGTAACACAAAAATCAATGTTGATATCAACTTTACAACAAAGAGTAATGGTATCAAATTATTTTATTAGTACACTAAGCAATATATACTCACATTAATGAATATTTATGAGAATTGTCTTTGTATCTAACAGTAAAAAATCAAGTATAAATGTAGTGTATTTACCTATAATAAATCTCAACTGAAAACACACACACACACAAACACACACAAAGAAGAAAATAAATAAATAAATAAATAAAAGCACAATTTTGCCATGATATTTAAAAAGATAGTACTTTTAAATTGTAATTTTATAAGACAAAAGGTTGGCTTAAAAGATGAGATACTTCTTTATTTAGTGTAAGCCCTGTTTATTTTCAGAGATAGAATGGAGGGGATTCATCGTGAGGGGATTGTTAGTGAGGGGATTAGGTAAAATTGTGTTTGTTTTGATGATAATTGTTAGGGTAAGAATTGTTAAATTATTTTTATATAAAATAATAAAACAAATAAAAAAATACAAAAAATTAAACATTAATGTTCAAAAAAAAAATGCCTAACATGTAAAAAATAAAAAAAATTCTAGTTCCCTCACTATTTTTCTAATACCACCTCCATCTCCACCTCTTTCATCTCAATCTCCCTTTCAACCTCCATCTTAATCCCCTCCTCAATCCGTTCCCCAATTCTATAGACAAACACAACACTAAATAGGCCCCATTTCCATCCTAATTTCATCCCACCCTCTACATCCTAAAACAAACGGAGTCTAAGTTTTATCACTTTGTAATACAATTTCTCTTTCCTCTATTCTTCTTCTTACTTAAAAAGAAAAACGAAAAAGGACAATAGGCAGAGCCTACAAACTTCTATTTGATTCTCTACTTTCCATCTAATATCCTAATGCTGTGTTTGGTTGAGAGATTTGGAGAGGGATTTGGAAAGGGAAAGGGAAAGGGAAAAGGTGTGTGAAACTAGGTGAAATATAGACATATTTTATTTACATTTCAACTACCTTTTCCATTTCCCGTTCCAAATCTCTCTCAAAATCCTCCAACCAAACACAGCATAAAAAATGACAAAGAAAAATCACACTTATAATGACATGATTTAAAGTTGTATTTTGATAACAAACCTCCAACAAGACAATCCTAACTATTCATTGAAGTGTTTAACTAAGATTCGGCAAAGAAAAATAATTTCTAAACATAAAATACATACAAATGGTATGACAATAATATTATCAGAATTATGACTATTATGAGTATTGTGACGTTAAAGGGAATAATCACATCAAATCACATAATTTTATTTAAGTTATTTTATAATTTTTTTTATTTATATAATATTACCAGTATTGAAATGGACCCTCCACATCCACTTGATCCAACTCTACCAAACCCAAAGAGGCCCAAAGTGGGCAAGAGCGTCTCACTGAAAAATAAACATGCTCATACATACTGTAGAGACAGCCCGAACCCGAGTCAATAATTAGAGACCATTCGTTATTTTATTAACAGAAAAACTCAAATAATTTGAAAGCAACGTCACATGGCCACATGACCGTTAAAGACCAAAATATAGTCGTTGTCAACCCTATGATCCGACGGCCACATTTCACTAGCCGTTGGGTTTGTGGAAAAAAATGCGGCCTTGTCTCTGCCGACAAGTCACTCTGCCTCATTCACTCCCCTCTTGCTTCCTTTATCTTCTCTCTCTTCTTCTTCTTCTTCTTCTCAGAAGCTGAGTCTGTAGATTTAGGGTTTTTTAGATGCTCTTAGGCTAGTTACATTGTGAGGTGTTCGATAGGTAGGTTGTGTGGTTGTTGAAGGGGGGGAGAGATCTATATTTTCAGGTAATTTAACCAAAGAAAATGGTTATATCTGATGAGAACAAGAATAACCCCACTTTGATTAAACCCATAAACTTACAAGGTAAACTATTCAGACCTTGATCTGAAAATGCAGATGAGATTGAGCATTTTTTTTTTTAACACATTTCGAGTTTGGAATCAGCACAAAAACCCTAGTTTCTGAATTGGGGTCTTTTTTTTTTTTAATTTATAATTTTGAATTCTTGTTTTGATCAGAAATGGGTAGCAGAAAGTTTGGGGTGGAGATTAGGCCCAACCGAGGAGCCTTAAGCATGATTAATCAAAATGTAGCTCGAGCTCATCCTTACCCTTGTATTGTCAACAAGAAAGTCTTGTCAGAGTAATCCTCTCTCTCTCTCTCTCTCTCTCTCTCTCTCTTGTTTTTGGTAACAACTAATATGACCATCTTTTGTTCTCAGAACCCATGAAATTTGTGATAAGTTACCTCCTCATCCACCTCATAGACCAATCACAAGGTTAGAATATGAGCATATGTACCCTTCAATTTTAAAAGATGATTTTTTCCTTTTTTTTTTTTTTTGAATTGTGGATCTAAATGACTAGATTTTATGTTCAAATTGTGCTGATTTGATTCAATTTTGCTCTTATACAGGAAATTTGCGGCACAGATTGCGAGCACACAACAACATTGTCTGGAGAAAACTAAGAAACCCGATTCATCATCTGTTCAAAGCTTTAGAGTCTGGGAAGATTGTCCAGTAATAGATGAGGAACATAAGGCAGCTACAGACCACCCAGTTCCAATGTCCTTGGAACAAACAGAAGCAGTCCCTGATGAAGAGGAACAGATGGTATTTGTCTCTGAAGCTGTGTTTTCCTTCAATAATCTTAACTGGTTCGCAAATTGAACAATTGAATCCATGAAATTCCATAGGAAGTTGAAATGGAAGATATATTTGAAGAGCCCGTTTTGGATATTGACAGCTGCGACGCCAAGAATCCACTAGCAGTAGTCGACTATGTCCACGATGTCTATGCCTACTATAGAAAAATGGAGGTAAACTAAAAGCTCATTGAATTTAGTCAATTATTAGTTATGAATGTCTATGCCTACTATAGAAAAATGGAGGTAAACTAAAAGCTCATTAAATTTAGTCAATTATTAGTTATGAATTGGTTTAAAAATTTATGTTTTATATGGCACATTTAATTGTTTCATTAAACAGCTTTATTAATTTTATTTTCCACCAAGATTTCGTTTGATATAATAAGTTGTTCTTGTCCCTATTGCTTGGGACATTATGGATTGGAAATGAATAAGAGGGGAAGGTTTGATTGTGTGTTTTTAAGTGCTTAACATCACATTCTATTCATTTTCCCAACAGTCCATTTTCACAAAGTTCTTTTTATTATTTTATTTTATTCCTATTCAAATGTAAGGCATAGTGTGATCCAAATAAAAAGAAGAAAAAAAAAGAGAGGCATATTTTGGAAAATGAAAACACAGTCAACTGGCCTAAGAATCATGTTTTCAGGACTAAACAAAATTCAATTTATGCAGAGTTGTAGCGGTGTTTCACCGAGCTACATGTCACAACAATCTGACATCAATGAGAAGATGAGGGCAATACTAATTGACTGGCTTGTTGAGGTATGTATATGAACTAAATTAGGGTATCAGATCTTAGCATAATTATCATTAATTGATGTTTGAGCACGTTTTAGTTTCTAGATCATTAATCCACTTGATCAAAATCAACAGGTACACCACAAGTTTGAACTGAGGGACGAGACGCTATTTCTGACTGTTAATATTACAGATCGGTTTTTAGCTCAGCAAGGAGTGGCGCGAAAGAAGCTGCAGTTGGTTGGTTTGGTCGCAATGCTCTTAGCGTGCAAATATGAGGAAGTTTTAGTACCTGTTGTGGATGATTTGCTTTTCATTTCAGATAAGGCCTACACTAGGAAAGAAGTTCTTGAAATGGTGATTATCAATTGACCTCGTGATTCGAGTGCATAGCCTATTGATGGTTAAATAATTAAACCATTTTTACATTCTTGCAGGAGAGATTAATGCTTAATACATTACAGTTCCACATGTCAGTTCCAACCCCATATGTTTTTATGAGAAGATACCTTAAGGCTGCTCAATCCAACAGGAAGGTTGATTACTTGAAAGTTGATTCATTTGGCAAAATTCTGGCCTGTTTGATATCGGTTTTTGTTTTTGTTTTCTATTTTTATTATCTAAATAACATATTTGATGAACTATTTCAGAAAACAACTCCCTTTTCAGGAATAATGAAAAGATTGTTTTTGAATCTATGAATACTTTTTTCATCACAAAAAATAGAGCAATTGATGTACTTGAACTTCTCAATATTCTTGTTTCTGAAAGCACATTAAGAAATGAAGAAAACAAAAATGACACACACCAAACAAACAGGAAACTTATCTATCAAATTCAACCTAATGGGACTATAAATTGTATTGTGGACCTCATTGCAGCTTGAGCTTTTATCTTTCTTCCTGATGGAGCTCTGCCTTGTGGAGTATGAGACACTTGAGTTCGCGCCATCTTTCTTGGCTGCTGCAGCGATCTACACTGCTCAATGTACACTCTACGGGTTTAAGCAATGGAGTAAAACCTGCGAGTGGCACACTACCTACTCAGAAGATCAGCTCTTGTGAGTAAAAACCCCCATCTCCTCCTCCCATTAATCTTGTCCAAAAATTTTGCATAGGTCATTTAGTTTACTAACAGTGATATTAAATTGCTTGCTTGCTTGCAGAGAATGCTCGAAACTGATAGTAAGCTTCCATCAGAAAGCAGCAACAGGGAGACTTACCGGGGTACACAGGAAGTACAGTACATCTAAGTTTGGTTATGCGGCAAAATGTGAGCCGGCCAATTTTCTGGTAGAGACTCAACAACAATAGAGACAGGGCATGTGTACAGCTTGCTATCTGTGGATTTCATTTCCCCGGGAGGGGGGGGTTGAAAAAATTTATGAATTTTATGGTTGTGTTTTAGGAATTGAAAAAATTCAGCATTTTAGGAATTGATTTTATGAGTACTAAAATTATGGTTGTGTTTACTTACAACCAAGGTTGTTTGCCATGTTCAATTTGAACATATATTGAACTCTTTTTCTGTTCCATTCGATAATAATTTCAAGATTATACATTTTTTCCAATTCTCTTCCATTGAAAAAATTTATGAATTTTATGGTTGTGTTTTAGGAATTGAAAAAATTCAGCATTTTAGGAATTGATTTTATGAGTACTAAATTTATGGTTGTGTTTACTTACAACCAAGGTTGTTTGCCATGTTCAATTTGAACATATATTGAACTCTTTTTCTGTTCCATTCGATAATAATTTCAAGATTATACATTTTTTCCAATTCTCTTCCATTTTTGAGAAATGTCTTACGCTAGAGAGTGCCAATAGATTATAATCTTTCTTTGAAGTAGCATAAAAAGTAATTTGGTTTTAAGGAATTTTTTTCACATGACTGTGAATGCCCAGTATCTGATAATTCAATGGCAGCTTTCTTTTGTTCTGGCAACAGCACAAGTGGCCATCAATGTAAGCATATACTGACATAAACATATTGCCATCAAAGAGCATAGTAAGAGTTGGCTACATAATTGAGTAGTGGTAAGGAATTGAGTAGTGGTAAGGAATTTAGAACAAGAAAGTAAAAGTAGGAACATGAACTAGCTTGACAATAGAAGAAACTATACAACAGAGCCTGCATTCAAACACAAGAGACTGCAAGTACAAAAAAGTAGGAACATGAACTAGCTTGACAATATCCCATTCACAAGAAACTATACAACAGAGCCTGCATTCAAACACAAGAGATTGCAAGTACAAAAAAGTAGGAACATGAACTAGCTTGACAATATCCCATTCACAAGAAACTGCAACAGAGCTTGCAATCAAACACAAAAGAGCCTGAAAGTACAAAAAAGTGGGAACATGAACACTAGCTTGACAAATCCCATTCACAAGAAACCGTAATAGAGCCGTGCAATCAAACAAGAAGAGATTGTAATAATGATTCAAAACCAAAACTTCAGGGGGCTTCCAAAAAAAAAAAAAAGTAGAGTATTTGAAAGTTTACTTTCAAGACAGGGATGAAGATGAATTTGGGGCAAGCAGCCAAGTTAGGGGAGACCAAAAAATGTCAGCAAAGCGAGGGTAAAAGACTAAAGGCCCAACACTCCCATCCTCCAAACTGAAAACCCCAGTTTCCCACAAGTCCTAAGTTCATCGTATTGATCATGAAAGTTGTCATCATACAGACTGCAACATTCATCCAAGAAGAAAACATGATTCTTCCCTTTGCATCCATCGAAATCTACAACAGAAACAAAGTAGGAGCAATCTGTACTCAAATTCCTATCGACTAGAAAGAGTTCCCCAAGAGATTCTACCAAATGCTTCTCAAACCCACTAACCTGATTTAATGGAGATGCGATTTCAGTGATGTTCAAGGAGGAATCGATTATTGAACAAGCTCCCCTGTCATCGACAGTATAGATTTGGCCATTAAAGTTTATAATGTGACGAAACAAACGTTCTCGAGAATCAAAAAATGGTGTCCAATTTTCGTCTCCTAGACTCAGAACAGCCAAAGGAAGGAGCTTTCACGCTAGCTGCAAACCGGAAGAAGTAACGAAAAGTGTTGCAGAGAAAGGAGAGAAAAGAAGATGAGGGGATGTGCATTCAACAAAATCAGAGCAAACTGGTGGTGATGGGTGAGTCCGGATCCCCTCATTGACTTCTCTCATTCACTTCCTCCGTGCAACGGCTGAGATTCAGCCAACCAGATCCAACGGTCCAGATCAAAGAAAAAAAAAATTTAAAAATTAAAACAAATTGAAATTGAAATTTCCCCAAGCTATACAGGTTATACATATTTTGCTTTGGAACTCACTCTCACTCAACCTCACACTCACCCCTTCTCCTCCACCAAACCCATCCTCACTTGCGACCCATTCTTTATGGCGACCCACTCCTGACAACGGCGACCCACTCCTGAAACCCAACCGATCGAAGTGGATTGTTTCTGTTTGCTTCGCAAACCAGAGCCCTCACGCTCTTCTCCTCCACCTCACTGAACCCGTCTCACCGACGACCCACTCCCCAAACCGAACCCATTGCTTTGCCCTCATTCTTTCTGCCATCACTTCGCGAATCAGAGTTCTGTTGTGAGCAAACCAGTCCGACGTCAATCATCCACAGGTTAGTCTTCATTGTCTCTGTAATTGATTATTTCAACTTCATGTTTAAGGATGAAATTGTTTTGTTTTGATTTTCAACCACAAATTTGTTGAAGGATGGATTATTTAAGTTTTTGATTTGAGCTTAAAAATTTGGTACGGTGAAGAACTTCTTTTTTGTCTTTGGAATTTTTTAAAACTGAAATTTGCCTTTAAGTTTTTGTCTCTGGAATTTTTTAATTTTTTTTTTGTCTTTAAGCTTTGTAATGACATTCTTTTTTTATTTATCCATGTAAAGACATTCTTTTCTTTCGTGCTTTGGAAATCTGCTACTGCGTGTGTGTTTAAGCTTCAATTCATTGAGGCCTATATGGATTTCCTCTGTTGAAAACAGAAAGAAAAAAAATAAAAAATAAAAAATAAAAAAGAATGTCTTTACAAAGATTATTTAAGTTTTTTATTTGAGCTTAAAAATTTGGTATTGTGAAGAACTTCATTTTTATCGTTGGAATTTTTTGTCTTTGGAATTATTGTCTTTAAGTTTTTGTCTTTGGAATTTTTTAGGAATATTGTCTTTAAGCTTTGTAAAATATATATTTTTTATTATCCATATAAAGACATTCTTTTCTTTCATGCTTTGGAAATCTGGTACTATGTGTGTGTTTAAGCTTCAATTCATTGAGGCTTATATGGATTTTCTCTATTGAAAAAAAAAAAAAACAATAACAACAACAACAGCAGCAGCAACAATTCATTGACAAAAGGAATTATTTGAATTCCTCCTTGCAATGCATTCGACCACTAGGGAATATCAGTAAACTTTATGGGATGAAGTTTTATTTCAGAGTGAGCAAATTCTTAAGTTGGAATGGCATGTGCCTCATTTGGATCATGATCTATGATAAGATAAATATGGATGTGCAGATTGAATTTTTTATTTGCATTCCTAGTTGTGTGGTGATAGTACTGCGCATAGAAATACATTCATTTTTGTTATTATAAATTTATGAGTCTTTGTGTATGGATATTAAAAAATGGCTTCTTCTTCTACTAACAATAGCAGCATAAGATTAAAACTGAGACTGTGCAATTGTGGAAGAACAACTGCCATATATATTGTAAGAACTAATGAGCATGGAAATCAATGGTGTTTGTTCTTTGTTTACCCATCAAAATAGGTAAGTATGTATTGTAAAAAATATTAATCCTTTAGTAGTTATAAATTAATTTGTCTTATTCAACTAACCGATTGTCATGCATTGTAGAGTAACACTACCCATTGCAATTACTTCAAGTTCATGGATGAAGATGATGAAGGTGTTATATCCACAATCCGTTCCAACACTAGACTTTGTGATACTATAACAATAGAAGACTTTAACGATCTAAAGACGAGGCCTCATGAGATACTGAAAATGATAAATATCATCGAACACTTGAAAGGATGGAAAATGAAAATGATGACTATGGTTGAAGGCTTGAAAGGATTGAAAATCATTTAAAGGCGATGGTGTATGTCATTGTAATTTTTATGATTTTGTACTTTATGATGTAACTTATTGTTTAGTTGGCTTTGGGAAAATTTGACAAATGTTATTATGGATTTTATGAAACTTAACGGATGTATTGTTGGCATTTGTAGCATTTTGGCTTTAATTTTATGAAATGATTTTGGAAGTTTGTAGCATTTTGGCTTTGATGAATGGATGGAATGATTTTAGATGGTTTTGATGAATGAAAATTTGATGAAAGTAGTTATGGATTTGATGATTATAGAACTTGTAAATTATAGTATTTTGGTCTTGTTTGCATCAGTGTTACCATGATTTGGTTTGGGTGCAGAGATAGTATTTGATGGTGTTAGAGCTCCAAAAGGAGATTGATTGTAAGTAACTACTAATTGATAGTTTGCCTGGGATGTTAAAAGAGAAAATTGTGACATGTTCTCTTGGAGAACATAATTTCTCTGTGAAGTAGTGGTAGAGCTTTCTCTTTTTTCTATTCCAGGAAATTCCCAAATTGAGCTGCAACAAGTGCCAATCATCAACAAACATAATATAGAAGTTCAGGATGCACTCAAACTGACGAAAGAGGAAATGGATGAGCTTTCCATTACAACTGTAAGAATCCAGATTTTTAATTATTCTGTAAAATTTATACTAATATTATTTAATCACAGTTAAGAAAATATACGATTTATTTTGTATTATTATGTATAATTTTGTAAAATAATATAATTATTAAAAATTTAGGGGTCAAAGTATAAATAAATAACTAAGTTAAGTTTAGATAAGCTTGAATTAATTTAGATAAGTTTGAATTAATGGGAGAGTAATGGGAGCGCGGCACGTGGCAGCCTGTGGCTTGGTGCCCACGGCTGCCTTTCCTATATATTGGGGGAAGAATGTGCTCAGAAAGGAAAACAAGAGAAAGAAAGAAAAGAGAAAGAGAAAGAAAGAAAGAAAAGAGAAAGAAAGAGAGGAAGAAAAGGGAAGGAAAAATAATGGAAGTTGAGAAGGTATTTGATAGTGGAAAGAAATAGTGAGGTATTAAAGTTAATGTGAGTTATATCATACCTTGAGTTACCATTATATGTTTTACATATGTTTTGACTTACCATATTTATTTTATACAAGTTATGTTTTATAAATTATTATAAACTATATTAATATTTAATTACGTGGTTTATTTTCTGAATCCTAATTGCTTAAAAGGAAACCCATAGATATGTTTGTTTTACTTTTAGAGAATATTTGACTATAACCTTATAAACAATTATGTTTTGTAAGTACCACCACAGGAGTTCCACGCCTTGGGGGACTTAAATAACCATTGGCCCTCTGATTAGTCACTTTGCGACTCTCTGTCCGTCATGGATCCATTGACCCTCTGAATTTCTGGTATGGAACAAAGTGTTGTACGGAGCTAAGTGCTACACTATGGTGGGAGCCACCTCTAGAGTTCGTACGAGCCACCTCTTGAATCCATACATTTGTCCGGTTCTGTACCGTGGTTATGACTTCTGGTGTGGAGCAAAGTGTTATACGGAACTAAGTGCTACACTATGGTGGGAACCACCTCTAGAATTTGTATAAGCCACCTCTTGAGTCCATACATCTGTTCTGTTCCGTTCTGTACCGTAGTTATGATTATGATTATGATTTCTGTATTATATGTTAAATGATCTCTGTATTATATATTCTGCATTTTAATATCAAGCTCTGCTTAGCCAATAATTATCCATGGTGAATTTTATGCCCTTATACTCTTAGTATAATATTTCTCACTTTGCCATATGTTTATAGTTGTTTACCACTTTCAAGTGATATGTTAGGGCCAGTGCGTGGGGTAGGCACGTAGCACTTTGTAGAGATAGTCCAGTTCTGACAATTTAATTAAATAGAAGCTCCAATGATTATTTTGGTACCCTCATTTAAATATTATTTCCGCTCGCGTTTATTTATTTGTTTAAGAATTGGCCGGAGGTAACCGTAGTTACTGGCCATCACGATGCTTAACCCTTGGGTACGGGGAGCGGATCGTGACAACAACCATAAAATAAAAATTTAGAAAAATGAGAAACTGCTAAGCTGCAGAACAAAAAAGATTCATAACTTCCATTCTGCCAAAGAAGCATTCTACAATCATGAAACGTTGTTTTTAAACAAACTAAATTTCAATAATAATGCTGTTCCTTTCCAATTCCAAATTGTTCACACAAAATTCAACCTCATACATGTTTACAACAATTTCAGCAACATAAAAAAACAAGAACGAAAACTGTTTCAGTAGTAGTTTCAGCAACAAATGGACAACAACAAAATAAGCAATAGATAAGCAGCTGCAGTTTCAATAATAGATGGACAGCAGCAAAATAAGCAACAGATGGGCAGCAGCAATTTCAGCAACAGATGGACAACAGCAAAATAAGCAACAGATAGGCAGCAGCAGTTTGACCAACAGATGGACACCAGGTTTTATAAGCAACAAATGGACAGTAACAGTTTGAGCAATAGATAGACACCAAGTTTCATAAGCAACGGATGTACAGCAGCAGTTTGAGCAACAGAAGGACTGCAACTTGAGCAACATTTCAGTAACATTTTCATTAACCTTAAGAAAGAAACAATGAAATTTATGAGCTGCTATGACCGAAATTTGTAGTGCGTTCCACCTATTTGTGTATGTCGATAGCCTAAGAAAAATAAATAAATAAATAAATAAAAAATAATTAACAAAACACAACAACAAAAGGCCAAACAATGTACAAAAAAATGTAATAACAATTGCCAAAGTTAATAAAATAACCTGACTACACATTGGACTATTTGATTCTTGAGAATATCGAAACCCAATGTCATATCCACATGAACCTTCACCTACTGACTGGAATGTTGGTTGAGCATAATAGCCCTGAGGCATTGAATTTGGCATACAATTTGGCACTACATATATCTCACACAAATTGTTTGCCTACAACAAGGACAACATTATATTAGGTTTCACAATAAGTCATAGAGTGTCATATTATACCCACAACAAAATAATAAAATCTTAAACTAACACTCATATGATATGTGGGATACATCAATGAAGAAGGAATTGAATTACCACCCATGGCAATAAATAGATTAAGAGGATGAAGAGAAGGAATATGTTGATGAATATAGACATCTCCTCCAATAGATAATTGACAAGGTCTAACTGTTGGACTTGCAATAGATTGTAAATAAGCCAAGCTGTTAGCACGGGATTTTTTTTTCGAGTTTGTCACCAACGTCGTTTCGAATCCACATTTTACTCTCCTTTTGTCCTTACTAGTTGCCACATTTTTCTTCAAGCCTTTTGGTTGCACAACATGATTGTCATCTTCACAATCCACTTCAAAGCTTTGGGTTTCATCCTTATTACATACTTTATTTTCAAAAGCAAAATTAGCACTTAACTTGCATTCAACATTTGCACCTAATGTAGCGACTTGTACAATTGCAAAATCATAGGTTTCTTCAATTTCAACAACTCTACATGCTATTCCTCTAAAAGCAGTCATCAATGTCTTATATCGCGAGGCTTGTTGGAATTTGACATCAACTTGAATGTTATTCCCCTTAATGTCCTTCACAGTTTCAGCTCTTGCTTGTTTGGTCCATCTCTTTATAATGTATAGTGAAGGAACCTCTTTCATCTTCAATATGTCTCTAATAACTTTCAAAGAGTGAGAATACAAAATTCATTCCCTTTCAAACTTTGTACAATTACAACCCAAAGAGCCATCCCTCTCCATCTTCACTTTCCTTGCATGTTTCCTACCAATATCAACAACTGTGTAAATGGTACAAGCCTCACCATATTCAATTGCTTCTATGTCCGATTCAATGGATCAAAAGTACTCATTTTGGAATTCCTTAAAAAAAAAAAATTATGTACACATTACCTATTTGAATTAACATTCTTATTGTCGTTTTCACCTTTGGCAACCTTTGGCACAAAGCATATCCTGTTTCTAACTTCTTGTATTGCTTCTCATAAAGTACCATTTCAAAATGCATGAAGAATTCATTTAAATTAAAATCAGAACGAATGTAATCCTTGAAAAAAGCATTAAAAGATTCACTAAGTTGTGTGGTACTCATTCTCGTAGCCCATGTTGATCTAATATATGGCCAGTCCCATTTTTCTTTCACCACAAAAGTCAATTTCAACCAATGGTTATCATGCGCATCATATTTATCAAGCATTTCAGCCCACTCTAACTTCCATTGATTTTCACATTCAATGTCAAACAGGAATTTATTTAGTACACCCTTTACCCCCTTATCTTGGAACAGACAATTAACATGTTTTAATGCATTTTGCATCAAATGTTAAGTACACAATCGGTGACTTGTGTCAGGCATAACAATGCGTATGGCTTTAGCCATTGCAGCATCTTGATCCGTGAACAAAGTTTTTGGTGCCTTTCTTGACATAGCCTCTAGAAAAGTTTGAAACAACCAAACAAACGATTCGGTGGTCTCATCATACAACAAGGTTGCACCAAATATAACTGTTTTCCTATGATGGTTGAATCTCACAAAAGATGCAAAGGGTCTATGTTCTTTGTTTAACTTGTAAGTCGTATCAAATGTGACAACATCACCAAATTAGGCATAATCCATGATCATTTGTGCATCGGCCCAAAACATATTCATTATTTGCTCCTCATTATCTAACTGGAAAGCATAAAAAAAATAAGGATTCTGCAAAAAAAATTCTTTAAAGTATTGCAACACATTGCTTACTTCCCCATATGCTAAACTTTGTTGTCTTTTGATTCTCAAATAATTTTTTTGATCTAAGTTCGTAAACCTAAGACATTGCCTCCAACCAACTTCCCTACCTATGATTTCAAAAGACTGGCCTAAACAAAGACCAGATTGTGCTGCCAAATCTAACTCAATTGCTTGGGTAGCCGATATCTTTCTTTGTGACGGCAACATGTGGGTATACTCAGGTGATATAAGATCATGGTTGTGTTTTTCTTTGAAATCAATCACAAAAAATTCCCTAATACTCTCATCTAATTTAACATAAAGTCGAGCCTCACAACCAGTCATAGTTTCAACTCTAGGGTTTTTTGACAATGGGTCTTGCTTGTCAACCTTCCGAAATCTCTCCTTATTGCAAACCAAAAGTCTACAAATAAGTTGATTAGTGAACTTGTTCTTCCTAGAATAATCCCTTCTTATGCTAAATCTCATTCTTCCTCTATATGCATTATAAAAATTATACGCTCCGTGTTTTGAATCAAATGTCATTCCCTGTTTTGGCTTCCAAGCACAATCATTCTCAAGTTCCATATCCATATCAAAATGCAACTGAAAACCATATAAATCAAATCTTAGCTACAGAATAAGTCATATAAAGTTATATTTGCTACAGAAATAAAATCCTTATTTCAGAGACAAAAAATCTTTATATCTGCTCCAGAGACCAAAAAAATTCAAATCAAAATCTAGAGACAAAAACTTATATCTGCTCCAGAGACAAAAAATTTCAAAGACAAAAAATAAGTCCTTTATAGTACCAAATTTTAAAGCTCAAATCAAAAACGTAAATAATCTTTGTAAATACATTCTTTTTTATTTAATGAGGGCAACGCAATGGATCCGAATGTATGTAAATTTTTTTTTTTCCCCTGTTTTCAACAGAGGAAATCCGTATAAGCCTCAATGAATTGAAGCTTAAACACACACACAGTAGCAGATTTCCAAAGCATGAAAGAAAAGAATGTCTTTACATGGATAAATAAAAAAAGAATGTCTTTACAAAGCTTAAAGACAAAAAAAAAAAAAAAAAAATCCAAAAACAAAAACTTAAAGACAAATTTCAGTTTCAAAAAATTCCAAAGACAAAAAAGAAGTTCTTAAAGTACCAAATTTTTAAGCTCAAATCAAAAACTTAAATAATCCATCCTTCACCAAAACTGTTGCTGAAAATCAAAAAAAAAAAAGCAAAACAATTCCATCCTTAAACATGAAGTTGAAATAATCAATTACAGAAACAATGAAGACTAACCTGTGGATGATTGACGTCGGATTGGTTTGCTCACAACGAAACTCTGGTTCGCAAAATGAGGGCAAAGAGAATGAGGGCAAAGCAATGGGTTCGGTTTGGGGAGTAGGTCAACGTAAAGAAGGTCGCCGGTGAGACGGGTTCGGTGAGATGGAGGAAAAGAGCGTGAGGGCTATGGTTTGCAAAGCAGACAGAATCAATCCACCTCGATCGGTTGGGTTTCAGGAGTAGGTCGCCGTCGTCAGGAGTGGATCGCCGTCGAAAATGGGTCGCCGGTGAGGGTAGGTTCGGTGGAGGAGAAAGGGTGAGTGTAAAGCTGAGTGAGAGTGAGTTCCAAAACAAAATGTGTATAACTTGTATAACTTTTTTGGGGGGGGGGGAGAGGAATTTTAGTTTCAATTTGTTTTAATTTTTTTTTTCTTCTTCGATCTGGACCGTTGGATCTGGTTGGCTGAATCTCAGCTGTTGCATGGAGGAAGTGAAGGAGAGAAATCAAGAAGGGGATCCGGACTCGTGATGGGTGGGCTGGTGCTCTAGAAAAACATTGCATCCAAGCAGGCTTTGACAGTCTAAAAAGATTAAGGTAATCTCCACGACGGACAGCAATTCATTATGAGCAATGCTATAGATTCAAACACTTGTTTGACTGATTTGCAAAAAAAAATATACTTCCTTCTCCTAAAATAATAGTTTTTTTTAGGGAATTTAACTCTCTCTTTTTTTTATAGTATAATTATTACACTTTAAAAGTATTAAATTTTCAAAACTACCCTTAACTTTTTCTTGGGAACATCAATTAATGAATTTAAAAGAATGGTAAAATAGGAAATTCATATTATTTTAGTCCTTAATTTTTAAAAATGGACTAATATTTTAGGATAATGAAAAATGAAGTAAGAGACTAATATTTTGGAACGGAGAGAGTAAATCAAATGGTAGAAATGAGTTTGGACCACGTTTGTTTGACTATATAGGATGGAGGGAATTAAGGGTGTGTTTGATTGGACGGACTGGATAAGGGGGGATTAGAATCCATCGGACTTGAGTCCTGAGACTGTGAATCCCTCAGACTATTTGGTTGGATTTGATATGTATCCTGTGTTTGTTTTTTCATGAGATTAGATGTTTGAAAAGGATTATTTTTAGTGAATCCAACGTTTAGTTGGACGGACTGGATAAGATAAATGACCAAAAGACTATTTTACCTTTTTTCAATTGTTTACTAAGTAATAGCAATATTAAACATATCTTTAAATATTTTAATTATTTTTAGCTAGATTAAATAAAAATTTATTTTATTTTATTTTATTTTTTACACAATTAAATAAATTTATTTTTTAAATAAAATAAATAAAATATCAATAAAAATATATGTTATTTTTTTAATTAAAATTTTAAATAAATTTGTTTTTAAAAATAATAATAATTAAACAATGAAATTAAATAAAACATCTATTAACATTTAAATAATGAAATTAAATAAAATATAAACAAAATTTTAAAATAAAACATTAATAAAATATCTATAAAAAATTATTTAAAATAAATAAATAAAACATCAATAAAAAGTTAAATAAAATTATTTTATTTTTAAATTGAGACATTTAAATTTTATTGAATTTTACTAAATATGATATATAATTAAAATAGTAGAGAGTCAAAATGGTCATTTCACCACCTAATTTCAACAGTAAATAGTCCCTCCAAAATTATCTCACACCTCCCCCTAGGATAGTATAATCCCCCATATGAGGAATAAGGAGTCCGGCCAGACTCCATGTCCGGCAGACTAAAAAAAAAAAAACGTCGAATTGGATACTTTCCCCGAATTACAATCTGCACAGTAAATAATCCCCCCTTATCCCCCAATCAAACACACCCTAAGAGTGCAGTATGATTGTGTGAGAGGATTATTAGTACAATAATATTAAGTTAGAGATGTATGACAAAGAGAATTTGTTTATATACCACCAGATTAATAATAGGGAAAATTATCCAAAAGTCCCATATCAGCATTAGCAATCCCATTTAGTCCTATCAATTAACGCATATACTGATAGATCCCATAGGTGATAACATTATCACTAATAGGTCCTATTTTGATTTATATTTTGATATTATGGTCGCTTCTATCCCTTTATTTACTGCGTCACACCTCACTGTCACACGTCGCACTGTCACACTGTCACACACGTCACACAACAAAAACTACTATAGGGCATTTTTCCCAATGTGACACCCAAACACATACTGTCACACTGTCTCACTGTCACACACGTCACACAACAAAAAGTACTATAGGACATTTTCCCCAATGTGACACCCAAACACACACTGTCACACTGTCTCACTGTCACACTGTCACACAGCAAAAAGTACTACAGGGCATTACTCCCAATGTGACACCCAAACACACATTGTCACACTGTCTCACTGCAAAAAAGTCACACAGCAAAAAGTACTATAGGGCATTTTTCCCAATGTAACACCCAAACACACACCGTTACACTGTCTCACATAACCCAACAAACAAGGGCATTTCAGGAAGATACACATACCGTAGGACCAAACGGAGTAATAAAAATATTTAAGGACTAATTGCACCAACATTTCACATTACGGGACTTATCAGTAACTCTCCCTTAATAATATTATAGATAGTATTAATATATAAAATTAATATTTTTTAAAAATATTATTATATTATAAAATATAACACAAATAAGTTTAAAAAGATAGCTTGCCTCCGTAAGCTGTTCAAGCCCAAAATTGTAATTCCAACATTAAGCCGTCGGATTGATTTTTCAATCCCTTCTCCAATCACCGAAACGTAATCCCACTATGGCATAGTATTAATAGTCCACTTGGCATGACAATCTGGGAGTTCACAGGCCAACCAAACAAGTTTTATCTGAATTCCACCTCACACACAATCCAGTCTCCCTCCTAAATCAGCGAAACAAACATGACCTTATAGTTTCGTTTGAAATGAATTATTTTAGTATATTTTTTAAAATTAAAATATAAAGTTATAAAAATTAATATATTTGGTATAATATTTTAATTTTTTTATGAAAAAAATAGCAAGAAAAAATCCTCATTTGGCAAGCGAATTGAGTTTACATTGGGATTAAAAAAGTATAAAAAAGACAAAATAAGTAAAATAAGTCAATAAGATAAAATGTCATATCTAAATCATAATTATTTTACTTTTTCTCTAAAAAAAAAGCTAAAAAATTCTTCTCAAACGGAGTTAATTTAGCCAAGCTAAATTAGCCAAAAAAATTAAAAAGCCAGACTAAAAAAGTTATTCCCAAAGAATCTTTGACTTTTTTTTTTTATTATAATTTGTACAATTTTTGACTTTTTTAATATTTTTTATTTTTTATTTTTATACTTTTAAACTAAAATTCAAGCTTTCCAAATGAGGCCTAAATCACTTGTTTGGATTACTAAGGGCTCATTTGGCAATCAACTATTTTAATTGGTTTTTTACGACAAAATGTATAAAAAAAAATAAAAAAAAAAGTTATGTGATAATTTGTAGTGACTTTTTAGTTTTTTAGTTATTTTAGCCTATTGACAAATAAGACCTAAGGGCCCGTTTGTTTTTAGGGCCTGTTTGTTTTCGAAGATAGAATATAGGAGATTATTTGTGAGGGGACTGCTAGTAAAAGGATTAAAAAAAATTGTTTGTTTGATAACCAGTAGACTAGTAATAGTTTATGTTTGTTTTGAGAGATAGGAGTGGGATTAACTATGTAAAATTTCACAAATACCTTTTGCATTATTATCAAATTTAGGCTTATACCAACTAAAGAATAAATAAATTTTTACTCAATGTTATTCTTCTTTTTTTTTTAATATATATATTTTTAAATATTAAAGAATCCAACTATCAAAATTTGTTTACTCATTGTTATTCTTTTTTATTTTTCTTTTTTTATATTAATGAATCCAACTATCAATAAATTTTTACTCAATGTTATTCTCTCTCTTTTTCTTTTTCTTTTTCCCTTTTTTTTTTTTTTTTTTTTTTTTTTTTTTTTGCAAATATTAAAGAATCCAACTATCAATAAAATTTTACTCAATTATTTGTGTTTAATATTACATGAGCCATTTTATGAGTCTCATTCCAAGTATTATAACAAATTTAGTAATAAACACAAGGGTAAAATAGTCAATTAACTCATAGTCCCAAGTGATTCATTTTTGAATACCACCTTTCCTAGGCCACTACTAGGCCCCTCATCCAAGGCCTTTTATAGTCCCATGAGACTCTTAATCCCATGGCCACTTCAAAAACAAACACAATTTTTTGAATCCCACCTCATTACTAGTCCTAATCCCATCCTCTAACTCTAGAAACAAACGAGGTCTTAAAGTTAGATTGGATGAGATTGTTAGTGAGAATATCTGTGGGAATTGTTAGTAAGGGAACTAAGAATAATTATGTTTGTTTGATGACCACCGAACTGGTAAAATTTCATATTTGTTTTGCCATCCAATAATGGGATTAACTATATGAAATTTCATAAATACCCTTAGTGTTTTTGATATATTTTAATATAATTTTATTATTATACTACTATACACTAAGAGAGCAAAATAATCTTTTCCAAGCTAATCCCAAGAGTTTCATTTTCTAATACCGTCTCCCCTATCTCATTACTAATCCCATGGTGAGAGGCCGGTGTTGAGACTATGAGTCCATTGCTATAGTTTGAAAACGAACATGATATTAAAAAGGGTAAATCACAAATACACCCTTTGAGATTTGATTAAAATACGAATTGTCCCCTGTGATTTTGAAAATTACATCCACCCCTGAGGTTTTTAATTTCATAACAAATCGTCATTTTTATTAATAAATCATCAAATCAATTAATAGTTTTTAATGATGTTAAAAATATATTTCAATTAATAATTTAGGTAATTTTATTATTGTATAGAAGAGCAATTATGAATTTCATTTTTTTAGTTAATTCTGTTAAATAAAAAATTCTAATTAGGGGGTATTTGTAATTTTTTAAACCACATAAGACAATCTGTATTTTAAACAAACCTCAAGGGCTGTATTTGTAATTTATCCTATTAAAATACCCAACACACTAGCAAACCTAGTCCCAAGGCCTACCTTTGAAAAAAAAACAGGGCCTAAATGTAAGGGAAATTGAGAAAAATCATTCCTCCACAAAATCTTATTTTGAATATCTTTGGCCACATTTGTTTGGCATATTATGTTGAATAGGATTATGAGTGCAATAAGATTGAGTGAGACGATTAGTAATGTAATGGTATTAAGTTGAAAATATAAAATAAAGTGCGTTTGTTTGTATAGTAGAGTGGTGATATTAATTGATTGGGAATAAACTTATGAAATTACATAATTACCCTTTTTTCGTTGTAAAATCATTAAAACTAAAAGACAAAATGATCTTTTACCATTAATCCTACCTCTCACCCATCTTTGCTAATCCACCCATAGTGGTAAACTACTACTCTAATTGGAGTGGTAATCCCCTTACAACTTTTCTAACTAAGAGTTGTTTTGGCAAAAATATGCAAAAAGTAGAGATGTGATGTGACCTAAATAAATCAATAAGTCAATAAGTTGACTTTTTTTACGCTTTTCAAAGAAAAATTATTAGTTGATTCAGGGACGCCGTGGTCATACTCCTCACCAATTACAATTCACCATACTCTCTCATATTTTCTAATTATGCAACATAAATTTATGGGTCTCATCCCCTCTACCAATCACAACACAGTTAAAACACTATGTGGCGGTACCCAAGACCAACTAATAACTTTTCATTTTCAAAAGAGACGTAAACATACTATGAGTGGGGTCTATCTCACTCATAATCCAATACTCCTAGTCATATAGGCAAACAAACATTGGGAAGCGATTTGGGAGAAAAAAAAAAAAAAAAATTGTTATATTTATATATTTCTAATATTGCCATTGTGCATATAAAAGAACTCATGTCATACACTTGTAGGGTTGAGTAAGAAATTCGTATAATCTGTAATCCGATTCGGTTCAGTCCAATCCAGTAGGTTTGGATAGATTTTTTGAATCCGTGGTTCGATTCTGGATTGGAAATTTAAAAATTCGTAGGCCACAAATCTGTTTCGGATTAGAACAGATCCGAACAATATACAAATAGTCTATATTTATACTATAGACTCTCCCACATAATATCATTTCTTATTCCATATAAAAACTAAACCATTATTCCATGATACTGCTGCTATGCTTTTGTTTGTTTGTTGCTTTTGTTCATGGAGTTTTGTTACTTTTGTTTGTCCAAAACTAGTTTTCTTATTACTTTTGTTTGATATTATGTTTAATTTTAATGCAGGGGAGAATTTTGCTTTGTGTAATGTGTATCCAATTTTATTGCTTTTGTTTATTGCTTTTGTTTGATGCTATGTTTAAGTTTTTATGAAATTAAAATGTTTTTTTTTTTTTTGTTATTTAATTATGTGAATCCGTAATCCTAAATCGATCCAATTCGTGTTTAAACGGATTGTTTCGGATTGGTTCCACAATTTAAACGAATTGAATTGGTTCCAATTTTTCATGAACCATAATAACGGATTGATACTGGTTTTATCCCAATCCAGACCATGCTCACCCCTATACACTTGTATGGTCAACAAATATAAAAATTATATTTTGATAATATAACATGTAAACATTTCTTTTCTTTTGTCTTAGAGCATCTCCACTAACGTTTTGGGTGAAGTATTAATAAATCTTAAAATATGATTTTATGAATTGTTTAATTCTCTATTTTTTCTTATGAACTTAAAGGTCTCATTAAAATGAAAATTACACAAACGGGTAGTCAGTTATACGTTTGAGTTTAATTTTTAGAGATAAAAGTGAGTTTCTTCAAATATGAAATTATACATTTGGGTAATCCGCATTATAGAGATTTTGAAATTTTCCTTCATTCTGGAACAAATCCCACATTACGAATAAGAACGTAACACTCCAATGTAATACACAAAAAAAAACTCATTAGTATATTTTTCCTAAACGTAATACTCCAATCAATATAATCCCAAACGTAACACTTCAATGTAATACACAAAAAAACTCATTAGTGTACTTTTCTCAAACGTAACGCTCCAATCAATGTAATCCCAAATGCAACACTTCAATGCAATACATAAAAAAACACTAAAAAACTCTTTAGTGTACTTTTCTCAAACATAACACTTACAACTTGAAATTATACATTTGTCCAAAACTTATTAAGAAATTTTTGTATTCATTTTGGAATGGTTTGAAGAATCTCACATCATTTTTTTGGAGTTTATATTTGAAAAAAAAAATACAATAAGAAGTTTTTTTGTGTGTTACACTATAAACTTTTTTTTGAGTGTTACGTTTGAGAAAAATACACTAATGTAGTTTTTTTTGGAGTGTTATATTGGAGTGTTACGTTTGAGTATTATATTGGGGTGTTATAGTTTGAAATTATATAAAGCTTACTAAGGAGTTTTGGTACTCCTTTTGAAATGTTTAAAAAATATCATATTTCAAGTTATTTTTGTACTCTTTTTAAAATGTTTGAAAAATCTCATATTTTAAATTATTTCAAATAAAAAAAGATTCATATATAAAAATTTATTCCAAATTTGATTATCATAAAATTGTGTATCTTACCTTTCTAACACAAAAGGGGAAAAGAAGAAGAAGAAGAAGAAGAAGAAGAAGAAAGAACAAAGAACAAAGAACAAAGAACAAAGAACAGGAAAGAAAAGAAAAGCAAAGAAAGAAGGAAACATAATAGATAAATTCAATTTTCAAATAATATATCAAAGGTCAGATTATATTAAACCCCCTTAAAGTATCGGGTATTTACGCTTTACCCCCTAATGTTTTAAACCTAACAATTACCGCTCTCAAACTATTTAAATTTGAACATTAGTCTTTCTGTTAGTCATTTGTTAAATATTTGGATGAAAAATTATCAAGTATTGTGTACATCATGATTATATTAAATTTTATGATCAAATTACCCGATTTTATTTTTTGTAAAAATTTAATATAATTATCATGTACACAACACTTGACAATATTTCATCCAAATATTTAACAAATGACTAATAAAACGACTTAATGTTCAAATTCAAATAGTTTGAGGGGAGGTAATTGTTAGGTTTAAAACATTATGAGGGTAAAGTGTAAATGGCCGATAGTTTGAGGGAGTTTAATATAATTTGCCTATATTAAATCTACCTTTCCAAAATTAATGGGACTATAAAAAAATTCTTGAGATTAAACGAATCATTATTTCTCAAAATGAAAAAATTTTCCTAACACTTTTTACTTTTTTTTTTCAAATTTAAAGGCTACATTTGTTAACGGATTAGGTTAGATGTGATTGTTGGTGAGATGATAGTTAGTGAAGAAATTATTAATGAGAGAATTGTTAGTGAGGAAATTAAGTAAAAGTGTGTTTGTTTTGATAATAATATAAGAGATGATTAGTAATTGAATTGTTAAATTATTTTTATATAAAATAAATAAATAAATTATTTCTATATTAAAAAAAAACTAAAATAGATATTAAAACAAACATGTGCACTTATTAAAAAATAATTTTTTTTATATAAAATACGTTCAATCCACTCATTATTTTCTTAATACCATCTAAAATTTAGCTAAGTTAATCCCTTTATTGAGGGGATTACTAAACCCTTGGCACTAACAATCCCCCTCCCAAATCAATACCAAATAAACTGTGGATGAAACCCACATATAAATCCAATCTGGCCACTCACGCCGATAAGCAAAACCAAAAAGTGCATTTCCTATTTTAGAAACAACAATAATTAAGACTCATTTTTTGAAATTTCCATAACTCTTTTTGAATTTTAATATTATGAACCACACACATATATAAATAATTTTCACACATATATCAATTACTGAGATAAAAAAAATATATATTGTGAGGATCCCAAAAAACAGCACATCTACACAGCACAATTTTCTTTTAGGAAACAACACATCTACACAATTTTCCCTTACGTAATTGTCACAAATCAGGTGACAAAAGTAAAATTTTAAAACACCTAAGTATTTCCTAAGTAAAGATCCACCTATATATCTCCAAAGCTCAAGGTCTCAAAACTTGCTGAGATCTCTTCTCCTGAGTAACTCTTTGAATATTTCTAGAGAGAGAAAAAGAGAGAGAGAAAGTTAGAGAGAGAGAGCTCCCTCTTCCTACCCCCGAAAACACCATGGCAATGTCAGGAGCTTCCTCTCATTCCCTCCTCCTCAAAAACCCTAGTCTCAACCTATTCAACAACTCCACAACCACCACAACCCACCTGAATGCCTTCCCACTGAACCGCCCCAACAAACATATCTCAATCACCTGCTCCACCGCATCCCAAATCCAGGATCGCCCCTCCGCCGCCTCCCAATCCCAAGATCGCGTCTTCAACTTCGCCGCCGGCCCCGCCACCCTCCCTGAGATCGTCCTCAAGAAGGCCGAATCCGAGCTCTACAACTGGCGTGGCTCCGGCATGAGCGTCATGGAGATGAGCCACAGAGGTAAAGAATTTCTCTCCATTATCCAAAAAGCAGAGTCAGATCTGCGAAACCTCCTCCAAATCCCCTCCGATTACGCCGTCTTGTTCTTACAAGGCGGCGCCACCACCCAATTCGCCGCCATTCCTCTCAATCTTTGCACACCCGACGACCCTGTTGATTTCATTGTCACTGGGTCTTGGGGAGACAAGGCTTTCAAGGAAGCCACAAAGTACTGCAAACCCAGTGTGATTTGGTCCGGCAAATCTGACAAATACACAAAGATTCCATCTTTTGATGATCTTCAACAAAACCCGCACGCCAAGTATTTGCATATTTGCGCCAATGAAACCATTCACGGTGTTGAATTCAAAAACTACCCTATTCCCAATAACAAAGAGAGTCTTTTGATTGCTGACATGTCTTCCAATTTCTGCTCAAAGCCGGTGGATGTTTCCAAATTCGGATTGATCTACGCGGGTGCCCAGAAAAACGTTGGTCCATCTGGGGTTACAATTGTGATTATCAGGAAAGATTTGATTGGGAATGCTCAGGAAATTACTCCAGTGATGCTGGATTACAAGATCCATGCTGAGAACAATTCGCTCTACAATACCCCTCCTTGTTATGGGATTTACATGTGTGGATTGGTGTTTGAAGATCTCTTGGCTCAGGGTGGATTGGTGGAAGTTGAGAAGAAGAACATGAAGAAAGCTCAGATTCTTTACGACACCATTGATCAGAGCAATGGGTTTTATCGATGCCCAGTTGAGAGATCCGTGAGGTCTTTGATGAATGTTCCATTTACTTTGGAGAAATCTGAAATGGAGGCTGAGTTTATCAAAGAGGCTGCGAAGGAGAAGATGGTGCAGCTGAAAGGGCATAGATCGGTGGGAGGAATGAGAGCTTCGATATACAATGCTATGCCTTTGGCTGGAGTTGAGAAGTTGGTTGCTTTCATGAAGGAATTTCAAGCTAGGCATGGTTAATTATGATGTTGTTCTGGTAGAGAAATTTATTTTAGTGTTTTGCTTTGTTTGATTTTTGTTGCATTTTTATGTTTGTTGTTCTGTTTTTTGGGCATACCTTCTAGGTTGTTTTTGGGAATGTTGATGATGATGCATCCAGTGAGAAGAATTTACTACTCAATGTGATTTTTCCCTGGAAGATTATGATTAATGTCAGGATAATGGGTCATATCCTATCAGTGTTATTTTCATGTATGAGTTATATTGAATAACAGAATTTTGAAGAGAAAATTTATTATTGTTATAGGCATTTGCCATTTGCCATTATTGTTTTTGTTTATTAGCTCATCTCACATTGAAAATGGTTTCTTCGGAAAAGCAATATATGATTTCTTGTTTTTATGTTTTTGGGGAAGGGTCAGGTTTATTTCCAGTACAAATGGTGTTGTTAGATTTGTGAGATTTATTGAAGGTTTTGTTTTGATAATTTCAATTGTTTAATGTGTAAAATTCGTTAAATATTTTATTTTTATAAAAATTTATGTTGATTGGATTATAATAGTTATTTAATCGGATCAGATTTTTGTTAATAATTTATTTTAAAAATTATATTTATCGTTGATAGAAATTTGATCTGATCAATGTAATTTTTTATGAAGTCAACACTCAACAAATTTTACACATTAAATAATTTGAATTATCAAAATAAAATTCGTGCACGCTCCAATCAAATTTTAGACCAAAAAAAGAAAAAAAAAGAAAGAGCCTAGCCCTTGGAGAAACTACCTTACAGTGGGTTCAGAAGATGTAGACAAACAAAAATCATTTGTAGCTCGAAATTGCTAGGGTCGAATGGCCCGAAATTTTAAAACCACGTCGTTTTGAATTTGTTTTTTTTTTCCTCACTTTTCTCTGAAACTAGGAGGAGGAGGGAGAAAGAAGAACAAAAACAGAGGGAGAACAGAGGAGGAACATTAGAGAGAGAGAGGATGCCGAGAGAAAAGAGAGAATAAAGAGTAATAGAGGACGCCGGAGATGGGAAGCCGTTGGAGTGAGGGAGCAAATTTGAAGCAAACCCACTCTCTCTCTCTCTCTCAGCTTTTTGAACATTACACTATCCAAATTTTTTGCATTTTCTTTCTTGGTTTGTTGATTTGTAACTTCAGTGTTCATGGGCATTCTTTGGAAAAGAGGATGGAGTGCAAAAAGGGTTTGTTAGTCACCTCAAAACTACAAACACTTGGAATGCAAAAGGTTGAAACTTGAAATATCTCTGCAAAAATGGACAACTGAGTTGGGAAGTAGAAAAGGAAATGAAATTGAGTTGGAAAAGTTGTAACCTTGAAAACCTTGCAATGGCTACTCAAATCTGAAATTTTAAAACCACGTCGTTTTGAATTTGTTTTTTTTTTCCTCACTTTTCTCTGAAACTAGAAGGAGGAGGGAGAAAGAAGAACAAAAACAGAGGGATAACAGAGGAGGAGCTTTAGAGAGAGAGAGGATGCTGAGAGAAAAGAGAGAATAAAGAGGAATAGAGGACACCGGAGATAGGAAGCCGTTGGAGTGAGGGAGCAAATTTGAAACAAACCCACTCTCTCTCTCTCTAAGCTTTTTGAACATTACACTATCCAAATTTTCTACATTTTCTTTCTGGGTTTGTTGATTTGTAACTTCAGTGTTCATGGATATTCTTTGGAAAAGAGGATGGAGTGCAAAAGGGGTTAGTCACCTCTATTAGTCAAAACTACATACACTTGGAATGCAAAAGGTTGAAACTTGAAATATCTCTACAAAAATGGACAACTGAGTTGGGAAGTAGAAAAGGAAATGAAATTGAGTTGGAAAAGTTGTGAGTAACCTAGAAAACCTTGCAATGGCTACTCAAATCCGCAGTTTTTCTGGGCAACCAAACACAAGGATCTCTCTCTCTCTCTTGCTCGGTGCTCCTCTCTCTTTACTCTTTGTACTATTTTTTTTCTTCTTCTCTCTTCTTTCTTCTAGTTTCAGAGAGAGAAAAAAAAAAAAATATCAAAACGACCCAGTTTTGAAATTTCGGGCCATTCGACCCTCAGCAATTTCGAGCTGCCTAATGGAGTTGTGTAAACAAATCAGTGGGTAGGTAATGTTTGAAAATTTCAACAGCATTCACAAGTGAAAAATATATTAGGATAAATTACATTGATAGCTCTTGAAATTTTTATTTAATATAATTTTTTTATATTTAAAAAATCATATTTATTCTTTGTTAGATTAAAATAACATATTTATTTTTTAATCTTTATATATTAAATAATAAAATAATATTAATATTTTATTCATGTTATTTGGTTTGAGTTTTCTGGATTTAGTTTTTTGAAAACTGAGTTTTTTGTTTTTCGTGTTTTTTTGTTTTTAGTGAATATTTTTAAAATTTTAAACATTTTTTTTAGTTTTTTAGATGCACCTTACTTAGATGTATCTAAAAAGTAAAATATTTGTGAAAAAATATTTTAAAAAATAATTAAATACATAAAAGTACAAAAAATGTACTGAATTCTCGTATTTTTTTTTATATTTTTGGTATTTAGTGAATTTTTAAAAGGTTTTTTTCACAAATTTTTTTACTTTTTAGGTATATTTATGTTAGGTATAGCTAAAAATTAAAAAAATTACTTAAAATATTAAAAAAATTCATTAAAAACAAAAAAAACACGGAAAATAAAAAAGTAGAATTTTCTGAAAACTATTTTCAGAAAAACGAAACCAAACAGCTGAATCATCTTTTTTGGTTTAATTCAAACAAAAAATTAAAATTTTTTATTTTTTATTTTTAATGAATTTTTTAAAAATATTTTAAGCAATTTTTATTTTTTAGATACACTTAATTTAGATATATTTAAGAACTATAATATTTTATGATTTTTTTTAAAATTGGGTAAATTACATTGACACCTCATGGGGTTTATGTTTACTGCAGTTCTCCCCTCACATTTTGGATATTACATTCCCCTCCCTGAGGTTTAAAGTTTTATTACAGATTGCTCCTCCAACAATTTAATTTTTTTAAATACCAATTTTGCCCTCACTGGGTAAATTACATTGACACCCCTCACATTTTAGAAATTATAATCCCCTCCCCAAAGTTTAAAGTAGCATTACCAATTGCTCCATCGATTAGTATTAGTTGAAAAAAAAAATTAATTGAAAAAAAATTTAGTTAGTCAAATTTTTAAATTTCTATTTAAAAACCAACGTAAGATAAAAATTACACTGACACCCTTTGAGGTTTATGTTTATTACACTCGAAAGATAAAAATTATATAAAAATGATAATTATTTTTTATTTTTTATTTCTTAACCAAATTAATTTTTAATTTTTTTAAAAAAATCTAAAAATCAAACCATACAAAGCCTAAAAATCTTTTGATAAGTCATTTCTTATGTTGGTAACTTATTTAATTATTTGTTAATTTTTCGACATTTTTACCATCTAAGGCTTGTTTGGTAACTATTTCATTTTCAGTTTTCAATTTATATTTATAAAAATTTTAAAAACTGTCATAAAAACTTGTTTGATAATTTTTCTGGTTTATAAATGGTTGTCTCAGTTTGTAAATCTGAGGAAAAAACGGAAATTCAAAAAATAAGTTTACGTTGGTTTTCAATTAATTTTTTTTTCAATTAATTTTTTTTCCAATTAAATTTTTTTTTAATGAATTTTTTTTTCAACTAATACTAACCGAGGGGGCAATTGGTAATGCTACTTTAAATCTTGGGGAGGGGATTGTAATTTCTAAAATGTGAAGGGTGTCAATGTAATTTACCCAGTGAGGGCAAATTTGGTATTTAAAAAAATTAAATTGTTGGAGAGAACAATATGTAATGAAACTTTAAATCTTAGGGAGGGGGATGTAATTTCCAAAAAGGAAGGGGGGAATTGTAATAAACATAAATCTCAGGGGTGTCAATGTAATTTACCCTTTTAAATTTATCAAATACAAAAATATAAAAATTCAATAATATTGTAATAAATGTGAATAATAGTATTACGTAATACTATAATAAATGTGAATGAATACACGAGAAAAAAAAATGATAGTGGAAATAAAAATAAAAAATTATATTCATATATAAAAATTTATACAAAAAAATATTATAAAAATGTTATGATAGTGATATTGTAAATATAAAATCATGTTTATGGAAATTTTATTTTGAAGTGAAAAGTCACCATTAAGGTATACCATTGTGTTTGAAAATTTTATATAAAATTTTATGTTTATATATCATCATTTAATAAGAATAAGTTTAGCTACAATTTAATGATAAAAAGTTATAGAATGTAATCATGAGAATAGAAAAAAGAAATGGTTAAAAAAAACCAAAATGATTATTTAATTTTTTTTAAAATATAACATCAGCAATCCAAAAAATAATTTGTGATGAGATTATAAATTTTAAAGAGAACATATATCATTTTTCAAATGTGAAAAAAAATTTATATTAAATACAAACTTCAACGGTGTTAGTGCAATCTATATATATAAGAAAAATGGTATTTTTAAGAATAATAATTGTGGAAGTTCCAAACGCCCAAACTAATTTTGTTAATTTATTAATTTTTAAAGAAATAAAAAAAAATCTATTAGTTAGTTCCTTATGTCAAAAATCCAAAAACAAAAAAAAGTTCTAATTATCTACAATTTTGAATTTTAAAATTCAAAACAATATAATAAGTTACCCTCACTCTTTCCAAAGATAATGTTCATCAAAATAATTCAAATTAAAAAAAAATACACTAATTATCTATGATTTTGAATTTCAAAATTCAAAAAAATATGGTAAGCCACATTCATCTCACTCTCACCTTTTCCAAAAATAATATAAATCTAAAATTTTAAAAACCTAATCAAATTAAAAATTCAATACAATTCTCTCTTTAAAATACTCAATATTTAATCTTTTTCCAGCCCGGCCAACTCCTCCCCAAATGTAATGATACAATGGTTATTCTCTCTCTTTGCCAATAGTTAAAACTTATTTCAAGTTTGTTTGTTTGTGACTTTTTTTTTTTTGTAAATTTAAATTTTTATGTGAGTATTTTTTTTTTCTTCTTCTCTATATAACTTTTTTTTTTCCAATGCATTTTTTTTTTCCAACTAAATTGATAATAAATACATATCTATTAACTATCTTTGTTTTGGAAGTTAATTTCAAGTTTTTTTTTTTATTATTTATGGATGTTTGTATATTTTTTATATTGTTGTTATTATTTTTTTTTGATATATGTGAATTGATAATATAGTTATGAGTTTTTTATTTTTATTTTTATAGAATAAGGCGTCTTATATTGTTCTTTATGATTTGGCCATTTTTTAAATTTCTTAAACAAAATTTTCAAAATTTTAATTTGTAAAAAATTAAAAACATTTAATTGATTTACCCATCAATAAATAAAATTTTAAATAATGAACACTATTCCATAATTTATGGATTTAAAAAAAAAAAATTCAACACCCATATATGGAATAAGAAAATCTAAAATCACGCATTTTTTTATTTTTATTTTTAACTCTTTAAAACTCTAACGGTACCTTTTTATTTTCATAACATTGTCTTTTTATATTTACAAAGATAAAAAACTAGACTGGAGTTGCACAATGATTAGTGGAGGTGGTAAGCATGGCAATAACGAGGGTGATGATGAGCTCGGCCAGAGCATTGTTTGGGTGGATTTTGAAAAGGTGAATATTAAAATAATAGTAGATAGTTTGGGTGATGAATTGTTTTAGAAAATTAATGTGTGGTTAAGATTAAGTGTGAATTTTACCATATAAAAATTGAATATGGATCATATATTGTTTTTATATATAATTTTGGGTATTTTTGTATAACTATCAAAAATTATTGTGATCACATATTACTTATCATTTGATATATTATTGTTGTATTATCGTAATGAATTTTATTATTAATGCAGTGGTGAGACGTTACATGATAAATAAAAAATATGTTTTATTATTATTATTATTGATAATATTTTTTTTTATTTACCTTTTTACAATGTTCAAAAAATTAATTTATGTTTATTGTTAGTTTTTGTTGTGGGTGGGCGGTCGGTTACGGTCACAGAACCTTCAATCTGCCATTCGCTCGCGCTAGATTGTTAGATTGAAAAAAATCAATCCACATTCGTCTGCCAATCCGGCGGATTGGTAGATTGGAGGATAAATGCGAATCGGTTTGGCGGTTTAAAATTTTATAAATTTTCAACATAATTCAAATTGTGTACTTCCTAAAAAATATATATATATTACAGTCAATGACTTAAAAAAATATTACAATCACTGCATGCATCATCCAAAGAAAAAAAGTTTGAAACTTTAGAATATTACAATCATTGCATGCATCATCCACATATTACAATCACAGCATGCCTCATCTACATAAAGTATTGCAATCTGTGGTTCTTAAAATATAAAAACAATTCAAACCACCAAAACCATGAACAGAACAGTAGTAGAGATTGTATGCCTATGTAATGTTACTGTTAGACTTATTTTATTTTGATGATTTATTTAATTATATTTTAATCAAAATTTATTTTGATGATTTATTTGAAAGAGAAAAATAGAATCAAAATTTATTTTGTCCCATTATTTCTCACCTAAACCTTTATCCTAAATGTTGTTAGAATGTATTTAATATTTGATTAAATCAGGAGTTCAAACAGCCCAAAACAAAGGTTCAAATAGCCTAGCACAGCAGCAGGCCAAAAGGTTCAAAAGGTTTAAAGGGAAGTTATTCAAATTAGTAATGATGGAAGTACAACGACCATAAACGGCTATAAAGGTTTAAAAGGCCAAAAGGTTCAAAAGATTCAAGTGGAAGATATTCAAATTAGTAATGATGGAATGGAAGATATTCAAATTGGTAATGATGGAAGTACAACGGCTATAAACGGCTATAATTTTCATTATATATACCAAAGCCTCTAATGTAAACAAGTTAAAAAAATATTCTTTGATCTATAATCACTCACATCTTTTCTCAAAAATTATACACTGAGCCTTATAGCTTTAAGTTTATCTTTCCTGTGTGAGATTTACAGAAAAATCAAAGCTTCATTTTATATATCTATCTATCTTTGAGAGATATTTATTATAAGCTTTCTTTGAAAGCAAAAATATCATTTCATTTTGTAAAAGTGTTGCAAACACTGTGTTCTTGAAATCTTGAGAGTGATTGTGAATCACCTAAGATTTTCAAGAGTTTGGGCTTGTAAAGTCTGTGTAAAATCCGTGGAGGATTGCTCCATTTGTAAAGAGGTTGCTAGCACCCCTGTGAAGCTAGAAGATAGTGGAAAATCTCAAGTAAAACTTGAGGAGTGGATGTAGGCTGGGTTGAAGCCGAACCACTATAAATCTGTGTGTCTCCTCTTCCCTAATCTCTTTACTTTCATACTACTGCTATAACTATCTAATAGTCATGTGTTAATCATTTGATTTACCCTGTGTATTAGTTATACTTTATTGTTATTTTGCTTGATCATTTACTGCTAAGTTCATCGTTGTACTTGTTAATAATTTGTTGTACTAGTAGTTAATTTTATTGTGGTATTATTAATTTTATTTTATAGAAACCTAATTCACCCCCCTCTTAGGTTGCTTTTTGGGTAACAGTTACATCTATATCTGTTTTTGAAAAACAAAAATCAACCAACATATATCATCTTTTTTAATTTATTATTTCTAGAGTTAGATTTAAAAACCAAAAAATATAGATAAATAATACATTTATTTTTTTCAATTTAAAAAATATATTCAAGTTGAAAACTCTTTTTCAAGAGAACCTATTCAACAGAATACTTAAACTCTTTTTTAATTGAAAACATAAACAGAATATCTAAACAAATTGAAAATATAAAATCTTACAAATTACTAAGGATGCTTGTTGTTTGTCGGTTCGATTGTGACCAAAGGAACCTCAAATCCGTCATCCGTCCAAAACTAAGCAGGTTGAAAAAATCAATTCATAACCTTTCGCTCTTCATTACGCATCCGTCCAAAATACAGTGGATCGGTTCGATTCGATCTGTTTGAACGGATCGGTATATTCACTGCTCACCCCTAGTTTTTGTAGATGAGAAGTGTTGAGATTGAAAAGGAAATTTCAAAAGAAATTACAATTATGTATAATTTTATTTTTTTTTAAAAAAAATACAATGAAAAATTGGAACTATAAATTAAAATTATCAAACAATCTAATTCTATGAAAAAAAATTAAATGAAAAATTGATCAAATTTGAATTTATAATTATTAAATATTTTTAATAAGCCATTAATTTTTTATTCAGGTTCTAGCCTGATCTGGTCTTAAATAGTTTTTCAGATATAAATATATCTTAACATTGATATAATCAATATTAGACATATTTTAAGAAGGGTAAATTATATCGATAGTCCCCATATTTTGTCTCTTGTGTCAATTTGGTCTCTATAATTTCAATTATTTGATTTTTATCCCTAATTTTAGATTTTGTATTAATTTGGTCCAATTAATAATGCCGGTTAAGATTTTTGAAAGAAAATAGTTATTGAGTTGAACAAGTTTATAATTTTGTTTATAAATGTATAACAGATGCTACCGATGTGTGTATTTTCAATAAATAAATAAAAAAAACTAGTAGTTATAACAATTGGACCAAATTGAGACAAAATTATAAATTTAGGGTCAAAATTGAGCAAATTAAAATTACAAAGATAAGAATAACACAAGAGTTAAAATATAGGGATTACCAATGTAATTAATCATTTTAAGAATAAGTACATAATTTCTTAATTAATTTTGAAATTGTTAATATATATACCAAACAAGTATGTACATATTTCTTATTTTTGTTATAAATTTATTTTAAAAATATATTTTTACTAATTAAAAATTAAATAAATAGGTAGGTCTACTAACTCATTGATTGAACATGAACTAAAAGACTCTCAAAGCACTAAGCCTAAATTAAGAATTATTGACAAGAATTATTGACTTGAACTAAATTTTCTTGGCTACTATTTAGTGTTTAATCCAATATTAGAACTTCCAAATTAGCTCATATCAGTCACGAACTGATAAACTATGATATAATTTAAATATAAAATTTAAATTTATTAAAACTAAAATATGACCTACAATTTAGAATGGTTTTATCTTAAATAATTTTTTTTATACATAAATATATATAACTATTCATTTAATTGTTTTAAACATAAATATATAGTTTTTTTTTTTTTAACTATTGTTCAAACTTTTTAATAAGTATGCATAAAATAAATTCATATTTCTTATTTTTATTATAAAAAAAATATTTACAAATATTTATTTACTAATTTAATAAATAGATATGTCAAATGATTCATATAAGTTGGGAACAGAATAAGACAATTTTTAATGATTAGGTGAAGGACAAGTTGGCGTAAATCTAATGTTAAGCCCAAATTTAATATCACAAGTAAATCTTATAACATAAGACAAATTATAATTTTTGGATTTCACAAAACATGAAAAAATTATTATATTGACAAATGTAATTTATCACTACCATATGATAAATTATAAATTTACGAAACTCATAAGATGAAATTTATTTATATTTTGTCATAAAGATAATTTTTGTGATTTATTTTTAATTTTTATCACTTAAATTATGACATATATTTGTTATTGAGAACTTAGAGTATACAATTAATGATATAAGTATATAAAAAAAATTCTCTTATATGTAACTGTGATAAAAATAAATAAATTGATTCTACATCATTTTTGCTAAATATTATAAATAAATATTTTAAATTATTATTTAATTTTAAAAATTAATTTTTAATTATTTATTTATATCCGTACGGTAATTATGCTAATTTACCCAATATATTACATTACAATAACTCCCAAATCTCTCTCATCTCACAACAAAGGAGTCTTTTGGGAAGTGGGTTATAATCCACTTCTCAGATTATAACTCACTTCTCTCTCTCACAAAAAACTAATTATAATCAGGTTTTAACCAAAAAATTAATTATAACCATCTTCTCAAAATAACCCAAACCGACACACTCATCAAAAAACACACGTCACACACATCATAGTTCCTCTCTCTCTCTCTCTCTCTCTCTCTCTCTCTCTCTCTCTTCACTCTCTCTCTCCCCTCTCTCTATCTAGCACAAAAATCACAACCTCATTTTATAATTAAAAACAAAACAAAACAAAACAAAAACAAATTTTATTTTTTTATTTTAATAAAATACATATAATTTTTGATATATCAATTTAAGTTTTATAAAATTAATATTATTTAAAAATATCAACAAAATCTTTAAAATGAGACTAATATTTAACATATTTAATAAAAATTTAAATTAATAATTCCAAAAATATATATATAAAACTTACATAATTAAAATAATTTGTATGATTTGAACATACCGTAATTAATAATTATTTAGAATTAATTTTTGAATAGAAAAATATTGTTTTTCTTTACTAAGAGAAAATGTAAAGACTAATAAAAATAAAAATATTAACTCAAACTGTGCAAAAAAACAAAAGAATAATATTCAAATCACAAAAGTATTAACTTAAATCGTACAAATAAAAAATAATAATAAACTACAAAAATAATAATTAAATCATACAAATATTAATTTGTATTTTTATTAACTCAAATCATATAATAAAAATAATACAAATTAATACCAAAAAAAAATCACTAAAAATAACTAAAAAAATAGTCGCATATACTTTAGCATTAAAATAGTTTCAAAAAATTAGGATATGAGAAATTCAATTCATCAAATTTAGTTGAATTCTCTCTTCTATTTTTTTAAATAAAAACTAGTTTCTCAAAAAGATATCAATTTCTTATGATTCTATCTTTTTTTGGAGGAAATAATTTTTAAAATTAATAAATATTTTTATATTTATTTTTTCAAATAAAATATAAATTAGTTTGATAAAAAAAAATATTAAAAAATAATTACAACTTGTGCATGGTGCAAGTTTAATCTAATTCGATCTATGCTGTATGCAAGTTCAAGCTGTGTGGAGTGCAAGTCAAATCTGTGTAGGGATGCAAGTTACATCTGTGTGGAGTGCATGTCCAACCTAATGGGTGCAAGTCTAACATGTGTGGAGTACAAATTCAATTTGTGCGGGATGCAAGTCTAACCTATGTAGGGTGTAAGTTCAACATATGAATGAATGCAAGTCCAATCTGTGCGAGATGTAAGTCACATCTATGCTGGGTGCAAATCCAACCTATAGCGATCCCGGTTGTCCCTTTACTGTTCAGTTGTATTCCGGACTCGGTTCCGTGAAGTTGATAGTTGTAATTGTCTTGTTGTCATCCTTTAAATCGATTCATTTGAGTTTTAGGATGTGTTGGGCTTGGTTGATTCAGGTTGGTAGAGTTTTGGCTCCCATTGTTGTTGCACAGTTTTTGGATGGTCCGCTCGAGCGGGGTTTACACACTCTCAGTATTTCGTGTCCCGCAAAACTTCTGCAGGTGTGTTTTCTACGCTCGAGCGGGTTTCCTGCGCTTGAGCGGGTCGCGCTCGAGCGGGCTTGTTGGCGCTCGAGCGGAAAGTGCATCTTTGGTGTAAGTTCTGGGAGGGGGAAAATTGCGCTCGAGCGGACTAGTTTTCGCGCTCGAGCGGATGTACTTTATTCCTGTGTCTTGGCGCTCGAGCGGACCTAGTCTTTTGTTCTTGACGCTCGAGCATTGTGTTCTCCGCTCGAGCGGGAATGTCGTATATCAGTTGGCAGCTGGGCATTTTAAAATCACTTTTTACATTCACTCTCTCTCTCTTACTTTCTAAAAAGCCATTTTTGAGAGCTTCTCTCTCTAGAATCCCTTCTCTCTAGGGTTTGATCTAGTTAGAGTGTTTCCTTCCTTTGGCCTTTGTAAAAGTTGTGTTGATCGTCGAGGGCTTCGTTTTGATCCGTGGATCTTGGGTTTGGAGCATTTTGATTTTCTTCATCTTCTTCCTTGGCTCCGAAATTTGAGGTAGGGATTCCTACTCACTCTATGGGTTGTAACCTAGATTATTGAGCATTTGGTTAAATGGTTGATTTTGGGATCTAGGGTTTCGAAATGTGTAATGGGGGTTTTGTCATTTTGATTCTTAAATATGTATTTTGGGCTTCAAAATGGTGTATTGTTGTTGGTTGTTGATTTATGGACCATGGGGTTCTTGTTGAAAAGGGGTAGAAACCCTAAGTTTGTTGTATAAATTAATTGATATAATTAATTTGGGAAAAATGTTGTTGTATTGAATTGAGATGGAAATAATGAAATTGGCTCATTATATTGTAAATGGTGGAGTTGGATTTATTAATCGCTCACTTTTGAAAACATTGATATTTTATCTGTTGGAGCTTTTATTATCTGTTTAGAAATAATTGCTTGGGCTACCGGTGGAGGGTAGTTTTGATTGTTGTAGACAATGCATGATGATTAGGCAAACTAAAACTAATCAATTGGATATGTCATAGAGTATGACGGTTGATAGAATACATTAACGTTATGTATTGATTGATTGTGTATATGACCTTTGTGTATATACGTTGTGTGTGTGTGGAGAGAGAGATAGGGGATGTACTCCACGGTTTAGGGGAAGATAGGGGATGGACCTCTAAACCGGATGTTGTTTGGAGAGATAGGGGATGGACTCCACTGATACAGCTAATATGCTTGTCAGTTAAAGTGTTGATACAGCTCATATGCTTATCTTTGGAAGTGTTGATATAGCTAATATGCTTATCTGTTGAAATGTGGATACAGCTTGTATGCTTATCTGTTGAGATGTTGATACAACTAGTATGTTTATCTATTGAAAACGGGAAGCGTTTAATATGAGTCACTGCCTCATATAAGTGGTTGGCCAGGTTCTGAGCCGTTGATGTAAATTGAGAAAATGATGAGAAATGGAAAATGAAATGAAATATGAACATTGTGGTCATGTAATGGAAATGGGTTATGAATTGATTTTGTGGTAATCGAACATTTATCAATGCTAATGTCTTAGTTACTGCTCATACTGTGTTTAGCATATCTCTACTGGGCGTTGGCTCACCCTATATGGGACATTATTTTCAGGTACAGGTAGCATGCCACCTCCAAGGACTTAGCTTGGATGGATATGGAAGTTGAAGACTTTTTTGATTATTTTGTTGTATTACATGTACATCAAGCCAAGGGCTTATTTTGTATAGAGTTAGTACTCTTCTTTTGTGTAACCAAGTGTTAACTTGGAAAGCTGTAAGCCTTAGGGCACTTGCTTTTGTTGTTAACATGTAATACTGTTGTAAGAACTACTCTGATGAATGAAAAGGTGTTGATTTCTTTATACCATTGCATGTCTAAAATGATGGATTTATGTATTATTTTGAGGGCGTTACAACTTGGTATCAGAGCGTACCGGGTTCGAATACTTTGGGTACGTGGGAAGTGATTAGTATCACAATGGGTTTGTCTCGCTTGTTAGAGACTTAGATGTAATGTTATATGCTTATGTGATAACATGCTTATGTGACTACTTGGGTATGGGATTTGATTTCTAGGATATTGATTGGATCCTTGGGTTTCTGTGAGTCTTGTTGGAAAAGCACTTGATCAATGCTGTTTCTAACCGGAACTCTAGTAACGCCTCGGGACTATCATTATCCGGGAATGAAATTCGTAAGTGCTTATGTGTTTATGTGCTTACGTGGAGTGAATTACAGTTGTCCATGCATTAGGACGCGAGTGTTTAGTTTCGGCACATTTATGAATGTGCTAATGTCTTCATTACCTTTAATAGGATGTCAGGACGAGGACGAGGTGGTAGGCATGGTAGGCCTAGGAGGCAGGAAGTGCCTTTACCAGATGACGTTCCGGCAATACAGGAAGGAGTTGGTCAGGCCAATGTGGCCGAGCCAGTGGGTCAGCAGGCTATGAGTGCCTTGGCCCGAGAGATAGCAGAAGCTTTGGGTATTCTCAGAGCTGAGAATCAGGTTGCTGAGGCAGGGCCTTCTTTCTTGAAGAGGGAATTCTTCCGGTCTAACCGGACGAGTTTATTGGGGATCCGAAGAGCCACTTAAGGCTGACGAGTGGTTGGAACAGATGAGTAAGACGTTCGAGATGCTTGGCATCGAGGACGGAGCATTGAAGGTGACCTTGGCATCCTTCAAGCTTAAGGGAGATGCGGGTCAATGGTGGAAGTACGAGAAGGGCCGTGTTGGTGGTGCGTGGGAGGCTTTTGTGAGTGCTTTCCAGGAGAAGTTCTTATCTTCAGCTGCTAGGGAGAAGCTGAGGGAACAGTTTTGCCAGCTTAAACAGCAGGGTTTGTCAGTAGCCGAGTTTGAGGCTACATTTACTAGTTTGTCCAGGTTTGCACCTGAACTTGTGGCGTCCGAGGAACGCCGTTGCTTTGAGTTTGAGCGGAAGTTGAGGCGTGGGCTCAAGTTGAGGGTTGGAGGGTCTTTTATCCGAGAGTATAGACGTTTGGTGGAGGCTGCAGCTCATATGGAGATTATGATGCAGGAGGAGGATGAGGGCAGAGAGGTTCCAAGAGGAGCCAAGATGGCCAGGGTGATGGCAGGAGACAGAGGGGTTTTAACCCTCAGCAGTCTCATGGTGGTTTGGCTAGATCGACCTTCCCAGTGCCGAGTGCAGGCTCCGGGAGAGGTAGTCAGGGAGGCTTGACTTGTTTCACATGTGGCCAGCTGGGTCACAAGTCTTCGGTTTGCCCGCAGAAGGGAGGGGGTCAGCGAGCTGCTTCTTCTTCAGCTAGACCTCAGGGCCAGAGTCAGGGCAGGGGCCAGCCTTTGTCTTGTTATCAGTGTGGTCAGCCTGGGCACCTGAAGAGGTTTTGCCCACAGTTGAGTGCCACTTCGGGGCGTCTGGTTCTAGGCAGACGCAGAGTTATCAGCCAGCTCAGTCTGTGCAGGCCTCGAGGGCCAATCCGGGAGCTTCGTCATCCCAGTCTGTGCAGCAGTCTTTTGCTCCTAGAGGCGAGCAGGTGGATCAGGGGCCTACAGGGCGCGTGTATGCTGTTACCGCGCAGGACCTGGTACCGGTTCCGTCAGTTGTGAGAGGTACCTTTCTGTTTTGCAACTCGGTTGCTAGTGTATTGATTGATACGGGTGCATCTCATTCTTTTGTGTCTGCTGCATTTGCATCTGTGTTGGAGTTGGAGTTGGCACTATTAGCATCTCCTATATGTGTTGTATCGCCTATTGGGGGTGAATTGATTTTGAAACACGGATGTAGAGGTTGTGATATAGAGGTCGCCGACCATAGGCTTCCTTTTCCTTTGTTGTTATGCCCATGAAGGGTTTTGATGTTATTTTGGGTATGGACTGGCTATCGTCATACCGGGCAGTTATTGATTGCTACCGCCAGACGGTACGAGCGGTGTTTCATTTGTACCTTGAGCGGGGAGTGTTTCCATTTCTTGGGGATCGGGTTGGTAGTGTGTTGCCACCGGGTATGATCCGCGAGGGCGGAGTGAGCTTAGTGGTCTACTTGCTAGCTTTATGAGTGGTGAGTGTGATGAGACCCAGATTGTATTGCCGAGGGTGGTTTGTGAGTATTCGGATGTTTTTCCCGAGGATCTCGTTAGTTTGCCACCTCACCGAGAGATAGAGTTCTCTATTGATTTAGTGCCCGGCACGGCGCCGATTTCTATGGCACCTTATCGTTTTGCCCCAGCCGAGTTGAGTGAGTTGAAGATTCAGCTCCAGGAATTGCTAGATAAGGGATTTGTTCGCCCTAGTGTTTCACGTGGGGAGCACCGGCCCTCTTTGCTAAAAAGAAAGATGGTGCCTTGAGATTGTGTATCGACTACCGAAAGTTGAATCGGGCTACGGTTAAGAATAAGTACCCTATGCCCCGTATAGATGATTGTTTGACCAGTTGAAGGGTTCCGTTCGTTGTTTCTCTAAGATAGACTTGAGATCGGGTTACCACCAGTTGAGGGTCAGGGAGGAGGATATTCCGAAGACGGCATTCCGTACGCGGTATGACCATTATGAGTTTCTGGTGATGCCGTTTGGGCTCACCAATGCACCGGCAGTCTTTATGGACTTGATGAACCGGATCTTCCGGGAATTCTTAGATCGTTTTGTAGTCGTTTTCGTGGACGACATTCTTATCTATTCGCCTTCTGAGGAGGAGCACGAGGAACACTTAAAAGTGGTACTTGAGTTGCTTAGAGCCCATAGGCTGTATGCCAAGTTTGGGAAGTGTGAGTTCTGGCTAGGGAAGTCAAATTCTTAGGCCATGTGGTATCCGGAAAAGGGGTGTCTGTTGATACATCCAAGACTGAGGCAGTGCAAGACTGGGCACAGCCTAAGAGTGTTTTTGAGATCCGCAGTTTTCTGGGATTAGCTGGGTATTACCGCCGGTTTGTGAAGGATTTCTCCAGGCTAGCTTCGCCGTTGACTAGGTTGACTCGGAAAGGAGTCAATTTGTGTGGAGTGAGACTTGTGAAAAGTCGTTCCAAGAGCTGAAAGTTAGATTGACCACCGCTCCGTTTTGATTATTCCGGAGAGAGGGTTGGGTTATGCGGTTTATTGTGATGCCTCACGAGAGGGTTTGGGTTGTGTGTTGATGCAAGAGGGGAAAGTGGTAGCTTATGGCTCACGTCAGTTGAAAATACACGAGAAGAATTACCCTACACATGACCTAGAGCTGGCAGCAGTGATCTTTGCCTTGAAAATCTGGAGGCATTACCTATATGGTGAGAAGTTCGAGGTGTTCTCGGACCACAAGAGTTTGAAGTATCTGTTTACACAGAGGGACTTGAATTTGAGGCAGAGAAGGTGGATGGAGTTCATTGAGGATTACGACTTCGAGTTGCACTATCACCCGGGAAAGGCCAATGTTGTGGCCGATGCCCTTAGCAGAAAATCCATAGGTGATGTAGCATGTATAGCCATCCGGGAGTGGGAGATGTTGGGGGCACTTGGCGAGTTTGATTTGCTTCTGGAGCGAATCTGTTGAGGCTGCGGCCTTGTTTTCTGTTGTTGCGCAGCCTACACTTGTGACTCGAGTGTTAGAGGCACAGAGAGGTGACCTTGAGGTAGAATCCCTCCGAGAGAAGATCTCCAGTGGGAAGGTTGAGAAGGGTTTGACGGTGTATCCCGACCTGAGTGTGAGATACCGAGACCGTTTGTTTGTGCCGGAGTCTTGCCGAGAGGAAGTACTCCGAGAGTTTCATCATTCACGCCTTGCGGTGCATCCGGGAGGCACTAAGATGTATCGGGATTTGGGTCGCCAGTTCTGGTGGCGAGGAATGAAGAGAGATGTGGCAGTTTTCGTGTCTAAGTGCCTTACTTGTCAGCAAGTGAAGGCCGAGCATCAGAGGCCAGCGGGTTTGTTGCAACCCTTGCCTATTGCCGAGTGGAAGTGGGAGCATGTCACTATGGACTTCGTTGTAGGTCTTCCGAGGACTCAGCGGGGTAGTGATGCTATTTGGGTGGTTGTAGACCGGTTGACTAAGTCGGCGCACTTTATCCCTATGCGCGTGAGAGATTCGGTAGATCATCTTGCCGACTTGTATATTCGGGACATAGTGAGGTTGCACGGGGTCCCAGTGACGATCGTCTCAGATAGAGATCCTCGTTTTACTGCTAGGTTGTGGCAGAGTTTGCAGAGTGCCTTGGGCACTAAGTTGACCTTTAGTACGGCTTATCATCCTCAGACTGACGGGCAGTCCGAGCGTACTATTCAGATCCTTGAGGATATGCTTCGAGGTTGTGTCCTTGACTTTAGTGGGACGTGGGAGAGGCACTTGCCATTGGTGGAGTTTGCCTACAACAACAGCTTTCAGTCTAGTATCGGTATGGCACCGTTTGAGGCCTTGTATGGCCGACCGTGTAGGTCTCCAGTTTGTTGGGCCGAGGTGGGTGATGCACCTTTGTTGGGCCCGGAGTTGGTTAGAGAGACGACAGAGAAAGTTGAGCTTATCCGTAGGAGGCTTGTTACAGCCCAGAGTCGTCAAAAGAGTTATGCCGACCGTAGGAGGAGGCCTTTGGAGTTTGAGGTAGGTGATCATGTTTTCTTGAAAATATCACCTAGGCGAGGTTTGATGAGGTTCGGGAAGAGTGGGAAGTTATCCCCTCGGTTCATCGGTCCCTTTGAGATCCTTGAGAGGGTTGGGGAAGTTGCTTATCGTTTGGCTTTGCCACCGTAGTTGTCCGGGTTGCATGACGTGTTTCATGTTAGTATGCTTCGGAAGTATAAGCCCGATCCGTCCCATGTGTTGGATTGGACCGATTTGGAGGTAGATGAGGATGCCTCGTATGAGGAGAGACCGGTCCGGGTCTTGGATAGGCGGGATCAAGTCTTGCGAGGCAAGACCATTCCCTTGGTAAAGGTTTTGTGGAAGCATCACGGAGTGGAGGAAGCCACTTGGGAACGTGAGTTGGAAGTCCGTGAGAAGTATCCGGACTTGTTTGTTGATGTGTAATCATGTATAGAAATTTTGTAACGTTATTGAACTTTAAGAGCATTATATATGTCTTAAGTTGTAAAACATTGTGAATGTTTTGGTTTATGGAAGTTATGTTAACATTGTGTATGTTAAGTATATTGTGGAAATGCAAGCATGATATTAATGTTGCATGTGTTATGGAATGGTGGAAAATGAGTTGAAATTGGTAAATTTCAAAGGAATGCATGTTGATAATGCAAGTTGTTATATGATGTGAATTGCCTCTTGAAAAGAGATGAGATTGACCGGTAATGGGTCGGAATGTTTAATATTATGTTGTAATATTATTGAGAATGGAGAAAACCTGTTTTTGAAAAACTTGTATTTAATTTCAGGGACGAAATTCTTTAAGGGGGGAGGTTATAGCGATCCGGTTGTCCCTTTACTGTTCAGTTGTATTCCGGACTCGGTTCCGTGAAGTTGTAGTTAATTGTCTTGTGTCATCCTTTAAATCGATTCATTGAGTTTTAGGATGTGTTGGGCTTGGTTGATTCAGGTTGGTAGAGTTTTGGCTCCCATTGTTGTTGCACAGTTTTTGGATGGTCCGCTCGAGCGGGTCTTCTTGCGCTCGAGCGGGGTTTACACACTCCAGTATTTCGTGTCCTGCAAAACTTCTGCAGGTGTGTTTTCTACGCTCGAGCGGGTTTCCTGCGCTCGAGCGGGTCGCGCTCGAGCGGGCTTGTTGGCGCTCGAGCGGGTAGTACATTTTGGTGTAAGTTCTGGGAGGGGAAAATTACGCTCGAGCGGACTGGTTTTCGCGCTCGAGCGGATGTACTTTATTCCTGTGTCTTGGCGCTCGAGCGGGCTTATTGCGCTCGAGCGGACCTAGTTTTTGTTCTTGACGCTCGAGCGTTGTGTTCTCCGCTCGAGCGGGAATGTCGTATATCAGTTGGCAGCTGGGCATTTTAAAATCACTTTTTACATTCACTCTCTCTCTTACTTTCCAAAAAGCCATTTTTGAGAGCCTCTCTCTAGAAACTCCCTTCTCTCTAGGGTTTGATCTAGTTAGAGTGCTTTCCTTTCCTTCGGCCTTTGTAAAAGTTGTGTTGATCGTCGAGGCTTCGTTTTGATCCGTGGATCTTGGGTTTGGAGCATTTTGATTTTCTTCATCTTCTTCCTTGGGCTCCGAATTTGAGGTAGGGATTCCTACTCACTCCTATGGGTTGTAACCTAGATTATTGAGCATTTGGGTAAATGGTTTGATTTTGGGATCTAGGGTTTCGAAGTGTGTAATGGGGGTTTTGTCATTTTGATTCTTAAATATGTATTTTGGGCTTCAAAATGGTGTCATTTGTTGTTGTTGTTGATTTATGGACCATGGGGTTCTTGTTGGAAAATGGGTAGAAAGCCCTAAGTTGTAGTATAAATTAATTGATATAATTAATTTGGAAAAATGTTGTTGTTTGGAATTGAGATGGAAATAATGAAATTGGCTCATTATATTGTAAATGGTGGAGTTGGATTTATTAATCGCTCACTTTTGAAAACATTGATATTTTATCTGTCGGAGCTTTTATTATCTGTTTAGAAATAATTGCTTGGGCTACCGGTGGAGGGTAGTTTTGATTGTTGTAGACAATGCATGATGATTAGGCAAACTAAAACTAATCAATTGGATATGTCATAGAGTATGACGGCTGATAGAATACATTAACGTTATGTATTGATTGATTGTGTATATGACCTTTGTGTATATACGTTGTGTGTGTGTGAGAGGAGATAGGGGATGTACTCCATGGTTTAGGGGAAGATAGGGGATGGACCTCTAAACCGGATGTTGTTTGGGAGGAGATAGGGGATGGACTCCACTGATACAGCTAATATGCTTGTCAGTTAAAGTGTTGATACAGCTCATATGCTTATCTTTGGAAGTGTTGATATAGCTAATATGCTTATCTGTTGAAATGTGGATACAGCTTGTATGCTTATCTGATGAGATGTTGATACAACTAGTATGTTTATCTATTGTAAAACGGGAAGCGTTTAATATGAGTCGCTGCCTCATATAAGTGGTTGGCTAGGTTCTGAGCCGTTGATGTAAATTGAGAAAATGATGAGAAATGGAAAATGAAATGAAATATGAACATTGTGGACATGTAATGGAAATGGGTTATAAATCGATTTGTGATAATCGAACATTTATCAACTGCTAATGTCTTAGTTACTGCTTATACCGTGTTTAGCATATCTCTACTGGGCGTTGGCTCACCCTATATGGGACATTATTTTCAGGTACAGGTAGCATGCCACCTCCAAGGACATAGCTTGGAAGGATATGGGAGTTGAAGACCCTTTTTGATTATTTTGTTGTATTACATGTACATCAAGCCACGGGCTTATTTTGTATAGAGTTAGTACTCTTCTTTTGTGTAACCAAGTGTTAACTGGAAAGCTGTAAGCCTATAAGGCATTTGCTTTTGTTGTTAACATGTAACACTGTTGTAAGAATTACTCTGATGAATGAAAAGGTGTTGATTTCTTTATACCATTGCATGTCTAAAATGATGGGACTTATGTATTATTTTGAGGGCGTTACACAACCTATACATGAGTGCAAGTCCATTATTAAAATGATGAATTCTTTTATTTTTTCAATTTATTCACCAAATATTTAAATTCAACTAAACATGGTAATTTGAATTTCTCTTCTAAATTTTTTGTAACTATTTTAATGCTAATTTATTCAATTTTTTGGGGGTTAATTTTGAGTGACCTCTTTTATTTGTATGATTTTAATTAATATTTGTATTAATTTTTATTGTATGATTTGAGTTAATAAAAATACAAAAAAATATTCTATGGTTTAATTATTATTTTATTTTTATGGCATAGATCAAACTTGCACCAACACACACGTTGGACTTTGTAACAACCCTCGTCACTATTTACTGATTTCTTACTGATTACTGCTGAACCGGGACCGGTTATGATTGATAATCGAATTGATTAAAAGACTGAACTGACTGACTGAACACTGAGACTGATTGATTGACTGTGACCATTTAAATGCATTTTCTATCTGTCGATTGTTAATCGATCTGTTCATGTTCTGTAATTTAAATTGCAAATTGAAGGCCTTATCGGCGGCCAAATCTGAAATTGATTGATGTTCCGTAATCATCATAATTTATGTGATTTTATGGTATATTTAATTGAAAATCGATTTGGTATGATTAAATTAGATAAAATAAACCAAATCAAAGAGTTGGCCTTATTTACCGTTTTGCCACCTAGTGGCCCTTTTCATATAAAACATTTTTGAGCCTTTTCATCCAAACAAAACATTTTGCTCAGCCATTTTCTTGCTCCCAACCGACCAAGAGAGAGAGGAAGTGAGAATTGAGTTCCTTCTTAAGTTTTGCTTGGAGAATCAAAGGAATTGAAGTGTAGATTGCTAAATTGAGCTTCTAGTCTTGTGATTGAGGATCTAAGGTAGAGTAATTACCTTCTTGTTTATGAATTGAATCACTCCTTGCATGGTTTGGAGGATTATTAAAGATTAGAGCCAAGATATGGCTTATAATGTTGAATTGAAGCTCATCTCTTGCATGCATGCTTGTATTGAGGAATTTAAAGTTGTTTTCATGGCAAATGTTACATGCATGCTCATATTTATGTTTAAGTCCATGATTTCATCTTGTTTTGTAAAGAATTGGCTCATTAGAGCATGTATTGAAGCTTTGAATTGATTTAAAGTCATGCATGTACCATGTTCATCATGTTCATGAAATTGCTTTGAAAATGAGTTTAATGGAACTACCTTTGGGTTTTGATTTCTCAAATTGATCTTTGAAACATGTTATACATTGAGTTTTAAAGTGTTTTCCAGAAAATTAGCCCAAAAGGATCGAATTTGGTACATTGAAACTCGATTTTGAGCTTGGGACTCAAATCTGGAATTTCCAGATTTTGGTCGTCCGCTCGAGCGGAGGAAGTGCCGCTCGACCGGGGAAATCGAGCTCCCAGCATCTCTCACTGCTTTACAGTCCGCTCGAGCGGGGTATTGTACGCTCGAGCGGAGGCTTGTGTCACACGCTCGAGCGGGGGAGTTTACGCTCGAACGGGGACCTTTGTTGCATGTCCGCTCAAGCGAGGAAACCTACGCTCGAGCGAGGAACTGTTTTTCTGAAAATTCTGAAACTGCTTTCTGAATGCATCTTTGCATCCTCATCCCATCCTAGGCATTCTTAGGCCTAGTTTAAGACATTTTAAATGAGGATTTAGATGTAGAACACACCGAGGCAAATTAGGGATTAAGTTATTATCTTTCCCAACTGTGTAGCTTAGTGTATGTTCAATCTGTTAACTGTGTAGGGTTGGCTTACCAAGGAGACGCTCTAGCTTACTGTAGCCCAGAACTCTGTGAGTAACAATTGTGTAAAGATATGTTCAAATGATTACTTTCTAATCACTAAACTGTACTGTTTTCTGAACTGTTTACTGTTTACTGAAATGTATATCGAACTGTTTACTGAAATGTATATTGAACTGTTTATTGAACTGAACTGTTTACTGAACTGAACCGTTTACTGAATTGAACTGTTTATTGAACTGAACTGTTTACTGAACTGAACTGTTTACTGAATCGAACTGTTTACTGAAATGTACTGTGGCATCCTTAGCACCTACTGTTTACTGTTACTGTGACAGAGAGATCTCTGTCGGTTCCCAAGTTTGGAACCACTACTGTTCACTGTTGTGATGGCCATTCTGTATTTCTGATATGGAACAACGTGCTGCACGGAGCTAAGTGCTACAGAGTGAGCCACCTCTAGAATCTGTGCGAGACACCTCTTGAATCCATAAGTACTGTACTGTTTTCTGAAATGGTACCGTTACTGTTACTGTTACTGTTACTAATGGCCATCCTTCACTGTTTGGTCTTTTAAGACCCGGTCTTTTAAGACCTACTGTTTACTGTACTGTTACGCTAATGGATGTACCACATATCACTGTTCTAACTGAATGATTGTTATGGCCTGAAATATGAGCCACAAACTGATTGACTGATAGACTGACTGAAATGACTGTTTTCAATACCGAAAGGATTTTTCCACTTTTAACCTCTTTGCGCATTGTGTTATTCACTGGGTTTTAGCTCACTGCTCATATATATATGTAGGTGTACAGGCACCGGACCGTTGCTAGAAGCGTCGGGGTAAACTCCAGTTTTGTCAAGCCAACCACTGTGCCTCACTGCGAGGTTCCGAGCCTATCAAGCTATGGCTTAGGGGCTTAGGGGTGTTTTATTTCCCCGTTTGTCTCTGTAACTGTTTTGTTTACTGTATAGACTGATAGCACTGTACTGTACCGATTACTGTACTGTTTAATAGGGATTAAGTCCCTGTACCGAATGATTGTAAATATTGTGCGTGCTGTTCTGTACTGAATGTCTATATGTATGAAAAATCTTTTTGGCATACAGACTGTCACAGCTCATTGGACATTGTTTATTTACTGTATTGGCTTCCACCATGCCCTTGTATTCTGTATTACTGTTTTACTGTTAAGCAGGCCTTCGGTAATCTCGGATTACTGGCCGGTTACGGTGCTAAACCCATAGGGGCGGGTTTGGGTCGTGACAGACTTACACCCATATACAAGTTAGACTTGCACTCCGCGTAGATGGAACTTACACCCTACATAAGTTGGACTTGCACCGATGCACAGGTTGGACTTGCGCCCTAGAAATGTTAGACTTGCACCCATACATAGGTTGAACTTACACCCATATATATGTAACTTGCACCCTACACAGTTTGAACTTGCACTCCGCACAAATTGAACTTACACGATGCACAGGTTGTATTTTTATAATTTTTTTTGTCAAACTAAACTATATTTTATTTGAAAAACAAACATAAAAAAATGTTTATTAATTATAAAAAATATTTTTCTCACAAAAAAGATAGAATCATATGAAATTGATATTTTTTTTACAAGCTAGTTTTTATTTTATTAAAAAAAATAGAATACAAAATTCAACTAAATATGATGAATTGAATTTCTAATATCCTAATTTTTAGAAACTATTTTTAATGCTAAAATATATGTGACTATTTTTGTAGTTATTTTTAGTGAACTTTTATTTTGTATTAATTTGTATTATTTTTATTGTATAATTTGAGTTAATAAAAATACAAAATAATATTTGTATGGTTCAATTATTATTATTTGTATGGTATAATTATTATAGTTTATTATTCTTTTTTATTTGAGTCAATATTCATGTGGTTTGAAAATTACGGTATTCTTTATATATATATACAATTTGTGTTAATATTTTTATTTTATTAGTCTTTACGTTTTCTCTTAATGAATAAAAATAATATTTTCTATTTAAAAAATAATTCTAAATCATTATTATTTATACTAATTTCAAATCATACAAATCATTTTAATTATATAAGTTTTGTTTTATATATTTTTTGAATTATTAATTTAAATTTTTATTAAATATTAGTCTCATTTTAAAGATTTTGTTGATATTTTTTGAATAATATTAATTTTATAAAAATTAAATTTATATATTAAAATTTATATGTATTTTATTAAAATAAAATAGAATAAATTTTATTTTATTTTTTAATTATAAAGTGAGGTGGGTGATGTGATTTGTGTGCTAGGAGGAGAGAGCAGAATTGTGATGTATGTGATATGTCTTGGTAGAGATTTGAGAGTTAAGGGTCATGTTCTTGTAATATATTTTTCACTTGTCAATGTTGTTGAAATTTTTAAACATATCCCACTGATTTGTGGTTTACATCTTGTGAACACACTGTAAGATAATTCCCCCTTTATTTTTCATTGTTTCTTCGGAAAAACATTGGAGAGAGAGATACATATCAAAAGTCCCTAATTAAGCTAATCAAATGAAAAATAAATGAAATACTTTGAAACAAACAGAGCTTACATGAAGCTAGACAAATAAAATCTACCAATAGCTAAAAAAATCTAACAAGCACCAAGCTCAAATTTAATTTAAAAAGAGAAATAAATAATAAATAGTTATATAAATAAACAGCACAAAGATATCAAATTATTCTCCCTAAAAATCAAATCCATAACCTTATATTAAAGAATGGGTTGGCTTTATTTCATTTTCACATTTCAACATGAGAGAATTTGAAGAGTTCATCACATGTCTTGTTTTGATGATCTCAACAGTTCATTTTTTATGACCCTTAATGTATATTATCTAGAACAAAATTAAGTCGATTCGATAATCATAACATTTTTAATTTATCGTGTTTGTCTCTACAAAAATAGATGATCAATTTTCAAAAATATATTTGTCGTCTATTTTTTTAACACAAATGTTATAAAATGAAAAACTTACGATTATCGAATCAAATTAATTTTTTTCATAAATGATATACATTGAGAGTTTTATAAAATGAACGATTCGAATAATTGAAACGAAACTTATGATAGACCTACGAACCTTTCAAATTCTCTTATATTAAAATTTGAATACGAAGAAAACTCAACACTTGCAAAATAATATTCCACAACCACTGAGTCAAAATGTCAAACATGTTTATTCATAATTCGAGATTTTTTTTAAACATGAAAAAAGAATGTTCTGTGATGCTCGTCACACTAATCGTGTGGTGTTGTCATAATATCCGTAAATCCTAACTCTGAAATAATTGATTATTAATTAGATTTAATCTAACCCATAAAAAAAGACTCATTATCATAATCCTAATATTGAAGTCCCGTTTGGGAACAGGCTAATTTAGTAACTTTTTGGCTATTTGGCTAAAATATGAATTAAAAAAAATTAGTATGTTTGAAATGACTTTTTGACTTTTTACGAAAAGATGTGCAAAAAGTAGAGAGAAAAGAAAATCTTTGACTTTTTAGTATGGGTTGTTGGCTTTTTAGCTAATTTAGTAACTTTTTGACTTTTTGGCTAAAAGGGAGGGTTCCCAAACGAGGCCTGTGTTTGGTTTGGAAATTTGAGGAGAGATTTGGAAAGGAAATGGAAAAGGTAGGTGAAATGTGAATAAAACATACCTATATTTTACCTAGTTTCACACATATTTTCTCTTTTTCTTTCCAAATCTCTCTCTAAATTTTCTAACCAAACACAACGTAAAAGAATCCAATCACATGTCAAAAAAAATTCAAATCTGTCGGAGTACGCTAATTACATTAGCCACTGGGCCACCACCCCCGTGGTATTCATAAACCACGGTTGGTAAGTAAAATTTGCACACATCTAACAAAAGTATAAAGTATTTAAGGAAAAGAATATTTTAGTACACGACACCACCACATTGCTTAGCCATCACATCATCCACCAACACCACCAACCCTCGTGTCGCAATTATGAAAATGACTGAAGAAATTAAACGTATTTAACTCCTAAAATATCTAGCTTTTGGATCTGAAAACTTTGGTGTGCAAGTTGCTCACTCTGCTCTAAAGATTTGTATATTTCTTCAAACTGGGTGGTAAAGTCAACACTTTCTCATAGCTTGATTGGCTATGAATGAGAATGATGAATGACACACTCACACTGGTTGTGTTGTGCCAATAAATGTGGGTCCCCCGAGGGTGGCTGAGCAAAATAGATTTTTCTTCTTCACCTCATAGATCTCCTTCTTACATTGAAAGAACTAATTTTCGAAATAAAAAATTAAATTAAATAAATATTTATCTACTTGTGGATAAGTGAACAAAATCACATTTTAACACTTTGTGATTGATTTTTTTTCCTTTTGGTACAACAAGAAATAAATTTTCCATCGTCAAAAAAAAAATATTTTAAATTTATTTAGATAAAAAATATTTTCGACAAAAAATGTTGTCCCATTGCCACCACAGCCACCCCCAACCACCACCAACACTTTCATCTCCACTACCGTCACCACCATTAACACAACTACTAAATTAGTTTTAAAATCATGACCTAACATAAAAAAAAAATAGGGCAAATTACAAATAAAACCCCAAGGTGTAGCGTGTTTTGCAAATTAAATCCAAGTTTTTAATTTTGACAATTAGAATCCCGTAATTCATTCTGTATCACAATGTAAGCCCTCTGTCCATCTCTGTTTCATGAAGTAACGCAAAAAGCCATTTTTGGTGCCTAAACCAACCCAAAACGACGTCGTTCCTTATTTAACCATATAAAAGCCCCTAAAATCCTGAATTTCACCAATTAGGTCTACAATTTGCCCTAATTTCTTCGATATCGTCGATTTCGATTTAGGGCAAAGGGGTTGTTGCGATTTGGAAGAAAATTTGGACCATAGTTTAAAGTACTGCTGGTTACTATTATTTGAAGTGTTGGTAAGTGATTTATACGATTTGTTTTGTTTCTTTCTTGTTGTGATTTGTATATGAAGTTTTGTTTTTTTTTTTTCTGATTCTGTGAATAAAGTAATGGCAAACTCTGCGTTTGTATCTTACTTTATTGTATGGGTATGTGGGTGTTGGTTACTTTAATATCTTGGATGCTTTATGAATTTTTTTTATCTCCATTGATGGACCATTGCATTAATTGAGTGGTTGGACCATTGCATTGACTAAGTGATGGACTACTGATTTATCAAATTTTTTATCTCCATTTTTGGTCCCATGCCACTTGTTCAGTCCACTGATTTTTGATGCATTTTTTTTTTTTTTGGTGATATATTTATTTATTTGTGAATGCAGCAATGGATGATATAAATATGAAATTAGTTTTACATCACAGTGGATATTTTATAGATAGTGATGGTGGGCCTAGGAGTTACTTTGGGGGTAAAGTACATGTGTTTGATACTGTTGATGTTGATACATTTTTTGTGCCTGAGTTGATATATATGGTGAAGAAGTTGGGGATATGTGATTACAAACAGTTTTTTTATAGGATTCCCGCAGAAGATCTAGTTAGAGGGTTAAGAAGATTAGATATTGACCAAGATGTTTTAGAAATGTTTCAATATCTACGCTATACAAACACATTAGAATTATTTGTTGAGCATCATGTGCCACACAATGTAGACACCCCTCACCCTATTTTGTTCCTTACTGATGTCCCTGTGAATAATGATGAAAATGCTTAACACCCTCAGTCTCATGACTATGAAGATGAAGCAAACAGTGAAGATGAGGAAAATGATGATTCATCAGACAGTGAAGTGGGATCTAACTGGAATCCTTGTCCTCATGCTGTGGCTGCTATTTTCTTTCAAAAAGAGAGAGTTTAGGATTATGTGCATGTGGCTTTCAAAAAAGAGACCTACGTGAGAACTTATGACACACTGATAAATCCATTTAATGGCCAAGATTAGTGGCCTAAGACAGGTTGTGAGCCTTTACTTCCTCCTAAGTTGAAAAGGCCAACTGGTAGGCCTCAAAAACAGAGAATTAGAGACCCAGATGAGCCTTAGAACCCATTCAAGTTGCAGAGGAAGTGTACCAGCCTGAAATGCTCCAAGTGTGGTGTACATGGTCATAATCAAATAACATGCAAGGGGCCTGTCAAGGGTAAAAAGGATGGAGCTGCAAGTTCATCAAAGAATGTAAGTAATGTATTGGTATGCTCTACTTGTAATTGATCTCTATATAGGCTCAAACTGTGGTTTAACAATTTTTTGTTAACAGGTGAGGACTCGACAAACTTTCATGGGATTCAGATCAGATGCAATATCTGGGGAAGCATCAACTGGTGGACAACATGGACAACAGCAGCAACCACCACAAAGGGCATCAACAAGGAGAACATCAACACCAGCAGCAACCATGAGAATTGATGAAGTTGAACAGGTCTTAGGTAGTCAGGCTAGTGTAAATAGAGACATAGTGAACTGAATGTTGTAATTATGAATTGATTTTTATTTTTTTATTTTTTGTAATGGGCATGAGACTTGAAGACAGATTATGGATGGTGAATTGCTTCTTTTTGTAATGGTGAAAGATGTATATTGGTTTGGAGCAATATATGAAAGGTTATTATACATGCTTATTATACATGGTTGACATCAATGATGTACCTAATTGGATGGTTATTATATATGTTTGGAATGTGTTGTACATTGGTTTGGAGCAGGTTGAACAATGCTGACTAATCTGTTTTTGACATGCTTGGTTTTTTACATGCTTGGAACAAGTTGAATAGGTGGAACAGGTTGAAAATTGAATGGTTATTATACATGCTTGGATTGTGCTATCTATTGGTTTGAAATAGGTTCAACAATGGCTTTTAATTTGTTTTTTACAAGCTTGTAATATGTTTTCCCTTCACTTGGACATTTTGTCAAACACATTCAGAGCATTGGCTTTACAAATACATCAAATTCATTACAAAATGTATATAACCAAACAAACATTACCACAATCCAAACACACATTACAAACAAAACAAGGATTTATCATTTCTTTCAAAATTAAACATTAAGTTCACAATGGCAAGTGCATAGTTGCATTACATTTCCTAAACCAGAAATGCTAACTACCTAGCTAACTAACTAACCTACATTCCCTAACTGCTCACTGTTAACATTCCAATTACAATCACTGCAACAATCAATCCACCAACAATCCATTTCTGTCTACGGCGATAAGTTTGAACATCCTCCTTCAATCTTACAATCTCAGTTACTATTTCCTCTAAGCTTGCAACATTGTCTACCAACTTCGACAACACTTGTCTACCACGAGGACAAGTGGGTGGATCATACCAATAGAAGAAGCCATAAGCCCAGTTTTTCTGGAAAAAAAAAATTAAAAAAAATTAATTAAATTAAATTAAATAAATAAAGTACAGAAATTACAAATTTCATATTATTCACGGGACTGGGAAACTTACTCTATAATTTGGACAACCAAGAAATCTCCTAGCTGGGTTCGCATAGGTCCACGAAGTTCGGATTCTTGCTCTCATTCCACAACTACAACGAGCCAATTCACCCCAATTGTTTCCACCCCAGCTGTTTCGTTCACTCATATTTCGTAATGGCTGAATTGAAGCTTCGTTTAGTAGTAGATTCGTCGTTCGTATTGCCCTAAATCAATAAAATCAAAGAAATTGAGGCAAATTGTAGCCTTAATTGGTGAAATTTAGGATTTGAGGACTTTTATATGAGTCAAATAAGGAACGACATCGTTTTGGGTTGGTTTAGGCGCCAAAAATGACTTTTTCCGTTACTTCATGAAACAGAGAGATAGACGGGAGGAGCTTACATTGTGACACGGAATGAATTACGGAGTTCTAATTGTCAAAATTAAAAACCTAGGGTTTAATTTGCAAAACACGCTAAACCTTGGGGTTTTATTTGTAATTTGCCCAAAAAATATTTTCTTTACAAAACATACTGAAAAAATAATAATAATAATCTAAAAAATGTTTTCCAGCCAAAGAAACCGATGTAAGGGAAAAGTGGATAAAAAGGCATTAAAATTCCAAATTTTTGGACATTATTCTCATCTTTAACAATAACCCAGTGACTTTGACACAAATTTTTTTTTTTTTTAAATAAATAAGAATCAGAAAAGTGGAAGGTGTAACAAGAAATTTCAGTAAGATATTGTCATATATAAATTAGTCACAAATACTTTACTCTTTTCTGCTATGCCAAAAATTAAAAGAAGAAGAAAAAAAAAAAAAACTAAATGAAAACCAAATAACTCTGGTGTCTTCACAGTACTCCACAAAATCCCGCCATACAGGAGGTCTTCATCTCTTGCATTTGATGTTTTTCATTTCCTATCGTATTATAGTTCTTTACAATAATCTCAACAGTGTTTAATATATAAAGTTTGTTGTTACAAAAAGAATATATATGAATTACAGTGACTTCCCTCCATCTCTGCTTCCCCCAGTCCCTGGCCAAAGAGCCAAATATTGTTGCCAGTGGATCACGGTTGCTAGATAATTCTTCTCCCCACAGCGAAAGTATTTCCTTCACAATTGTTTCTGCTGTCAAGAAAATGCAAATCTAGAGAAAAGCGAGCGGGTAGATCCTGAAGCATCACTTGCTGGGCTCGGTGGAACATCTGTTGAATTGCGGTAGGCTTGTTGACACTTCTGAATCTGCATTTCCAAATTCAATGCCAGTGGCTTTAGCAGATAGTTACAGCATCTCTGTGTTGTGGATGGGTTTGGAAGGAACGCAACCGAAGATTGTTCGAAGAAGTTGAGTTACCTTCGTTTCGTTTGAAACAATCCATGCTCTGTTTCTTTTCTTCTTTTATTGGTTGAGACAGGATTCTCCCTTTCGGGTTGTCTTTTGTGCAGTTTATAGATGTGTGATATGTAAGTGTGGTTAAGCGTTTTCGATAGTTTATATTAATCTTTTGATTATAAAAAATAAATGAATTAACATTGTTCAAGGTTGTACCTCTGATTTAAACAAGACCATGTTTGTTTTACGGGATATGAAAGTGGGATTATAAATCCCTGGACTAATTGCCCCTGGAATATCAATCTTCTTAACTGTTTGGTTTGGCCTGGATTAATGCTTGGGGTACTCATCCAATAGTCCAAACTTGACAGTTAAAGATATCGAACAATACCTAAATGATGGAGGGAAATGAATGATCAGGAAGGTTTTAGGACATCTACTCTTATCTAACTACGATCAATTTTCAATTCAAGTGCCTAGTTACTAGGAAAATCGTTTCCAAACTTCTAGACACAATCTCCCAACAACTAATATGGCACCCAATATGGTAAGTTTGTTTTCAAGGCAAAAAGGGACATGACTACATGAGAAATTACAAAGAGACTGACAAACAAATGGGCTGTTTTCTTTTTTCTTTTTTTGGTAAATAACGAATGGGCAAATGATCAGAATGCTTCTCTCACAAACTATTAATGACCTGATTGAACAGTTAAGAACTTATTAATCATAAGTTTAGATTTGCAACAGTATTGAAGCATCAAGGGAAAATAGGAAATTCACCTCGTCGGGACTGAATTGAAGAAGCATTCCAACCACAGGTAGCAGAGCCTCCACTTCACCTGTTTACAGAAAGTCCTACGGCATAAAATTATTTCAAAAATAAAAGAGGAGAGATTTCATCAATTTTTTTTTATTTTTTATTTTTTTAATGCAAGATGACATTCTTTGACATAAGGGTGAATAGAAATAAAAAAAATTGGCTTCTAATTCAGTCATATATGCTTGGTAATACTTTAAAAAAAAAAAAGAGTTGATTTTAGCTTAAGAGATGCATTGAAACCCCAGCTTTAAAAATTAAAAATAATCTTTTTGAGCTTTTTAAGCTGAAAAAGCAAATAAACTGTGGAAACCTGTAAAGTAGAACCAAACACCTTTTGAAGTATAATTGCTTAAGCATGTGATTTCAAATTTTAAGCTAAATAAGTTGCAAATAAGTGGAACCAAACAGTAAGATTGATAGTGTACCTGTTTGAAGAAGTTTTAGGATTACATTTTTAAGATACGTCATATCTACCCCTTCCCTCTTTTTCATTCTCTCCATGTTCCGGAGCTCTTCCTTCAGCATGGCTTCCTACAGTCGTTATAGTCAAGAGTCAAGTCAATTAGTAAAAGGAAAACCAGGAGGACAAATTGAAGTGCACTTGGATCACATCCTCCATCAAAAGTCAAAATGCACACCGAGACACGCATACATGCACACATGAAATAAAAATTCCCATAAAACAACAATAATGACTGGAAGTATGCTTAATGGTTGCATTGTGAAACAAAGAGTCACATAGTTTGCATTTAGGATGATACCTTCATGTCTAACAATATTTGCAAACTCTAGTATAAAAAATGATATTTGTGATAAGAATTAAATAGATAACAAACAGAATCCAATTCTGGACAACACACAACCTTCTATCATGGTAACCTATCAGATTTTCACCACATCCCTTCCCACTTACATAACCTATTTATCAAATCATCAATATAGTTATTCATTCATTCTTCTTTAAAATGGATGAAAGATAATTAAATAAAATCAGATTAAAAAAAATAATTGGTAACATTTCGCTAAAGTAAATAAAAACTGGTTAAAGCATCCTGCTACTGCTAGGCACCCATGTAAAGTTAAAAGACTGCTTAAAAAATGAGAAAAGTATATGGAACATCTATCGCAGAATTATGTTTTGAGAGTGCTTCACGTAAAATAAACAGGCAAAAATGCAAAGAAACTCAGATTTGTAGATACCTGTTGGCTGTGGAGACGATTTTCTCGTTCAAGCTCCTCAATTTCCTCCTGAATTGAAGTACATCAAAATCTGTACTCTTGAAATTAAATTAAAAAACTAAAAAAGGGAAGTAGTTTACCTGAAGTGCAAGAATGTGCCGCTGAGATTGCGACAGCTCTTCCTCCCTTTGAGCTTGTTGTCTTGCCAAAATCTGAAAACCAGAAGGTGAAAAAGAATAAAAAGACCATGACTACTTGGTGTTTTCTTGGCTGTAAGTGTCTATTTGAGCATAGAGAACATTTTGATTTAAAAGAACAAAACCCAGAGAGAATATATAAATGGAACTTCTCATAATATGCAGCTTTAGCAAACAACTAAAACAGCTAGGTAATTGCAACTTTAATGGGTTCATGATAGTCAACGCAAGAGATGTCCATCCAATTGCACTGTGTTCACTCACATTTGTGTCCCTTTATGATTTTCTATTCTTCCCCACACAACCACCAACCACACCCCCCCCCCCCCCCCCCCCCCCCCAAAATTAATTCCCTCTTTAGATCATTCTCAATTTATCCATTAAATATGATTACAAAAATAATTCCTATGCCTTCATTCACACCTTGCAGGAATTCCATTCCCTTATACATGGCCGGCGACCCAAAACCATGATATTACTAAGTTTCTGGCTAATTTGAGGTTTTGACATTCTGTAACTAAAAAACTTAAGTGACTTAGATCAATAACACCATTGTCTCGACTACCGGATTTGTGTAGGTAACTCCAAATAGTTGGCACTACAGCATTGTTGTGCTGACTCACTTCGGCTTTCAATTGCAGTATGCAGAAAGCTCATAGTAGCCAGAGAACTATGAACATCATTGTTTGATCAGAGTTGAGGAAAGAAAATAGAGCTCTCCCTAAAACATAATCTAATGCAGAAAACAAGCAGGACCATACAAGGAAAATAATTGAAAAGACAAAATAGGAAATGATAAAGGAAGGCCATTGTGAAGCATCATGGTCTTATACACAAAGTAATAAAACCAGGAAGTTCGATTTATCTTGTTTTAATTATAAGATCATTTAAAGTTTTGGAAACAGTTCAGTTGTTGTTTTTACATTTTTTTGATTGTTTTATTTCCGGTTGATAACTACTTTCTTTAATAACACATTTTTTTACCTCAAATATGCATCTACTGAATATTTAAAATAAAATAAACAATTCCCTATGTCTCTTATGATGTTTTCAGATTGTTTCTCATGTGCACTTTGCTATTTAAAAACTGATTTGCAAATATATAAAAATAAAAAATAAAAAAAAGAAGCAATTGTTAACCTCATAGGAAATAATATTGAAAATTATCTACAAAAACTTAAATATAAGATATAGTAAGAGTTTTCAAGTAAATAAAAAATAAAAAATCAAATCAAATCAAATGTTAAATGTTAAATGTAAAAAAGATGAAGAACGGACCAGCACACAAAATACTGCTAAAATTGAATGAGCATACAAGTGAAGAGGGTTTTATCTAGAAACCATCTGGCTAATCCAGCATTTTTATCTGTCCTTCCAGAATAACCAAACTTTCAACTCAACAGCTTAAAATTGAATTGTAATGAAGCTCATCATATCAATAACTGAGTACAACCTATAAAATCAAGTTCAACAAATTAAAAGTGAAAAAAAAAACATGAGATTTAAGTAAATTCTGAATACCAAAATCTGCTGTTCTGCTGCTGAGGTGCTTGTATAAGACTCATCTTGTTTCTGGAAAGCTGTAATTACCGTTAATTAGGGGTGAAAATCCATTTTGTTGAGTTTTAAATTTTTAACTATAATTGATACTGGAAAAAGTGACCGGAAGAGCCTTCATACCTGTGCCATAACTATAAACGTGCTCAGCCTGAAATTATTTACCACATTGTCAGGATGAAGAATAGAAATAATGAAAAACCATTTTGTCGCAACTTTACACATTTGTACGAGTGTATGTGTGTGTGTGTCTGAGAGAGAGAGATACCTGTGGTCTCAATTCTAGTGATTTCTGAAGATTATTGTCATCTATAAGCTTAGAGATCTCTTTGTCCTTCTCCTCAATCATTTTATCAGCCAGATCACAAAATGAATCGTGTTCTTCCTACACATCATAAAATAACTCAACACAAAAAGGTAGCTTCTTATCAACATTCTAAGAAAAGATGAGAATATATTATACCTTCAATTTTTTATACTGTAGTTTCAAATCTTCTAGTTCAATTTTTAGATCTGGACAAGGAGACACTTCCTTTTGGGTCTTCATTGCTTCACATCTCACTGCATGATTACCATTCAAAGCATATTCTCACTTCCAAGATCAAAGTACGTGATATTACTTACTAGAAAACAGGAAAATAGTGAGAAAGTATAAAAAGCTATGCATGGTTGAGTACATCGCCAAGTTTCTTCCAAATTCTGAAGGCTTATTTCCCATGCTTCTTTCTCTGATTGGTACCGAGCATTATCAGAATTAAGCTTGATTTCCATGCTCTTTATTTGCTGCTCAACAGTGCTAAGAGCTGCATCTCTGAAATAAATATGAAATTGTAATCTAAGTTCATTAAGTTTTTATGAGTAACGAATATGCAGAACATCAATTTATGTACAATGAAAGCCAGCATTTATGACAATACTAAAACATGAAATTAGATAGCTAATGTGCAATACAAATCTAATTATTTAAAAGCTTCCACTCACTGTAATACAAATATGCCAGTACAGTAATTGAAGGGGTCAATTCCAATGTTAAAAGCAAAAATGGAAAGAATTTCTAGAAACAAAAATGACAATAACTAAATAATTTTAAAATAAACAAATAAAGAAATAAATAAGCAATTTTGGCTTGAAGAAGAAAAATATCAACATGCATTTTCAGCAATAATGTTACCTGGCAGCAAGTTCTTTATCATGATTAGCAAGAGCATCCTGAAGCTCTTGAATGGCCCTATCCCTTTCGGCAGATACCAACAATATTTCTTTCTCAGCCTCCTAAGGGAAAAGGAAAAATAAATGTTGTGAGTAGCAAAGAAATTCAATGCAATAATGCTTCAATACCAAGTCATTCTTCATTTTATAAAATATGGGCAACAAGTGTGTACTTTTAGGGCTTCCTCCTGCGCTTTGAGCAGTTCATTGTCCCTAGCCGAGGCTAGTTCTGCATCCTTTCTCTGAAGAAGTGAATGAGCTCGAACCTTGTAAGAAGCAAATTCAGTTTCGACGCGGTTGATCTGCATGGTATAAATTGGGATGACAATGAGAGGTACCAGAGTAAGACGCGTGAAAAAGGAGACTAGAGAGAAGCAACAGTGCAGTGTGTTTAAGCATCATCAGCCTATGGTGCAGCAATGTTTGCATGTGCACAGTGTGCTTGGGCTTGTGACCTGGTAAGGCGGAGGCTGGGAACCAAGTGATTTGCAGAAGTTATAAACTATCAAACAAATCTTCACCAAATCTACTTGCAAACCTGTAATGTTAGGACCAAGGCTTTGTTACATTGAATTGCTTGGAACACTAGAATGTCTGTATTGGCAGATCCTTTTAATTGAATTTTTACACCACTTTCATCTTAATTTTCAGATATCATATTTAGCCTAGAGATTCATCAACAACTTCACTATCCAACCAGTACTCAGCCTTTGTGGACTCCTTACAGTTTGGACTTCTAAACTACAATAGAAACTGTCGAAACTAATTTTGGAGAAAGATTTTAGACCAAAAGATTATAGGCTGCGTACATCTTGCCCTCCCTGTACCCTGCTCTAGTGGGAGCTTCGTGTAATATTCATTTATTTATTATATAAAAAGGAGCTATTTGCAGATAAATCAATGTGATAGAATTTCCATAGATGGATTGTGTGATTTTTGACACTCAAAATAGTGCACAATTTTCATCCTAGATTTCCCAATATTGACAAAGGAGAATACTGTGGCCTAACTCTCAATATGCCATAGGTTTGTTAATGATGCTTTGATCACAATACAATGGAAATGACACACTGGTAATATACAGCCCTCTCGCTGGGGTATTTATGATTGAGGAAGATTATTAAGAAGGTGGCCTCATTGTGAGCACTTCCTCTCCATGTGGGCACATGGTGCTTTTTAGGAAAAAATATAATCCGATGAGCAAGAGGTCAAGCTCATGACCACAGGAACAAGGGCATCCTCTCCATATCTTCCTTCCCCATTCCCAATAAACATGATATCTCATCAGAGGCCAGATATCGAGGATATAATCAAATATCTTCTGACCATCACAGTATGTTAGCTAAGTTTGAATTCAGGGAAAAATGTAAATGCTTGGCCAAAATAAAAAGCTGTTCTAAACCTATCATAGTCATCGAACAGACTAACTGGTAGCCCTTTGGCCACCAAGTCTCTCCTAAGAGGACGTCTTGGGTTCCACTCCTAAGAGTGCAATAGGAGGGCAAGATTTTCTTGCAAGGTGTATTGGTGTGAGTTTCAACTCCTCCAAAATGCTAATCTAACAACTAACCACTGACTTTCGCCGATCAAAAAAAAATCAAACAAGTTGGTTTCCTTGTTCCTCCATTTTTTAGTGGTAATGAGAGCAGCAAAGAGAATGATTCGATACCTCCTCTTTTGCAGCCTTAAATTCAGCATCCCTTGTACTTAGCAGCTGAACTTGCACAGACAATTCTAATTCCAGCTGACCTGCAGGTAACTAATTTGTGAAACCTTAATTCAACAAAAATAAGTAACCAAAAATAGGTTCAGCAAAGGAAATAAAAATACTTCTCATTTTAGCTGCTTCAATTTCAATACGTATGCAGTTACTCTCAGCAACCTCCAACTTGGTTTTGAGTGCGTGGGTTGTAGCTTCCCAATTCTCCTTTTCTTTCTCCTGAAATCAAAATTTTCAGGCAAATAAACCAAGAATTTATGCATGAAGGCTAGCTAAATAACTGGAAAAAATATAATAAAATTCATGAAGTTTGTGAGCATGCACTTTAAAGATTCTTACATTTCTCTACAACCAAATAACCCAAATCACAGCACAAATGGCACAACCCCAAAGAACTTGTGCCCCCTCTTGTTGGACCCAAAACCCTTATGGTAAATGAAAAGCAGCTAAGCACATGAAGCTAGAACTACCCAATCATCATTTGCCAACAATCTATACCAATGCTATAGCCACAGGAGAATGTAGAAATACATGGTCGATATTTTCCTCATCCCTCTAATACACCACACCACTTTGGAAGTAGATAACAATTAGGCCACTTCCTCTCAAACATGTCATTGTCATTGGTATTAAGTTCCAAGTGACTCATTGGCCATGCAAAGACTTCAACTTTAAGATGCACTCACGCATTCCAAATCATCTTGTAAGGGGCAAAAAACTAGAATATTTGGATTCCTCATTGCTATTATTTACACAAAAAATACTACCAGATCATGGTAGCTAACAATTTAATGCCTAGAATCTGTAAAGGATTTCTTAGGGGAACAACAGTTCAATTTCACATTATTAATGCTATACGACTCATTCCAAGTAACCTTAATAAAAGGCATATGTTTCCTGTTCAGTCACCAAAGTAAAGAACTGAAGACATCTCTACTTGCAAAAAGAGTACGCCCTTTAGAAATGTATAGAATACAGAAGTTCCAGTGTTCAAGGCTCCAAAACCTTTCTATCTAGCAAACCAGGTGCCAACTAGTAAGACAAATGTTAAAAGCATACTTACCGAAAAGACAAGTGTTAAAAGCACACAAAGTCTTCTTCCAGACTCAGAGAACAACAGACCTCAAGAAAATTGTTACACATAGTGTCTTGGGGAAAATAAAAAGGGCATAGTACTTGTCTTTTAATAATATTCAGATTGATCTGGATCAATATATGCTGAAAATATGGTAAATTGACCATAATGCACTAAAAGAATTCTAAACTGGAAAGAAAGGCAAATTATAGACCGCAAATAAAATGACCAGCTCAGCAGCTTCTACATTTAGTAAACAGGATTTACTCAAAAAACTTTAGAAGCCATTTTTATAACTAGAGGTTTGTAGGAAATTAATGTATTGATATTATTGATTGATATCAATATACACATTTATGAAGACCATATTACACTCCTTATATAGGAGAAAACAAGAGCTACTATTTGTGCCACTAAGAGCCACTATTACCACTAAGAGCCACTATCACCACTAAGAGCCACTATCTATATCCTTACATATTATAGACATCCACTACATCCACTATCTAGATCACTAACTACATCCACTATCTAGATCACTAACAATACATTACATATAATATACTAACAGCCCCCCTCAAACTCAAGGAGGATAGAGACTAGCCAACTTGAGTTTGGAGAGAGTAACAAAACCGAAAAATAAACTGAAAATAAATTAAAAGTGGATAGGAGACACTGTATGGTCGTGTCAGACCGTTGTAGAAGACCGTATGGTTATGGCAGACCGATGTAGAAGACAGTTTATGGGGTCATGTTGGACCGTTGTAGAAGATAGTTTATGGGGTCATATCGGACCAATGTAGAAGACACTATATGGCTGTGTCGAACCTTTGTAGCAGAGAACCGAAATCAATGTCGGAACAGTTTACCGAGTCTTGTCGGACCCATATAGGAGCTAACCGGAATCAATGTCGGGACAGTTTACCAAGTCTTGTCGGACCCATATAAGAGCTAACCGGAATCAATGTCGGGACAGTTTACAGAGTCTTGTTGGACCCATATAGAAGCTAACCGGAATCAAAGTCGGGACAGTTTACAGAGTCTTGTCGGACCCATATAGAAGCTAACCGGAATCAAAGTCGGGACAGTTTACAGAGTCTTGTCGGACCCTCAAAAGTCGCACCCTCAAAAGGCGTGCCCAATCTTATCAAAAGGCGTGCCATCAAAAGGTGTGCCTGACAGCCATCAAAAGGCGCGCCATCAAAAGACGTGCCCGACAGCCATCAAAAGTCGAGCCATCAAAAGTCGCGCCGATTTGTCGTCTGGCGTTGAGAGGCGCGTGATACGCGTGTCTGCCTTGCCTATTTAAACCAAGGCGAGGCTGCCGCTGATGCATAACAAACCAGCTGAAAAACTCTTCGTTCTCTGAGAGAGATATTCTGTAACATTCTGTTGCCCAGAAAATGGCTTCTTCTTCCCGTTCCGCTACCCAGAACATAGCCTCTTCTTCCCGGGGTCTTACTCTCTTTCCCGACCTCAACGAGGCCACTAGAGAGATAGCCGGGGCAGTTGCCCTTGAACCTCAACCAAGTGCCCCGGGACCAAGCGCCCCTGGTTTTACGCCGTTAAACTTTCCAATGTTGTCAGTTGAGCAGATAATGGCTGCTCAATCTGATATTGAGGCCAATTATTATACTCTGAAGTCATGTGTTGAGACAATGACGGCGGTCAACAACCTGTCGCACCGGCTTCAGAGTAGAACAAATGAGGTGCAGCAGGTAAAAGCCCAACTGGCTCTGCTCCAGAGCATGTATACAGATGCCCGAGCAGAGATATGTGTGCTGAAGGCAGAAAATAAGGAACTGAAGCGGAAGGCCACCGTGATGCTCAGATTTGGAGGTCCTCCATATGTGACAGTTGAGGAGCAACGGGAAGTGAACGTGCTCGGCGGCGTGGGAATTACGGAGGCAGCACCGGCAAGGGACGCCCAAGACAAAGGCAAAAAGAAGAGAACAGCTGAAGAGGCGAAAAAATAAGGCCGGTTTTTGTGGTGGTTGGAGAATTTGTTTGTGGGTTTTTTTTTTTTTTTTTTTTTTTTTTGGTGTAAAATGGTGATCGGGTTTGATCCCGACAGAAATAAATAAAAAAGAGGTTGTGATATGTGGAATGTTTGTGGTGGTGTTTTTGGTGTATTTAATAATAATAATAAAATAAAATAAAAAAAATAGAGAAAGAAAAGAGAGAATATTTTGTGGGTGGAGAATGTTGGTAAAGTAATACAATATGAAAGGGTGGATGGAAATGATTAAAGTGGGTCGGGTGGAGAGATGATAATGTTTGGAATGAGTGGGTGAAGAAGTGCAGAAGAAAAACCAAAATGGTCCTGGTCAATAAGAGAAACACCGTTTCGAGCAAACTCATCTCCTGCCAATTTCTGGAAAAATGACCAGTGTTTAGGATCCTGATTTTCTATGTTGAAGCTCAAACCAGCTCCATCTTTCTGTAGCGGACTAATACCGGATGAAACCTCAGACAATATTGCCTTGCAGTTGAGATAGGCTGCTCAGTCTGTAGAGAGACAGATTCTGTGATAAAATCTGGTGGTGCTACATCAGAAGGTGAATGGTTTATAAGAAAATGAGAATCAAGCGAATCATCTGACTTTGAAAACCTGTTTAACAACTCTGCCTGTTCTCGCAGAATTCGCTCAGAATAAAAAAACCTTTGAGGAGGCACAGGAGGCTCAAGGTAGCTCAAATCAATTGGATCGGTCTCAGAGTTACCATATCCAGGAGTGAAAGCAACAGTAGATGTATGGCAGACATTGCCATCAGTGTTAGGAACATGTGATGGATTAATGGAACAAAGGAGTGAAGACACCTGTACAGGTTCCAGCCTTCCCTCACTCTTCAAAGGGTTCATTTCTCCCTCCAGTGTGGAGATGACAGCAGATGCTTCTTCAGCCGGAAAATAATCCTTAACATTACAATCAAATGGCTGTGAGGAAACACAGTAGTCCTTTGATGAAGGTTGAATTTTTTTTTTCATCTCCACCCTCTTGCTGAACTGAACCATCACTTTCCAGTTTCAATTCCTTTGCTTGCATTTGTGGATCCTGTATGCATAAGGCACCGAATGGCTGCTGCTGCTCTTTGCGATCTACAGAGGCTGAAATGAGGGGTAAGAGCTCAGCTATGGAAGAAGGTATGTGTAGAAACACAAGTGGAATAGGTTGAGGGCCGGCGGGCGGCCAAGGAAAGGTTGCCGCCCGCCAGAAGGCGAAGAACACTAGGAGCTTAACCTATAGCTCTGATACCATGTAGGAAATTAATGTATTGATATTATTGATTGATATCAATATACACATTTATGAAGACCATATTACACTCCTTATATAGGAGAAAACAAGAGCTACTATTTGTGCCACTAAGAGCCACTATTACCACTAAGAGCCACTATCACCACTAAGAGCCACTATCTATATCCTTACATATTATAGACATCCACTACATCCACTATCTAGATCACTAACTACATCCACTATCTAGATCACTAACAATACATTACATATAATATACTAACAAGGTTTATGTATTGACCACACTACATGTGCTCAGCTGTAAGCATGGTAAATATATTCAGTCAAGGAGTAGTTGTATATTTGAATACTCTAAATATGGCATCTTTACGAATGAGTTAGGGTAGCAAAACGTGACAAAAAGCTTGTGGTGATTTAGGGTTTTAAGTGATAGAAAGAAGGTTCTAGGTTTTGTTGGTAAATAAGAATAAAACTGCACCTGATTTTCAGATTTTCAAGTCACTCAATTTTCTGAAAATAGGTATTTCAAGGGCTAGGGCAGCAGCCAATTCATAAGTTTTGAAGTTAAATCAAAGGCCTAAGCTGAGGGGAAGAGGTTGGAGTTTATAAGGTCTCAATATGGTTGAGTTCTTAACTGAAATTTAGGCTGTGAATAGTACCCCTAGAACAATAAATCTTAATTTTGTTGTAAGTTTTGGTCTGTAAATGTTAGGACTGATTTTAGGGTCATAAACAGTGGCTAGAGGTTGATTGACAGAGTGAGAAGAAAAAGAAAGAAAGAAAGAAACCAATAGCTTAACCTCGCAGAGGGTTAAACAAATCTCACACAAAACACAATATCAACTTTATTGAAATCTAGCTACCAAATGACACATTTAGCATTTATCCCACATCTGTTGTGAGCTCTTTAGGTGAGTAGATATGGTCCTCAGCCTCCCCAAAAGTTGGCTAGTCCCTTAGGTGTGTGTGATGGGTTGACCCTTAAAAAACCCCTGTTGAGTATTCCTGGTGTGGGTACGAATGCATTGCCACTTTTTCAAAAGCATTCATCTAACAACCCTTTAGGTGAGGAGTAGATAAGGTATTCCACCTCCCCAAATTTTAGCTAGTCCTTTTGGGTGTGCGAGGTGGCCTAACCCTTACAAACCGCTATTGGGTCCTCTGGGGTGTGGTTGTACAAATGCATTCGACTTAAAAAAATAGAAAATTTCTAGCTACCAAATAACACATTTGTCCCACATTGGTTGTGAGCCCTTTCGGTGTGGAGTAGATAAGGTCCACCACCTCCCTAAACGTTGGCTAGTCCTTTCGAGTTTATGGTGTGGGTTAACTCTTCAAAACCCCTATTCACTTATGGACTACAACTACCACTCATGTCTATTGGCTATTGAAATTACCAAAACACCCCCAACTCCTAAATTTAGAGAAAACATAAATAAAAAAATCCAGCAACGTACTAGCTGAGAATAAATGTGATAAAGATCCTAAACACTACCATGGTCCATGGACAATTCTCTTAGGACCAAAAACGCTTTTGCGGGACCTATAGACTTCACTTTAGGCTTCCAAAGCCTATTATACTTATCTAACCATTCAATAGATGTGGCATCAATATTTTGGTCAAGGAAGTTACAAACGAAGTCAAAAGGTAAAATAAGGTTAGCAAAAACAATGAACAAGGTAAACTTATCAACCAAAAAAAAAATTTGTCCCTAGGCCTGGAAGCCTGGAACTTGATCTTTCAACCAATGAGTTGTTTCAACATACATAACATTAAGGTGAATCTAACAAACAACATAGTTAATGCAATTGAAGGAGATCTCAGTAACTTGCATTAAAGAATCTAACTCATACATGCTTGTGTTCCAGGTGAATAAGCTCTCCTTTTAAAGTTTCCATAGCAGCTCTAAGCCGTGCTGCTTCACCACTTGAAGCTGCATCCATCTCTGCAATCTTAGACTCTTTCTCGACAATTAGGCCCTGCAAAACATATAATGCCCACTTGGTTTCAAGTAATCATCGGGAAATTTTGGATGCATCCAACAAACATCAGCTATAAGAAGAAAAAAAAATGGCACAAAGATCAAGGAGCAAAAAGAAGCAAGGACCCAAAACAAACAAGGAGCAAAGACAAAAAAGGACGTGATCATTTGAGCAAGAATATTATGGATAGAAGAAATGCAAGTAATTAAACTGCTCCTTTCTATTCCATGTTATCAAACAAAAATGCACCTTTCAACATTCTGCTCTTACCTGCAAAAAGGAAATTGTTTCGGTTGCTTTGCTTCTATCTGCTAATGCATCACCAAGTTGGGCTTCCACACTCTCAATTTGCTAAAAAAGAAATAAAAGACAGGAGGACACTAAGGTTTTTTTTTTTGTGCAAAATGGAACAGCAGAAAAAGGACTAGCAGAAGCACAACTTTACATCTGAGGCATCTGCATGCATGTTTTTTACCTTCTGATGTTTAGCAGAGAGCTCAGCTATTGCAGCTTGCCTTTTGTCATCTGCTGCTTGCAGTAACCCTCTCATGTCTTCCAACATCTGCAAGTAAGCAAGTTAATGTGCAGACATAGAAAACACATTCAGAGATCATGCATCTCTTCCAAGTTCCAAGACACCAAAGCACCTTTATTTAATTATGAATTGATGTTGCAAATTAGCATTTTCTTCGATATAATTGATTTGTGGAGTGAATTTGTAAAGGATGAGAAAATATTCTCAATATAGAGAGAGACCTAGGAGCCTACATTGATATAAAGCTTAAAACTCAGTAAACATTGATATAAGCTCAACTTGTAAAGCTAGGAAAATACAGACCATGGCCATCACATGCAAATCCTACAAATGATTCATTTAAAAATAAAAAATAATAAAAGAAGAAGAAGAAAAGAAAAAATAAAAACAGTATTTGGCTTCTCTTCAAATATAATTGATCATAGCTCAGGGTTGCATACATAAAAATCAATTTAAATGTGGTTTCAGCAACAATTTTTCTCACATTAAAACGAGAAAATGAAAATTTTAAACTGAGTTTGTTAAGACTATTAACATGAGAGATAAATTCTTTTAAACTTTAAACAAAATAAACGAGTTCAAAATGGAGGGTAAGTGAAAGTAGAACATACATCAACATTTAATCACACTTGCATGGACTCACGAAAATGTCTTGTCAATTTTCTTTCCCCAAATAATAACCCCAAGCACATCTAGTGTTATCCATTAGGTGTTAGCATGCTTTGAAAGAACTTCAACAAAAAGTTCATCTCTACAAGATCCATAAATTGCAAGGGAAGAAAAAATCAAGCACAATGGCATCTGATATTTTTTCTTCTTTAACACAATGCATACATTAAAAGTACGAGGCAAAGAAAACTGAAAAACATATATCATGTGTTAGGACATGAAAGCAGTTCAGAAAACTTTTTACCAATAAGAAAATTTTATTAACAAAGGAAAAATAAGTTCAAATAAGCTTTATAATTTCCAGTGTTTGGTTCATCTTCTTACAAGCATGTGCAGTGCTTAACATACTTGCAAACACTGAACATATGCAAAACAAACATGTGAAGTGGTTAATATACAGAGAAAGAGAAAACACACATGACCACTTGACAGGTTTTTCTAGTATGCATAAATGCACAAGCACATCAAATGAGCCTCAATCATCAAACAGCAAAGTTATGGAAGCAAGAGGATCCTTTCCATAATCCCAAGGCATGTTCAGGGATTTACAATTTCAGCTATATAGATTGGACAAACAAGCAGTTCCTTTTGAAGTATAAGCATAAATATAGTCTGACAATTGTTCCAAAGTTTTTATACCTGCTCTTTCTCCAAAAGCGACTGTTGTAATGCCTCAATAGCATTATCTTTGGGTTGCAATGAACGACGCAGTTCTTCAATGTTGTCTCGAAGTCTGTATATCAGTCACATTGTCACAACGATGATGACAAAATTAAGGACAAACAATTATATAAATCAAGAAAATAATGATGCAAACTTCAAATTAAGAAAATAAATTTGAAACTCTTATCAGCACACAGAAAGATATTAAGTGAGACATGATATTCAAAGAATAGTGGATAAGTTTACTTCCTCAACCATTTTTGAGTTTGAACCCAATATTTTCACATTCAAAGTTTGACAGATTCTTTTGCTGAAGTCCAAGAAATTAAAAATACAATCATAAAAAAAAAATTGATTCTTTACTGCAAATGGAGAAGATATTTACAAAGAAGTAGGTATTTTGGTCCTAGACCAAGAAACAATGACAAGGAATAGAAACACAAAATTTAAATACACTATATCATGGTTTACATACAGTCATGAGGTAGATTAGCGTAGAAACGCTGATTTGGACTACGGATTAGAGTTTCTCATTGGGCGGACAACATTGTTATGCAACTCAACAGATACTATTATTTCAAACAGATTCAACTAATATACAGCACAGACAAGCAGAATCAAATCAAAAGGACTCACAAATGGTAGAATTAAAAAATAAATATAAATAAAAATAAAACAGAATTACTAAATGAGGATAGTTTCTCAATTTATGTAAATTGGTGCAAATTTGCAATGATTGGGAGATTGTACTTATTATTTGCACTTCGTAGTTGTTGTCTGTCCAAATCTATTGCTTTCAGTGCTTCATTCGCTTGTTTCTGCGTGCGATCCAGGTCTTGCTGCAATGATGACTGCTGAGATGATGCTTGATCGGCTTTTTCCTTCAGATCACGAAACTGTGCCTCAAGATCGTCTTTTTCCTGAATATTATCTCCAAACAAGATTTGAAATTAATAAATAAACACAAGCATATCTTTCTTTTAATATTTAATAATTAATCTAAGCTCAATGAAACACAGTTGAGGAATAATATTAAAAATTTAAAGTATTATATTGTTACTCTTCAATTCTATGTTCTGATGTTTGACAACTCTATTGTTCCCTGTAAGACTTGCTCACATGAAATCATCCACATTGTTATCCATTCTAATAACCTTCAAACAGGCATGAAAGAACAATTTATGTAGTATAATGAATTAATTACTAGGGTTATTCAGAGCTGAATGTCTACAAACACAACTATAAATTCAAACTAGTCTTTTGGTGGGAGATTCAAACTTAGAAAAAACAATATAGATAGAACCGAAACCTAATGCCACAATGCCTGAATGAGTATAGAGGGAACTGTTTCCCTTTGCCTCACAAATAATCCTAAGGCTAAGCTTAAAGGAAGCCAGAAATTAAATTTACCTTCTGAACCTCTTGAATTCTCTGCTTGGCTCGTTTGTGAAGCCTGTTTAACTTGGAGTCAAGTTCTGCGTACTTCTCATCACGCTCTTTTATTTCTTGCTCCATCTTCTGTTGAGCTACACAAACAAACCATGAAATGCATTTTACACTAAGAAAACTTAATAATGTTAAAAAAAATATAAGATTCCATTAGACTGAACAATTTCGGTATAAAAACTACAATTCTTTGAGATGTATAAGGAGTCAGAATGCAAAGCACGAAGTTGAAAGTTGAAAGTAATCATACTAGGAGTTGTTTGGGGTGTCCTAAATAAGTGCACTTTTTGACTTTTTTGTCTAAAAAGTTGAGGAAAAAAATATGGTTGTTTGGATTAACTTTTTGACTTTTTATGGAAAAATGTGTATTAAAATATTGTATAAATTAGTGTGTAGTTAGAGTGTAGGAGAAGATTAGAGGGTGACTTGTACGGCTATCATGCCTGCAAAGGTGGAATAGATGGTAAGAAGTAATTGTCTACTTTTTGGGTATTGCACTGGACGGTGCTATTCGGCTAGTGGGGGCCATCACAAGTTCCGTTTTGATAATCTGAACCGTTCAATGTGTAGAACTCGTCGCGTACTATATGCCTGTAAAAAATTACGTTAATCGGATATCAATAGCTATCTGATCAGATTTGTTTTTTTCCAACCGTTAATTATAACATCTTTATTTTTTTATACAAAACTGATTTGATCATGTAATTATCGATATCCGATAATTAATTTTTTATAGTACTCGAAGAGTTTTACACATTGAGCGGTTTAGATTATCAAAACGGGACCCGTGATAGGTCCCCACGGGCCGAACAGCAGTGTGGTAAAATTGCCCCCAACTGTGTAACTTTTTGTCACACAACCGCAACACAGATTTGATTTCGTCAGATTGATGTTTTGGTGAATAGTGATAAAATTAATTTTTAATATATTTTTTGGTGAATAGTGATAACTTTTTAACTTTTTGAGTAACTTTTTGACTTTTTTGTGACGTGCCAAACTAGGCCTAAAAATGAAGATGCATCTAAACATGTCAAAAGAGAGACAAGAAATGGATTAATTCTGACCTTCAGCAAGCTTGGTAGAAAGCTCTTGGGCTTTTGCATCTGCCTCCGAGTATTCAGCTCGAAGATGCTTTAAAGCCTCCTCTGCAGCACCTCGTGTTTGCTTTTCTTCCGTAAGTTCTCTATTCATAGATTCTATCTTTTCATGGAGCTCTTTCAAATCTTCAGATCGCCCACCATCTCGGTCAATTGCCCACTTTTGTTGGTTAGTCTCACTAAATTCTGACTGGAAAATTTTCAAGCTCTCAAACTGAGATTTCAAGTACTCGTTCTGGAAATTGAGTTCTAAAACCATTTCTACAAGTTCATCTTGAGTATCACTAGTATATGTGTTACTGTCATGAAACCCGTTCTCTTCAGCAAGATTTTCACCACTTCCATTGTTCGTGCCAATCAGCTGTTTGTCAGGTTTTATACCATCTTCTGCGTGATTTTCAATCATCTCACCAACATCCACCCCCTCTATCGACATTGTTTCACTATTTGGAACCACTGTGGCTTTTTATACAAGAATTCAACGTTCTTTTCCCATCAACTACAAATGATGATCATATATATATATATATAGAGAGAGAGAGAGAGAGTGAGTAAACAAAAGATAATCACTCAAAACATTGAAATAAGTCTAATTCATATATCAGTGTGCAAAGATTTTAAAGTTATTACTAACAAAATAACTAACTATCAATGATGCAAAGAAACCAAAGTAAATCAGTACTAGAGGCAGCAATGGTGTCATGTTGGTTGGGTTTACAATAAATGGGTCAACTCAAACAAGACCCATTTATTAGTCAAGATCTTCAACTCTAACCCGAACCATTCATTATACACATAAAAATACATGACCCGAACAAGTTGTGTTGGATTGACAAACACACATAACACAAGAATCCAATAACCCATTTATAACATGCTTAATAATAATTGGTTTTACAATAAAGACAATAAAGATATTATAAAGATTGTTAACAAATACACTATTGGACAGTGAAGCTTCTTTAGTTGAATTTCATTTTGTACATCCATCCGCTCAAAAAAAAATTTGTATCATTAATTCATTTTGAATATTGGGGAAGAAAAAAGAGGGCGCGGGGGGGGGGGGGGGTTTGAGGATTGGGAACAAAAATTAGAAAGAGTTAACAAAAAGCAAACACAGCACTATTGCTCACATCTCCTTGTCAAATCAAGAAAACTATAGAAAGAAAATAAGGGATCTACATATGTTTTTTATAGATTTAAAAAAGTTTATAATACGGTGCCTATAAATATAATATGGTGGATGTTAAAAGAAAAATTGTGACCAAAGGGTATATTGATGCAATAACAGACATGTATTATGGAGTTGTGACTACAAGTAGATCACCTGCATAAGGAACTGGTAATTTTCAATCACTATAAGGAGGCATCAAGGATCAAATTTGAGTCCTTGCTTATTTGCCTCATTCATGGATAAATTAACTAAATGAAAACCTATAGATGCAACAGTAAGAAAGACTAATATGATCAGTATAATATTAGAGGAATGGCAAAAAATTATTCATGTAGCTGACCCTATTTAAGTGGGACATAAAGGTTAGTTTGGTTTGAATTATTCAGTAGTGCCAATCTCAAACACTCAACATTTTATTTTGTTTTGTGTGTTTTGTCATGCCATTAAATGTGCACTCATAATGCCGAGCTGGCAGAACTGCATTTTGAGTTAATAACAGGACTTAAGCCGTCAAGTGTAGGCATACAAGAATGAATAGTTGAGCTCTGGCTTGAAACAAACTTCTGTATCTTAATACGAGAATCATAATACTTTGCTTAACTCACTGAAATAATATTTATCTTTCATTTTAGTGTCCACAGATACATCAATCTAAAACAAATATATCCCTAATTCTTCTCTAGAAATGGTTAATTTCATCACATCCGCTGGCTGATTCATCCCATCCCCCAACACTCAGTCACATACATACATTTTACATGAAAATGGCCAATATACATACATATATATATATATATATACACATTAAATCGCCATACTCGAGTGTTCAATCACAAACTCAAAGCCATATATATATATATATGCAAATTGAGATGTATATATAATATAACCCCCCAAGCTTCAGCTTTGCTGAACAAGTTCTGGTTTGCCTGTATGCGTATGTGTACGTGTATGTGTGTGTGTATGTAAGTACATGTGCATTAGGGAATTGAATTACGATTTTGAGGTTTCAGAACTGACCAACCTTTGTAGTTGACGAGATCAAATGATGGTTCCGTCAGATCTGTGGACTCCGCCGAGAGGATAAATTGAATTGAATTGGTTGAAACAAAACCCTATTTCACCAATCGAATAGAAAAATAATGAAGGATTTGTGCAGAGGGAGAGGGAGTGAGAGTGAGATTGAGATCGCGGGCGTCTGTGGAGAACCGGGTCTCATCTCACGCATGCTATGTGGGACAACGATGACTACCGAATATTACACACGCTTCCGTTTCGCAATGCCAAGCTCAAAGTTTTCCAATCGTGACGGATATTTTTGGCAAATGTAAATTATAATTCCTATCACAATGCAAAGCATACTTTCGGTGGGGCATAATGTTTGAATGACAACACGTGGGTTGTCACCGAATTATCAATTGAGGTGTCACGTGTTTTGGTCATGATTCTGAGATCATCTCGGTTAGGTCGAGGTTATCTGTGCAGATACCGGAATCTAGGATAAGCGGATAAGGGACAAGAGTCCTAGAATAAGAGAAGACTTTAGTTTGCATAAAGATAAGACTCTGTGGGATATATTTTCTGAGTACCAACACATGGCAAGGTGACGCCGATGTGTCAGCCGAGGTGCCACGTGTCCTGGTTGTTGTGCCGAGGTGATCTCGGCTAGGCCGAGGTTTCCTCCGAAGATATCGGAATCCGAGATAAACGGATAAGGGACAAGAGTCCTAAGATGAAGGAAGACTACAGGATGGATAAGGATAACACTCTTAGGGAGTCTATCCTTATCTCTTGTAGAGTTCAAAGTAAGTACTGAATGGGAGTCCATAGAAGTCAGATTTCTAGTGGGACTGAGATTGAGTTAACTATAAAAGAAGAGGCACCCCTGTGGGTCTAAGGTACGCAATTTATGCTTTGAGCAGTGAATTTAGCACTTGATTATCTTTGAGAGATATACTGACTTGATCGTCGGAGTGCCCCCGGGTGGAAGAACTACCGCCGGAATTTTCTCTTTCTGTTGCAGGTTAGCCAGGTGTCATCTATTCTGCCAGTTCTCACCAGCTGATCACTGAGTTGGCAGTGTGATCGGAAAATTACTCACACAATTTGGCGCCGTCTGTGGGAAAGATAGGAGAATAGATGGCCAGCAACGGACAAAAGGAAAAGATTGGGGACGACGCTCCTGCTGGGAGTGGGAGACCTATTGACCTGGATGTCACAGGAGACGAATACAATGCAGAAACTCGTGACCAGAATCACGGAGTAAAGGACGTCGGCCAGAATAGCGACGTACCAAAGAAGCCAGATCGAAGTGGCTATTACAATGAAGACAACCTCCAGGTATAGCAGGATAGATGCCTTCGGAGGGACGAAGAGATGAAGGAGATGGCAAACAAATTGGCAGACCTGCAGTCGGTTGTCAATTTCATGATGCAAAATAACGTCATGCAGCCGCCGTTCCCGCTGCAGGACACGCCGATTCCAATAGCCAATGCCCAGAATGGAGGGCAGAGAACAATCCCCATAGCCCCTCAGCACAATGGGAGCGAAAGACACTCTCACCGACCTTCCATAGAGGTCGGACGAAGGGAGCCAAGAAGAGAAGAATCACGGAGGACGCATCACACAAAGGAAGCAGACCCCAAGGGACATCGGCATGTTCAGGGGCAGGTACTGTGCTTCGACACAATTCATGGAGAGGGGTCAAAGAGGACTCACCACGAGGCTGAAAGTAGTGCACCAAAAAGACTGAAAGCAGGAGATACCGAGCTCTTGGGAGGACAAAAGAAGACTTGAGAGATTACCTCAAAAGGAAGCAACAGAATGCCGAAGCCGAGGTAAATTCCCCAGATAAGCCGAGGACACCATTCTCGGTGGAATTGGACAGGTTTGAGGCGCCGAAGAGATTCAGTATGCCGAGGTTTCAAATATATGATGGGAAGTCAGACCCCAACTTCCACGTCGGATTATATCTGAACTCAATGGCACTGTATAGTGGGAACGAGCCGTTGCTCTGCAAAGTGTTCCCCTCATCATTCGGGGAGATTGCATCAGACTGGTTCCACAAACTACCGAAGGGGAGCGTGAAGACATGGGAAGGCCTGGCCGAGATGTACGTGGCCAGGTTCGTGACAAATAAGCTGTAGCCATTGAGGGTGGATGCACTGATGGCTCTGAAGATCAGTAAGAATGAAGCCTTAGGGCCTATGCAAAAAGGTACTACGAGGTATTCAACCGAATACCAAAATGTAATCAAGAAGTGGCGGTTGTGTCATTCAAGAACGGCCTGAAAGACAACTGCTCACTATGGAAGTCTTTGGCAAAAACTTTGCCAAAAAGCATGGAAGAGCTCATGGCGAATCGAGAAGTATGCCAGAGCCAAGGAAGATACATCGGGGACTAAGGAGGTAAAGCAAGAGAAAGGAAACGGCTCGCCGAAGCGAGGCCGAGGTAACAACGGATCGAACAAACATGCAACAGAACTAAGGGCTGCACAGGCGGTGACGACTGTG
>JAPPVO010000002.1:56477167-56543766 GCA_030407325.1 Camellia japonica | reverse complement strand
ATACGTCAGACGGCGCACACAGACGCACGACGGATATTTGGCGCGTCATTAGCACAGGCCAATGGGGTTAAAACGCGTAAAAGAAACGGTTGAATAGTGATGCATGACAGCTCATGCGCGTAAAAGAGTTCATTGGAATTCTTGTTCTCTGAAGAAGACATGTCGGCCTGAAATAAATGATCTCGGCTGAGGAGTTCTTGAGCCGATGTACAGAAAGAAGTACCGATATAGGTTCCATCACCTCAGAATGCCGAGGTGATAGAACCTAGGGGGCAGTTGTGGGGATATATTTTCTGAGTACCAACACATGGCAAGGTGACGCCGATGTGTCAGCCGAGGTGCCACGTGTCCTGGTTGTTGTGCCGAGGTGATCTCGGCTAGGCCGAGGTTTCCTCCGAAGATATCGGAATCCGAGATAAACGGATAAGGGACAAGAGTCCTAGGATGAAGGAAGACTACAGGATGGATAAGGATAACACTCTTAGGGAGTCTATCCTTATCTCTTGTAGAGTCCAAAGTAAGCACTGAATGGAAGTCCATAGAAGTCAGGTTTCTAGTGGGACTGGGATTGAGTTAACTATAAAAGAAGAGGCACCCCCGTGGGTCTAAGGTACGCAATTTATGCTTTGAGCAGTGAATTTAGCACTTGATTATCTTTGAGAGATATACTGACTTGATCGTCGGAGTGCCCCCGGGTGGAAGAACCACCACGGGAATCTTCTCTTTCTGTTGCAGGTTAGCCAGGTGTCATTTATTCTGCCAGTTCTTACCAGCTGATCACTGAGTTGGCAGTGTGATCAAAAAATTACTCACACAGACTCTTAGAGAGTTTATCCCAATCTTACTGGGAGTCCAAGATTAGCAGTAATCCTAAGTCCATTGAAGTTAGGCTTCTATTGGGACTAAGTTTGTGTTGGCTATAAAAGAGAGGCATTCTCATGGGTCTAAGGTATGCTTTTTATGCTCTGTCTAGTGAGTTAAGCACTATTGGTTATCTTTGAGAGATATTTGATTACTGACTTGAGCATCGGAGTGCCCCCGGGTGGACGAACTACCGCCGGAATCTCTTCTTTTTATTGACAGGTCGTTCGGGTTTAATCTATTCTGCCGGTGCTCTCCAGCTAAGTACTAGTTTGGCAATTTGACAGTGTGGTCAGAAATCGACACACACAATTTGGCGCCGTTTGTGGGAAAGAAAGGAGAATAGCTGGCCAACGACGGACAGAAAGAGAAGGTTGGGGACGACACCCCTACTGAAAGTGGGAAACATATTGACCCTGACGTCGAAGAAGACAACTGCAACGAAGAGACTCGTGATAAGAATCACGGAGGAAAGGACGTCGGCCAGGAGGGCGGCGTATCGAAGAAATCGGACCGGAGCGGGTATTATAATGAGGACGACCTCCAGGTATGGAAAGATAGATGCCTGTGAAGAGACGCCGAGATGAAGGGAACGACGGACCTGCAAACGGTCGTCAATTTCATTATGCAGAACAACGTCATGCAGCCATCGTTCCCGCTACAAGATATGCCGATTCCAACGGCAAGAAAGGTGCCTAAAAAGGGGGGCAGAAAACGGTTCCTGCAGTCCTTTAGCATGGTGGGACCAAGGGACATTCTCACCAGCCTTCGCGGGAGGTCGGGCATAAAGAATCCCAGAAGACACGTCGAACAAAAGAAACCTGCACCAAAGAACATTGGGATGTTCAGGGGAAGGAACTCTATTTCGACACGACCAATGGAGGGAGGTTCAAAAGGACTCACAATGACACTGGAAGTGTGCACCAAAGAGGGCTGGAGAATGATGCTTGGGAGTTGGAATTTACAAGCTAAGGTTGGCTTAACACTTGTTGAAATTTTAAGGAAAATTTACAAGTTAAAGTTAAACCGAACTCATGTTTAACACTTGTTGAAATTTTAAAAATTTAAAAGTTGAAGTTAAACCGAGGACATGTTTAACACTTATTGAAATTTTGAAAATTTACAAGTTGAAGTTAAACCGAAGTCATGCTTTACACTTGTTGAAATTTTAAGAAAAATTTACAAGTTGAAGTTAAACCGAGGACATGTTTAACACTTGTTGAAATTTTAAAAATTTACAAGTTGAAGTTAAACTGATGTCATGTTTAACACTTGTTGAAATTTTAAAAATTTACAAGTTGAAGTTAAACCGAGGTCATGTTTAACACTTATTGAAATTTTAAAGAAAAATTTACAAATTGAAGTTAAACCAAGGTCATGTTTAACACTTGTTGAAATTTTAAGAAAAATTTACAAGTTGAAGTTAAACCGGGGTCATGATTAAAGAAATGAATGATATAGGTTCTATTACCTCAGGATGCCGAGGTAATAGAACCTAGGGGGCAGTTGTGGGGACATAATTTTTGAATGACAACACGTGGCCGAGGTGTCACCGAAGTGCCAGCCGATGTGCCACGTGTCCTGGTCATGACGCCGAGATCATCTCGGTTAGGGCAAGGTTATCTGCAAAGATACCGAAATCCGGGATAAGCGGATAAGGGACAAGAGTCCTAGAATGAGAGAGGACTTCAGTTGGGTAAAGATAAGACTCTTAGAGAGTTTATCACAATCCTACTGGGAGTCCAAGATTAGCAGTAATTCTAAGTCCATTGAAGCCAAGCTTCTATTGGGACTAGGTTTGTATTGGCTATAAAAGAGAGGCACCCTCATGGGTCTAAGGTATGCTTTTTATGCCCTGTCTAGTGAGTTAAGTACTATTGGTTATCTTTGAGAGATATTTGATTACTGACTTGAGCATCGGAGTGCCTCCGGGTGGACGAACCACCGTCGGAATCTCTTCTTTTTGTTGACAGGTCGTTCAGGTTTAATCTATTCTGCCGGTGCTCTCCAACTAAGTACTAGTTTGGCAGTGTGGTCAAAAATCGACACACACACTTTCCAAAATAAATATTTTTGAAAATTAAGTACATCTAAATTTATAGTAGCATAAAATAGGCCACTCGATTCATAAACTTAAATTTAATTTTTTTATCCAAAGATTCAGATGCGAAATTATTATGTTCATAAGGACATAGTTCTGCACAATGACTAAACTACCTTATATATTTAAAATCACAATGGTTTTTGTTCTACCATCAAACTTGTCTCTCTCTCTCTCTCTCTCTAAATCACCTCACTCTCTTTATATGTTCGAAACCTAGTCTCTGAGTTTGCCATGTTCTATCGGTAGTTCGCCCTCATACCGCCATTGACTTAGTCGAACCGGTTCTATATTCACTCCAACACCTCTGCTAGAGCCACCGTCATAAAGACAGGGATGTTCAAATGATAGAATGAGACTACACTCCCACTGTTGCTGATCCGATGTTAACATCTACGAATCTGTAGATCCGTCTACCTTAACCCTAGATCTAAACTACCACCACGCCGCTTCCATCACTGTCACCCTCTCTCTCTCTCTCTCCCTCCTTATCCTTCTTTGTTTCTCTTGAGATTCGAAGCATAATGGTAGAGAGGAGATGTGATGCCCCGAGCCCTTTTAAAGCAAATTAAGTGTATTAATCTATATTTTCTATCTCCTCTAATTGTCTTTGTCATAGTTGAGCCTTTTGAGCTGTCACGACCCAAACCCGCCCCTATAGGTTTAGCATCGTAACTGGCCAGTAATCCGTGATTACCGAAGGCCTGTTTAACAATACTGACAATAATATAATATAACGGGGTTGGCAGAAGCCAATCAATAATAACATACATCGTCCAATGAGCTGTGAGAACCTGAATAGAGATAAACTTTCATGTACATAGCCATATTTTATAACCATTTATGCCCGTATGCATATATATACAAGACAAAACATAAGTTAGGGAATCAATTCCATCATTTAGAACAGTATTAACATTAGTCTTAAAACATTCTTTTCACTTAACAAACTCAAAAGGGTGAAGTGGAGCCACCAAAAAACGCCTTGACACATGCTAGTTCGGAATCTCGCAATGAGGGACAATAGCTGGCTTGACAAAACAAGGGTTCAGGTCGACGCCTCTAGCTTTGATCCGGTGCCTGGCCACCTACATATATATAATAAATTGTGAGCTAAAGCCCAGTGAATAACAAATGTGTAAAGAGGTTAAGAATGATGTCCTTTACTGTCTTTGAAACAATCGATTAATATTAGAACACTTCAATCACTATCATTTGTCAATCAATCGTTCGATTCAATCGATTCAATCGATCTTATTCTTATAGGTCATACGTGGTACATCTAATAGCAACAATACACTAGGTCTTAAAAAACCGAACAATCAATTGATGGCCATCAAACAATAACACTAGTTCCAAGATTTGGAACTGATAAAGATCTCTGTAACAATAGCAATATCAATAACAATAACGATAACACTACGCTATGGATGCTACGAATACAATTCAAAAGAGGATCATCATTCAATCGATAGAAAGTAACCGTTTAGAAACAATGTAATTTATCATTTAGAGAAGAAATACAATTTGAACATATCTTTACAACATTGTTACTCACAGTGGGCTCCTTGGTACACGTACTAATGGTTCGGTGTCCGACCTAAACAAATAAAGTCAAGCACAACACAATTACAATTACACTCTACAATTGATTTAATTCGGTTACTTGTTTGTCTTTTGGTTTCTCTCATTTGATTCTAATTTTTCATTCGGTTATTTCTATTTATTTTTCTTCAATTCCTTTTTAAATATGGATGACTAGTATTAGGAATAAATTAGATTATTAATCTCCAATTAAAATATGTTTAGCTATGTATTAACCAAACTAATTAAATATAAATAATCTAATCATAAACCAATCCTTATTAAGTTCACTAATTACACAATCAAGCCTAAATTAGGCTTATACACATTAAATTTGCAATTATTCAGTCATGTCTAAATTACTGAATTAGAAACTCATAAATATGCACATTTTGCAATTTCAACTCCATTTTCAAGCAAATCAAGGCCCAAATAATTAATTTTCACATTTATTTCCATAATCTTAAGCCTAACTCAATTTCAATTGAATTTAATTAATTATCAATTAAGGCTTAATTTGACTACATCTAATTTTATGAATCTAAATTAAATTTTTAATTGAATTCTTATAAGGCTTTAAATATCAAATTAAACTCATTTTTCCATTTTTGAAACTCAATTTCATGAAACATCCATTTTCTTGAACCCAAGCTCTAATTCATGCTTAATCTCTCCTTAAACTCCATGAATCATGTTTGAAAATAAGTTTAGAATCATTGTTCTCTTGAAAATATGTCATGCATGTAAGGATTATGAGTTAAATTGATCAATTCTTCAATTTTTTTTCACATGCATACCCTAAGCTCTCAATTACATGAGCAAATCTCCTATTTAAGGAGAAATTCAATTCATTTAAGCTTATAACTTGGAAGATGATGTGTAATAGAGCTTCAATATCAAGAATTTGGAATAATTTCTTACCTTAATTGATGCTTGAAGACCAAAAATTTCAGCTTTCTTATGGTTTCTCTTCTTCTTCTTTTCCAATTTCTCTTCTATGAGCTCAACTCACTCTTCATCTCATTTTCTCTCTCTAAGTGGGTCTGTGAGTATGTGAAAAAGATGAACCAAGCACTCTCTCTCTTCCTATGTTAAAAAACTAAGTAGTGTTCACATTGTTATTGTCAATAATTAATTCAACTTTAAACCATTAAATCATTCTAATTAAGTTAAATAAAAAAAATCAAGGTATGCAAATTAAATTAATCCTCATCACAATAAAATCTCAATTACACTAAATTTAATTATACGAATGTGAATTAGGCTCTAATTGCTTAATGAATTATTAATTAAACTTGTTAACATTAGCGAATAAGACAGGTTTAATTTCTATTCTCACTTATCTGTTCAATCAAGCAAGTCAATAATTTTTCAAGACAATTAATAGCACTTAATCACATAAACACTCAATTAACAATAAGTATATATTCAAATTAATTTAAATTAATTTTAACTAAGGAGGTGGTTGTCACATGAGCCTTTTGTTGTTATCTATTCTTCCTTGTGATTATTCTTGTATGTATACTTTAGTGTGTTCCGAGGTATCATCTTGTACTTTTAGGAGTTGGAGTGAAATCGGGAAGGTGTGAATATTTTGAGGTTATCTTGTTTCACTTTCAGGTTGAGACCGCTCGAGTGGTGACATCGACTACCAGTATCTCGTTTTGTAGTCTGAACTTCTGGGAGTATGTGTTCTTTGCTCGAGCAAAGTTTTTTTTATCGCTCAAGCGGTCTTTTGCAATTGGGTAGGGAGATTTTAGAAGTTGGTATTCTTCGCTCGAGTTATGAATTGTTTGCTTGAACAGTTCTCAAATTTGAATTGTTTGTTCAAGTGCAGGTTTGGTCGCTCGAGCAGTCTGTTCACAATCTGCTCCAAAAAATATGTCAAATCTGTGACAACCCTCATCACTGTTTACTGATAATACTGCTGATTAGTGCTAAACTGTGGTTAAGCATGTTAAGTAACTGATCTGACTGAAATTCTTAACTGATTGATTGAGTGTATTAGTTCAAATGCAAGTCTATCTGTTTGACTATTAATTGATTTGTTCATGCTTTATGTTTTGAACTGCAAATTAAAGGCCTTATCGGCGGCCGAATCAGAAATTGATTAGTGTTTCATGCTAATTAGATTTATTGATTTTATGGTATGTTTAATTAAAATGTGATTTTGTATGATTAAATTGGATTAAATAATGGTAAATTACATTAGTTGGCTTATTTTCTCTTTTGCCACTTAGTGGGCCACTTCCACAAAACATCTTGAGGCTTAATTCATATATGTTTGGCACCTTCTTCAGCCATTTTGAGACCAAAACCGTGGAGAGAGAGTGAGATAGGAGAATTGGTTTCAACAAGAGATTAACTTGGAGAATTAGAAGGAATTGAAGGATTTTGCAAAATTGAGCTTGTAGACTTTGAATTCAAGACCTAGGTAAGGAATCATCTTCTTGATTGTGAATTTAAGTCATTTCTTGCATGATTCATGAGGAATAAGAGCTTAAGGTCAAGAATTAAATTAAAGTGTTGAATTGAGTAAAATTCATGCATGCATGTACGCATTGTTGAGTTTTGAGGTTGATTTCATGGAAATCCTCGCATGCATGTCTATATTCTAGCTTTGGTCCATGAATTCAGCATGTTTTTGGAGGGATTGACTCATTTGTTCTTGTATTAGAAGCTTTAAAGTTGATTAAATTCATGCATGTTTCATGTACATCATGTTCTTGAAGTTTTGTTTGGAAATGGGTTTAATTGAACTACTTTTGGGCTTTGATTTTGCAAATTGATCTTTGAAACATGTCATATTATGAGTTTTAAAGTGTTTTTCAGAAAATTAGCCCAAAAGGATCGAATTTGATGCTTTAAATGTTGAGTTTCATGCTTGGAGACAAATATGGAAATTCCAGATTTTGGATCCATGCTCGAGCAGGGAACTTCACGCTCGAGTGTACACTCTGAGTTCATGCAGTCCGCTCGAGCGGGGAAAGTAATGCTCGAGCGTGAAATGCGTGTATCCAGTACTTTGCATGTGTTTACAGTCCGCTCGAGCGAGGTAATGCACGCTCGAGCGAGGACTTGTGTCTCACGCTCGAGCGGGGGTCAAGCACCCGTCGAGCGTGAATTTCATGCATCCAGTACTTTTGCAGTCCGCTCGAGCGAGGAAAGTCACGCTCGAGCGTAGCTCTTTTGTCTGCATGTCCGCTCAAGCGGAGAAAGCCAAGCTCGAGCAGGACCCCTGTTTCAGCAAAAATTTGAAAAGTGTTTTAAAGTGCATCTTTGCATCCTCATTCCATCCTAGGCATTCCTAGGCCTAGTTTAAGGCATCTTAATGAGGATAACGCTATAAAACCACACCGAGTCAAGATAGGGACTAAGTTATTGTTTCTCAAACGTGCAACTTAGTGTGTGTTCATCCTGTAACTGTGTAGGGTTGGCATCCGAGGACGCTCACTAGCCTATCTGTAGCCCAGAACTCTGTGAGTAACAATGTTGTAAAGATATATTCAATCATGAATATTTTCTAAATGACTAACTGTACTGCTTTCTAAAATGATATTTCTTACTGAATGAATGTTTGTCTTATTTGCGAACTGTATTCGTGGCATCTATACCAATTTACTGTTACTGTACTGTTACTGCTACTGTTACAGAGATCTCTGTTGGTTCCCATGTTGGAACCACTACTGTTTACTAATATGATGGCCATCAACTGACTGTTCGGTCTGTTAAGACCTACTGTACTGTTTTGCTATGGGATGTACCACATATGACTACTATAACTGAATGACTGATATACTGTTATAACTGACTGTTTTAAATACTGAAAGGACATTCATTCTTAACCTCTTTACGCATATGTTATTCACTGGGCTTTAGCTCACTGTTTATATATATATGTAGGTGTCCAAGCACCGGATCGGAGCTAGGAGCGTTGGGTTTAACTCCCTTTTTGTCAAGCCAACCACTGTGCCTCACTGAGAGGTTCCAAGTCCTTTTAGCTTAGGCTTTTTGGGGTGTCTCAGTTCACCCTTCTGTCTCTGTTTTGTAATACTGTATAGACTTGTACTGTATTGTTATGGTAGGGATTTAATCCCTAACCTGAATGATTGTATATGTATGTATATACTGTTATGGTTTTGAATGTGAATATGTGCAGAAAAGTCTTTTTGCATACAGACTGTCACAGCTCATTGGACATCTTTCATTTACTGTTTTGGTTTCCGCCAACCCCTGTACTTTGTATTACTGTCTTTACTGTTAAGCAGGCCCTCGGTAATCACGGATTACTGGCCGGTTACGGTGCTAAACCCATAGGGGCGGGTTTGGGTCGTGACAAAATCACTCAAAAGTTGAGCCCTTATACTATTTTCTTTCACTTTTCACTTCACTCTCTCACTCTATATTAACTCCCATCCTCTTTTCTCTCATCTCTCTCTATAGACCCTCTACTTACTTTATTTACATCATTGATCTCTCTTTATTCATTGAGATTTTGATTATAGTGCCTTCTTTAATTTTGGAGAGCTCATCATGGGCTACGTTGTGTATAGCGGAGATCGGATTTTGATGCCGTTGATTTTGAAACTTTTCATATTTTTCTCTCAAAATCGTGAGATAGGGAGTTCTTTGAGTTATATATATGATTTTAGCATGTCTAGTAATTCCTTTTATGATTATAGAAGTATGATGTGGATTTTTTGTAGTGTGGGCTTGTAAATGTTGATGAAAATGACTTCTCTTATGAGGATGTTCAAATTAGAAATGTTTTATGAATTTATGAAACTCTTGAAAATATATTGTGAGAAGAATCTACGAAGAATGAAAGAAAAATCTTTTGGGTCAAACCCTAGTTTTGAATAAATTTGGGAAAAAGTGAATTTTGTGAAATATCTACGAAATTGGTGTTAAATTTCTCAATAAATCGATAGAAATTTCTTTATATTGATTGTGTAATGGAGACATCCATGGGATGAATAATTGTTGTTGTTGAAAAATGTTATTAGCCTTGAAATGGTATACGTTGGGATATGAATGGAATAGTGATTGTGAATATAAAAAGGTATAAATGTCACATGGATTGTATTTTGTTATGGTTTAAGAGAATCATGGAATAATATAAGTTTACTTTGAATAAATGTGGAGATTTATGGAGATATTATACAAATGAGATACTTATATGTAATCACCTCTCATTTTATGCGTTTGTATCATTTTAAACATTGTTCTATTACTGCTATGCCTTGAAATAAATTTATTGTTTTGAGAAAATAACTGTTGTTCTTGAAATGTTTGGGGTAAATATGTTTAGTAAGTCCAGATAGGGGGTTTAATTGGTATTGTTTAAGTTGACATGAGTGTTCAGGGTGAAAGACCGAAAATACATGCGTAAGAGGTACCACGTGCCTTCTCGTTAGGAGCCGGTAAAGTGAGGATTCGGTAGTGCTTGTTATGTCTCTTTACAAACACTAGCTTATGAATTAATTGAGTCGTATTTATCACTTCTTTGTCATTATTTGAATCTTATAGAGAAAATGGACTTTTGAAATAAACATCGCATGTGTTTTTAAAGAAATATAGATTTTTGATATTTGAACATGGTATGGCATTACATTCTTGTAAATGAGACTGCTTAACCATATATACTGTGGGTATTTGGAAAGTTGCTATTTTAGTAGTGTTACGACCCAAACCCGCCCCTATAGGTTTAGCGTCGTAACCGGCCAGTAATCTTTGGATTATCAAAGACCTCTATACAAAATAACATATAATTAGAGGTTGCGGAAGCAAATATATAAAATATACATAGTTTTAGCTTGCCCTTTTCGCGCCCCCTTTCAGAAGTTCAAAAGAAGCCCTACAGTTCGGACTTCCATGGTTCTGAATCTAATCTCACAAGTGCAATGTGAAATAGATAAACACCAAAGAGTCCAAATACGGCAAATCATTTGGAAAATTGATTTTGAATCAAAAATGCCAAAATTGAACTGCTTTGCCAAATACAGAGTCGCCACCTAAATATTTTATTTTGGGGAAATATAGTGTCACGACCCAAACCCGCCCCTATAGGTTTAGCACCGTAACCGGCCAATAATCTGTGATTACCGAAGGCCTGCTTAACAGTAATAACAGTAATACAGAGTATAGGGGCTGGCGGAAGCCAATACAGTAATAAAAGATGTCCAATGAACCGTGACAGTCTGTATGCAAAAAGACTTTTCATAACATAATCACGTTCAGAACAAAAAGAGTATGTACATATATCATATACAGACATTCAGGTTAGGGACTAAATCCCTAACATAATAGTACAGTAACAGTCTATACAGTCGCTACAAACAGAAACAGGGAGGGGAAATCTAAAACACCCCAAAGCAACCTTGGCTTGGCAGCACTTGGAACCTCGCAGTGAGGCACATTGGTTGGCTTGACAAAAAGGGAGTTTAACCCAACGCTCCTAGCTCCGATCCGGTGCCTGGACACCTACATATATATATAAACAGTGAGCTAGAGCCCAGTGAATAACAGTTGTGTAAAGACGTTAAGAATGAATGTCCTTTCAGTCATTAAACAGTCATATCAGTCATTTAGAAACCATAGCAGTTATAAGTGGTATATCCAATAGCAAAACAGTACATAGGTCTTAACAGACCGAACAGTCAGTTGATGGCCATTATAACAGTAAACAGTAGTGGTTCCAACCTGGGAACCGACAGAGATCTCTGTGACAGTAACAGTACAGTAACAGTAAGTTACTATGGATACCACGAGTACAGTTCAACAATAGGACATCATTCATTCAGTAAGAAATATCATTTCAGAAAGCAATACAGTAGATCATTCAGAAAATATTCATGATTGAACATATCTTTACAATATTGTTACTCACAGAGTTCTGGGCTACAGATAGGCTAGTGAGCGTCCTCGGATGCCAACCCTACACAGTTACAGGATGAACACACACTAAGTTACACACTTGGGAAACAATGACTTAGTCCCTAACTTGACTCGGTGTGGTTTTACATCAATATCCTCATTAAGATGCCTTAAACATGGCCTAGGAATGCCTAGGATGGAAAGAGGATGCAAAGATGTACTTTAAATACTTTTCAAAATTTTCAGAAAACAGGGGTCTCGCTCGAGCGTGGCTTTCTATGCTCGAGCGGACATGTAGACAAAGGAGCTCCACTCGAGCGTGACTTCCTTCGCTCGAGCGTACTGTAAGCTACAGTAAAAGTACTGGATGCATAAAAATCACGCTCGATGGGCACTCAATCCACGCTCGAGCGTGGGACACAAGTCCTCGCTCGAGCGTGGACTCTTTCGCTCGAACGGACTGTAAACACATGAAAAGTACTGGATACACGCATTTCACGCTCGAGCGCCACTTTTTACGCTCGACCGGACTACATGTACTTAGAGTCTACGCTCGAGCGTGAAGTCCTACGCTCGAGCGTGGGGCCAAAATCTGGAATTTCCAGATTGAACCTCCAAGCTCAATTTCACCTTTTAAAACATCAAATCCGATCCTTTTGGGATAATTTTCTGGAAAACACTTTAAAACTCATAATATAACATGTTTTGAAGATCAATTTGCAAAATCAAAGCCCAAAGGTGAGTCAATTAAACACAATTTCAAAGAAAACTTCAAGAACATAATGTGAATGAACATGCATGTGTTCAATTGAAACCAAAGCTTCCAATACATGATCAAATGAGTCAATTCTTCCAAAAACATGCTGAATTCATGGACCAAAGCTAGAATATGGACATGCATGTGAAGATTTCCATGAAACCAACTCAAAACTCAACAATGTAAACATGCATGCATGATTTAAGCTCCAATTCAACATATTAAGCTAATTCATGCCTTAATCACTAACCTTACCGTGAATCATGCAAGAACAACTCAAACTCACAATTAAAAGGGTGAGTCTCCTACCTCAAGTCTCCAATTCCAAGTCTGGAAGCCTAATTATGCAATCATCTCTTCAATTCTTCTAATTTTCCAAACAATTCTTGTTGAAACCAAAGTTCTCCTAACTCTCTCTCTCTCTAGTCGGTTTTGGTCTCTCAAGGGTGAGCAAAATGATGCAACACATGTAAATCAAGACTATACAATTAGCCTAGCAAAGTCCACTTAATGGCATTTTGGTAATAAAGCCAAACTAATGTAATTTAACCTTATTTAATCTAATTTAATCATATCAAATCAAATTTCAATTAAACATACCATAAAATCATATAAATTCTAATTAACATGAAACACTAATCAATTTCAGATTCGATCGCCGATAAGGCCTTCAATTTGCAGTTTAAAACATAAAACATGAACAGATCAATTAATAGTCAAACAGATAGAAATGCGTTTAAACTAATACACTTCAATCAATCAGTCAGAATTTCAGTCAATCAGTCACTTAACATGCTTAATCATAGATTAGCACTAATCAGTGGTATTATCAGTAAACAGTGGTGAGGGTTGTCACAGTCTCCCCTCCTTACAAAGAGTTTGGTCCTCTAAACTCGAATTACCTTCATTTTGGAAGAATACCAAATCCAGAGGGAACAGTTCAGGATATCTCTTGATCATATCGTCTTCCCTTTCCCAAGTGGCATACACGCCACCATGGTTTTGCCAATCAACTTTCACTAACGGAATTTCCTTGTTCCTTAACTTCTTGATCTGTCGTTTACAATGTGAATAGGCCGTTCTTCATAAGTGTAGTCATCACTTAGCACTACACGGGTAGGCTCAATAACATGAAAGGGATCCCGAAGATAATCCCTCAACATTGAAATATGGAAGACATTATGCATATGCTCCATTTCAGGAGGAAGCGCTACTTGATACGCCATCGGATTAATCTTCTCAATAATCTCATACGGTCCGACATATCTCGGCGCTAACTTGCCCTTGACTCCAAAACGAGTCTGGCCTTTCATCGATGTCACTTTAACAAAAACATGATCACCTACTTCATATTCTCTGTCTCGCCTTCGGACATCTGCATAACTTTTCTGTCGGCTCTGTGCGGTTTTCAGTCTCTGTTGAATCAGTTTCACTTTTTTAGTAGTTTCCTGTACAATCTCGGGCCCAAGCAAAGGCCCATCTCCTACTTCTGCCCAGCAGATAGGAGATCGACATTTCCTGCCATATAAAGCCTCGAAAGGCGCCATTCCAATACTCGAGTGAAAGCTGTTGTCGTAGGCAAATTCAGCCAAAGGTAGATGACTTTCCCAATTTCCCTGGAAATCAAGAACACACGTCTGTAGTAAATCTTCCAGAGTCTGGATGGTTTTTTCTGACTGGCCATCTGTCTGAGGATGGTAGGCACTACTCAGTCTCAGTTCAGTACCCAATGCTGTCTGTAGTCTTTGCCAGAATCTCGATGTAAACTTCGAGTCCCTATCAGAAACAATGGACACAGGCACTCCATGCAATCTAACAATCTCATCGATATAGAGTATAGCCAATTTGTCCGCATTATAAATTGTTTTGACAGGTAAGAAGCGAGCAGATTTAGTCAGTCTATCAACAATAACCCAAATTGAGTCCATACCTTTACTGGAGCGAGGTAAACCAACAATGAAATCCATAGTGATATGTTCCCATTTTCACTCCGGTATTGGTAAGGGTTGCAGTAAGCCTGCGGGTCGTTGATGTTCGGCTTTGAACTTGTTGGCAATGAAGACATTTCGATACAAAGTTAGCAATCTCTTTCTTCATTCCCGGCCACCAGAAATTCAGTTTCAAGTTTTGGTACATTTTCGTATTTCCTGGATGGATAGACAGTTTTGAATTGTGGCCCTCTTGCAGAATTTTCTTTTCAGTTCAGAATCACTCGGTACACACAATCTTCCTTGGAATTTCAACACATTGTTCTCAAATTTGAAATCCGGCCTCGGTTTAGATTCTCGTTCATCAATGATCTTTTTCAAAAGTCATCCTGTTGTTGTTTCTCTTTAATCTCCTCAATTAGTGCCGGTTGAGCAGAAATAGCGGCTAAGTTCCACCTTGTTCACGCAAAACAATTTCAACTTCAAGTTTTTCAAGGTCACATAGCAACTCTTTCTGCTCGGTGAGTAAACAGGCTAAATTCCCAATCGATTTCCGACTCAGTGCATCGGCAACAGTGTTAGCTTTTCCTGGATGGTACAAAATTTGCAAGTCATAATCTTTTATCAGTTCTAACCATCTCCGTTGTCTCATGTTCAGTTCTTTCTGTGTGAAGAAGTATTTCAAACTCTTGTGGTCTGTATACACCTCACATGTTGCCCCATAAAGGTAGTGACGCCAGATTTTCAATGCAAACACTACTGCAGCAAGTTCCAAGTCATGGGTAGGGTAGTTCTGTTCGTGCGGTCTCAGTTGTCGGGAAGCATACGCAATAACTTTACCATTCTGCATTAAAACACATCCCAAACCCTTCTAAGAAATATCACTAAATATAGTATAACCATCCGTACTGAGGGTAGGGTAAGAATCGGTGCAGTCACAAGTCAAGTCTTTAACTCTTGAAAAGCTGATTCTCTCTGATCGGTCCAGTCAAATGATATCCCCTTTTGAGTCAATTGAGTCAGCGATAGGGCAATTTTGAAGAAGTCTTTGACAAACCTTCTGTAATACCCGGCTAAGCCTAGAAAACTTCGGACTTCGGTAACATTTGTTGGTCTAGGCCAAGTCACTACTGCCTCAATTTTCTGCGAATCAACTGAAATTCCATCCTTACTGATTACATGTCCCAAAAACATAACATTGTCAAGCCAAAATTCACATTTTGTAAGTTTAGCATACAGTTTCTGTTCTCTTAGGGTCTGTAGGGCAGTTCTCAAATGATGTTCATGTTCTTCCGTGCGTTTGGAATAAATTAAAATGTCATCTATGAAAACGATTACAAATTCATCAGGGTATGGTTTGAAAATTCTGTTCATAAGGTCCATAAATGCAGCGGGTGCATTAGTAACTCCGAAAGGCATAACAAGGAATTTATAATGTCCGTACCTCGTTCGAAAGGCAGTCTTTTCAATGTCCTCTGGTTTGACTTTCAACTGGTGGTATCCAGATCTAAGGTCAATTTTGGAGAACACTTGGGCACCCTGTAACTAGTCAAACAAATCGTCAATACTAGGCAATGGATATTTGTTTTTCACTGTTACCTTGTTCAATTCACGGTAGTCAATGCAGAGTTTCAATGAGCCGTCTTTCTTTTTCACAAATAAGACTGGCGCGCCCCACGGTGAAGTACTGGGCCTGATAAACTTTTTATCTAATAGTTCTTGCAGCTGAACTTTTAACTCTTTCAATTCAGTCGGTGCCATTCTGTAAGGAGCTTTAGATACTGGCTGTGTACCCGGAATCACATCAATGGTGAATTCAATATCCCTATCAATCAAATCCCCTGGCAAATCATCTGGAAAAACATCTGGGAATTCTCTGACTATAGGAATACTGTTCACATCATTTTAGCATCAGTAGGTACAGTCAATACACAACACAGATACCCTTTACAACCCCCTTTTAATCAGTTTAAAAGCTTCCATAGATGAAATCAGATACGGGGGAGGCACTACTCCAACTCCGTTAAACACAAATTCAGAAGTCTAGGTGGACGGAAAACAACTTGTTTTGTTACACAGTCTATGGTAGCATGATATTTTGTTAATCAATCCATTCCCAATATCACATCAAAATGATCAATATTCAAGGCAGTAAATCAATATACAAATGAACATCCTCAACAATAATTTCACATGCAGGGTACATATAGGCACAAGTCATGGATCCTCCAACAGGTGAAGATACAGCTAACAGATAGTTCATAGGTTCCAGTGGTCTATTTAATTTTCGCGAAAAAGCATGCGATACATATGAATGTGTAGACCCCAAATCAATCAGAACATATGAATTTTGAGTACAGATTGAGAGTATACCTGACACAACGGTCTCGGTATTCTGTACATCTCCCGGTACGAGCGAACACTCGGCCTTGCCTCATAGGCTCTTTTCCAGTAGCTTTGGGATTAGTTTTGGTGCAACAGTTGATGCTGCGGCGCTAGCTGCAGCTTTACTATTGCCTTGAGGAGCAGAAGGGCAATCTTTGACCATGTGGCCCACCTTGCCACACCTGTAACAAGTACCTGAAATTTTATAACAAACCCCTTTATGTTTCTTACCAGATTCAGAACAGGGTGGTATGGAACAATTTCCTTGGCTGGAACTGGTCGTTGACTCCGTATTTTGCTTTTTGTTCAAGGGGCTATTTCGACCTTTCTTAAATTTAAAACCCCGTCTCTTACCGCGCCATTCAGTCGCTGGTGTTTCAGTCTGTTTCAGTGCTTCAATGTTTGACTCAGCTATTATTGCTCGGTCAACAACATCCACGTATTTCAGTAACTTCAGAACATTTATTCTATCAAGTATTTCAACATTAAGGCCGCCTTCAAACTTCCTGGCCTTTTTGTAATCGGTATCCACCATGTGTGGTGCATATCTGGCAAGTTCAGTGAATTTCGATTCTTCGTACTCAGCTACGGACATAGTGCCTTGTTTCAGTTGTTCAAATTCAGTCACTTTTCGGTCCCTGACACACTGTGGAAGTATTTCTCAAAGAAGGCTCCTTTAAACTGAGCCCAAGTCATAGCAGTATTGTGTCACGGACAAGCATCCACCACCTCTCCTAGCTCTTCTTGTAAGGTGAAGGTAGCCAGTAGCACTTTGTGTGCTTCAGAACACGGAAGACTTCAAACAATTTCTCGGTCTCTAGGACCCATGCTTCGGCCTTTAACGGTTCAAGGCCTCCTGAAAGGATGGTGGTTTCATTTTGCTGAACTTCTGAGTCAAAGCAATTATGTCATCATTAACATTCTGTTCCGGCTGTACCGGAGGAAGTGGGGGCTGTTGGTTCTGTTGTTGCCTTAAGGCCTCGGTTAGCAGTTCAACTGTTCTTTCTAGCCTTGCCATTCTGGCCTCGGATGACTCAGATTCATCGGCAGTTCTTGCATTGTCCATTTCACTATAGGCAATTATGACAATAATAAACATAGGCAGTTGCATACGTAACATATTAACACATTAGCACATATATTCATGTCGTGGCCACACACACTTTTTCAATGCTCATGCAATGCCCTAATCGCTTTTCTAGGACATCCTATAGCTCATTTGGACATGTGTGGTGCGGTATAACTCGTGGTTTAGTATCGCTCTGATACCGCTCTGTCATGACCCAAACGTGCCCCTATGGGTTTAGCACCGTAACCGGCCAGTAATCTGTGATTACCGAAGGCCTGCTTAACAGTAATAACAGTAATACAGAGTATAGGGGCTGGCGGAAGCCAATACAGTAATAAAAGATGTCCAATGAGCCGTAATAGTCTGTATGCAAAAAGACTTTTCATAACATAATCACGTTCAGAACAAAAAGAGTATGTACATACATCATATACAGACATTCAGGTTAGGGACTAAATCCCTAACATAACAGTACAGTAACAGTCTATACAGTCGTTACAAACAGAAACAGGGAGGGGAAATCTAAAACACCCCAAAGCAGCCTTGGCTTGGCAGCACTTGGAACCTCGCAGTGAGGCACATTGGTTGGCTTGACAAAAAGGGAGTTTAACCCAATACTCCTAGCTCCGATCCGGTGCCTGGACACCTACATATATATATAAACAGTGAGCTAAAGCCCAGTGAATAACAATTGTGTAAAGACTTTAAGAATGAATGTCCTTTCAGTCATTAAACAGTCATATCAGTCATTTAGAAACCATAGCAATTATAAGTGGTATATCCAATAGCAAAATAGTACAGTAGGTCTTAACAGACCGAACAGTCAGTTGATGGCCATCATAACAGTAAACAGTAGTGGTTCCAACCTAGGAACCGACAGAGATCTCTGTGACAGTAACAGTACAGTAACAGTAAGTTGCTATGGATACCACGAGTACAGTTCAACAATAGGACATCATTCATTCAGTAAGAAATATCATTTTAGAAAGCAGTACAGTAGATCATTCATAAAATATTCATGATTGAACATATCTTTACAACATTGTTACTCATAGAGTTCTGGGCTATAGATAAGCTAGTGAGCGTCCTCGGATGCCAACCCTACACAGTTACAGGATGAACACACACTAAGTTACACACTTGGGAAACAATGACTTAGTCCCTAACTTGACTCGGTGTGGTTCTACCTCAATATCCTCATTAAGATGCCTTAAACATGGCCTAGGAATGCCTAGGATGGAAAGAGGATGCAAAGATGTACTTTAAAACACTTTTCAAAATTTTCAGAAAACAGGGGTCTCGCTCGAGCGTGGCTTTCTACGCTCGAGCGGACATGCAAACAAAGGAGCTCCGCTCGAGCGTGACTTCCTTCGCTCGAGCGTACTGTAAGCTATAGAAAAAGTACTGGATGCACAAAAATCACGCTCGATGGGCGCTCGATCCACGCTCGAGCGTGGGACACAGGTCCTCGCTCGAGTGTGGACTCTCTCGCTCGAGCGGACTGTAAACACATGAAAAGTACTGGATACATGCATTTCACGCTCGAGCGCCACTTTCTACGCTCGACCGGACTGCATGTACTCAGAGTGTACGCTCGAGCGTGAAGTCCTACGCTCGAGTGTGGGTCCAAAATCTGGAATTTCCAGATTGAACCTCCAAGCTCAATTTCAACTTTTAAAACATCAAATCTGATCCTTTTGGGCTAATTTTCTGGAAAACACTTTAAAACTCATAATATAACATGTTTTGAAGATCAATTTGCAAAATCAAAGCCCAAAGGTGAGTCAATTAAACACAATTTCAAAGAAAACTTCAAGAACATAATGTGAATGAACATGCATGTGTTCAATTGAAACCAAAGCTTCCAATACGTGATCAAATGAGTCAATTCTTCCAAAACATGCTGAATTCATGGACCAAAGCTAGAATATGGACATGCATGTGAAGATTTCCATGAAACCAACTCAAAACTCAACAATGTAAACATGCATGCATGATTTAAGCTCCAATTCAACTATTAAGCTAATTCATGCCTTAAATCACTAACCTTACCATGAATCATGCAAGAACAACTCAAACTCACAATTAAAAGGGTGAGTCTCCTACCTCAAGTCTCCAATTCCAAGTCTAGAAACCTAATTATGCAATCCTCTCTTCAATTCTTCTAATTTTCCAAACAATTCTTGTTGAAACCAAAGTTCTCCTAACTCTCTCTCTCTCTAGTCGGTTTTGGTCTCTCAAGGATGAGCAAAATGATACAACACATGTAAATCAAGACTATACAATTGGCCTAGCAAAGTCCACTTAATGGCATTTTGGTAATAAAGCCAAACTAATGTAATTTAATCTTATTTAATCTAATTTAATCATACCAAATCAAATTTCAATTAAACATATCATAAAATCGCATAAATTCTAATTAACATGAAACACTAATCAATATCAGATTCGGCCGCCGATAAGGCCTTCAATTTGCAGTTTAAAACATAAAACATGAACAGATCAATTAATAGTCAAACAGATAGAAATGTGTTTAAACTAATACACTTCAATCAATCAGTCAGAATTTCAGTCAATCAGTCACTTAACATGCTTAATCATAGATTAGCACTAATCAGTGGTATTATCAGTAAACAGTGGTGAGGGTTGTCACAATAGGAAACCCATGACTCATGCCAAAGGCCACGTGTCCGTCATCACCAAGATTGTCTCAGTTCAAGAACTTAGGTACGAGAGGGGAAGGTCATGAATTGAGCACCCTCGCTCGCCCGATCAAAGATCAGCCTTTACTAATCATGATATGATTTTTATCGACATTATATGCTATTGTTCCGGTTTATTAGGCTAGCATGTACTATGTGATGCGTGCACAAAAGGTATAGACTTGCTTGCCCGAATTGGAACAATTCAATTTCATGTTTGTTTTTCGAAAAGGGTTTTGATTTTGTCACTTAACAAAGTGGGTTTAAAGTTTGTGAATTTGCCACTTGGCAATATGGGCTTAAACGTACATTCATTGAATTATTCTAATTCACGCAACAAGCCTTCATCCACAGGCATTCTAACATTTTAACAAGCAAGCATTTAGCCTCATGACAAGCATGCTAATCATGGCAGTCACTCACATTCATGAAAGTATGCTAAAGCACAAAAAACTCACCTAGTACTCCAAGCCAAGATAAAACAAAAGAGTTAGAAAAATATGCATGATTCCTAACTATACAAGATGGCTAATGCAACACATGCGATATGCAATTTACTAGGCTCGACTACTAATATGGCAGATGAATCAATTTGATAACATGCGGTTTAAGTACGTATTTAAAGAAGTATTGAAATAACAATGCAGTTAGAATGATGCGCCGAGCCTCGGTGCATGCAATACAAATAAATGGATGCAAACTGTCACGACCCGCTTCTTGTACCCAAGGGTTAAGTATCGTGATGGCCAATAACTGAAGTTACCTCCGTCCAATTCTTGAACAAATTAATAAACGCGAGTGGAAATAATATTCAAGTGAGGGTACCAAAATAATTATTGGAGCTTCTATTTTTATAACAAAATTTATTGACCAAAAAGGCCGATATTTACATATAAACATATCATAAAAGTGCTGTGTATGTCTATTCCGCAGTCTCGCGTCTAAGACTTCCCAAAAGCTGTTTCTGAATTGCATTGTTTCCTGAAAATTGGTAAACAACTATAAGCACATGCTAGAGTGAGAAATATTATACCAAGAGTATAAGGGACACAAAATAACCATGGATAGTTATGTAACTAAAATATTTAAGATAACTTAGTCTGAATAAATAATTATTTAAGTAGCAAAACTGAGATTATGTAAATAAATAACCATAACTACGGTACCGAACAGAACAGAACAGAGGTCACAGGAGTGACAGTCAGAACAGAGGTCCGGATTCAATAGGTGGCTCGTATGGATTATAGAAGTGGCTCCCACAATAGTGTAGCACTTATCTCTGCACAACACTTTGCTCCACACAAGAAATCAGAATGTCAGTGGATCCATGACGGACAGAGGGTCACAAAGTGACCAAATATAAGCCGATGGTTATTTAAGTCCCCCAAGGCGTGGGACTCCTGTGGTGATATTTACAAAATATAATTGTTTATAAGGTCATTGTCAAATATTCTTTAAAATATAAAAAAAACATATCCATGGGTTTCATTTTAACAAATAGAGTTCAGAAATTAAACCACGTAACTGAAATATTAATATAATTTATAACAACTTATAAAACATAACTTGTATAAAATAAATATGGTAAGTCAAAACATATGTAAAATATATTATGGTAACTCAAGGTATAATATAACTCACCTTAATATTGACCCTTACTACTTTCTTCTTATTTTTACTTTCTCTCACGGATATTCCTTCGCTCTCATTTTCCTTTCTATTTCCTTTCCTTTCTTGCTCTCTTATTTTCCTTCTTCTTTTCACCCAGGTTGATCACCTCCTCCCTATTTATAGGGAGGTAAGAGCCACATCCGGTCAACACGTGGCAGCTCAAAGATTTGCTCAGGATTTATACTTATCTTAATAAATATTTAAGATAATTATACTTTGGCCCAGTTTTCTAATATAACTATATAAATAAATTAATCCCTAATTAAATTATACTCTATCGTATACCAACAGAAAATTATTTATTTATTTATTTTACTACCACACCCATTATTATTATTATTATTATTATTATTTATTTATTCTTACTTTTATATTTATTTATTTACTATCTTTAACTTTAATATGGCCTAATTAGTATTATAATTTCATATTTCTGTTAATTTGGCCCCAGATAATAATCCCTAATTAATCTCATATTTGATAATCCAATGCCAAATTAGATTATGTATTTATTATTATTTATTTAATAATATATTATTACATACAACCATAATATAAAATTTAAGGGACAACTTAAATTTTCGGATTGTTACACAAACATGCGATATGCTAATTAAAACGTGAAGCTCTTAATCTAACCATCGTAAGCGGATAAATAAAAAAGAAAAAGACGTGGGGTTGGAAATGCTAAGTTTATTGAGGAAGTTGACCCTAGTGGGAGTTACCCTCGAGAGATAGAGTGGAAGGAATCACGGGATCCGGATACAACACCCATGAATATAGGTGAATTGGTTGTCTTTCAAGATAATCAACCCGATATTCTTGAAAATCAACAAATTCAAGAACTTTTACCACAAGAGGAACAAGTCAACATAGAGCCTGTAGCTCAAGTCCCAATTGAGACTACAGAATTAAGGAGATCCTCACGAGCTAGAAAGTCAGCAATTTCTGGTGATTATTTTGTATACTCAATGGAGTTTGATTTTGACATCGGACCTAAAGATGATCCTATTTCATTTTCCAATGCCATGAATAGGGATGATTCTAAATTATGATAATCAATGCCTTCTCTTTGAGTGAAACCTTAGCTACAAGTCTGGCTTTATATCGTTCGACATTGCCATTTGAGTCTTTCTTGGTCTTATAGACCCATTAACAGCCAACTGCTTTAACTCCTTTAGGCAACTCGACAATTTTCCAAACTTGATTCTTAGCCATAGATTCCAACTCTTCTTGCATGGCATCATACCATAATTTACAACATTAATGCCCTCGCGCAGAAGGGTCCGAATGAATAAACTAGCTAAGCTAAACTACTTAATTAATTATTACAAAACTTGAATAAATTAAATTAACTAACTATTCTAAGCTAATTAATTAAGTACAACAATTAAATAATTTAACTAGGCTAAGCTAATTAAATATTTACAACACAAACTAAGTTAATTAATCAATCTAAACTAATTAAATAAGTACAAAACAAACTAGTTAGCTGCAACTAATTAAGTACAACAAATAAATGACTAAATGCTAAATGCTAATTAAATTGATTAACTAGTCCCAGGAAGCAAGGGAGGTCCATGCATGCTCGATTTCCACCCGAAGAACGTCTACTGTTTTGCTTCCAATTGCCTCTGTTGCACAACCCTTGCACTGGTTTTCCACCTCCAGATCAACTCTTCTCTGCTTCACAAGCATTATGCTCAAAATTCACTGGTGCCCGGCAGGCCAGAACGGCCACCATTGGGGGGTTGCCGTCCAACACTGATGGCCTGCAGGCCAGTAACAGTGGCCGAGCGGCCACTGAAGATGCACTATTCCTTGCTGCAACAGAGAGCAAATAGGGCAAAGAGAGGGTATTCTCACAGGTTGTTTGTACTGTGTATCCCTCTTTATCATCAAATCATCTCAAATGAGTGATACACTTAGCTCTTTAAAACCATCAATTAAGCAACTTCATTGCATGATGGCCAAAGAACCAAGATGTACAAGTTCAATAAATGCACAAACATGACAAAAAACCTTCACCCTATCATGCATGATCAAGGGCAATGGTGACCTTAGAAAATTGGCACATTTCATCACTTTGAGTATGAAATGCCCCAATTTTCTTTATGTTCAAATTAACGTCCGATTTGAACACACCAAAACACAACCAAATACTTATCTTGCACAATTTTAGTTTCTATTTTTATTTACTCATTTTAATTTACCATTCCATTTTTTAACCAATTAAGTCCATTGGTGAGTAAGTCCTCTAAAAGAGAAGGAAGTGTCAAACAATGGGTAGTTTAAGGCAAGAGAGAAGTGTCATGCCGTTGATAATGAACTCTCAAAAGAGGATTAAACTATTAAGTATGGACCTCAATCTCAAGCTTAAACAACCCTAAGGTTGAAACAACCCTCAAAGCAAATAAAGAGTCAAGAAATGAGGGAGGTTGTAGAGAGTATACTTGCCGAAATTAAGCGAGAAAAACACTAAAATATGTAATCAACTCAAACAAGTGGTGTCTAAAGGCCTAAAACACCAAGCTTGTGAGGACACTTACACTAGAAGCATACAAAATAAGACTCAAATGCAATAACCAGCCAAAAACAGAGGCAAAACAGTCCAAAATGGAGCCTAAAACATGCTAGAATTGAGCTACAAAAGGTTAGAAAAATAAGATAACACATAGAGTTAACTAGGTTAGCAAACAAGGCACAAGGAGGGGAGGCTAACCCCTCCGAATTTGGACTCAAAAGATGATTTTTACCACTGAAATTACTCTGAAATTCAGTGTTCAAAAGCCCCAAAAAAGATGGTTGGAAAATGGGAAACAAAGGTGGAAAGACCTCACAAACAAGGAATAAAGAGGGGTGAACCACCCCCTAACCTTAAATGGCCTAAAACCACCAATTTCAACCCACAAAAACAGGGTTTTTTAAAGCTCAAAACAACCCAAAATCAGTGAGAAAAGATAGAAAAACAAGTATGCAAAGTAAGGTAAAAAGGCAAGTATTATACCTCTTGAAGCAAAGATCAACTTTAGGCAACAATTCAAGCCAAAACCACCTTCTAGAGCTCCAAGAAGGCCTCAAGGAATCTCAGCTCAAAGATGATCAACTTTGGTTAAGGAGGTGTAGGCAAAAGTGTGGTGTATGTAGGCTAATGTGCACAAATTTGCAAGAGAGAGAGAAATAAATGTAGAGAGAGAGAGAGAGAGAGATTTTTGCTCCAAAAATTCTAACCCTCAAAAATGAGGGAGGAGACCCCCTATATATAGAAAAACATGCATTTGGCTGAGATATATCCATCCATACACATGTATGAAGATAGAGGCAATTGTGGTAACAGTTGGCACAGCTGTCACCAAAATATCTGAAAATAAGCATTGATGGCCGGCAGGCCACCACCATTGGCCGACAGACCGCCACAAATGGTCAGCAGACACAAGGGGTGGCTGGCAGCCTCAAAAAGTGGTCGGCTAGCCACCAAGGGTTGCAAGCTTAAAGGTTTAGTCCAAAACAAGGCATAGAATGGACAGGGTTTGAAGTCTCAAAGAAAAATGATTCCGCCGAGGACCTTGGGCACGAAAAGGAGCACACACATTCATTATCATCGGGTGTGCAACCAATGACGTCCAAGTCTTGAGGACGGTCAAAAATGGGATGTTTATAGTTGTCCCTCTTTGACAGAACTCGGAAGTCATGAAATGACGTGAGTGAATGTCAAAGCCCAAAGACGACCCATTTTGACCAGGCCGAAGACTTGGACAAACAAACAAGACAGAAAATAAATGGTTATGCTTGTAGGCTGCCTACGTATTCCTTTGCAAGGAATCAAACCAGCGTAGTTCAGGGGCAATGCAAATGATATGCATGCAAAACAGTTTGAAGGTTGGACTTATACGCTTTGCGAAGCCGACCATGTTGAAAACTCATAATCATGCGAGATGATGCATTTAGCAATAACAAATGCGATAAGCAAGAATGAATACAATAAGCAAGATAACAACATATGAATGAGCAGCTTCAAGCTTAAAACCAACACAAGTTTTGATACAAGAGATAAAACACACTCTAACCTTGCCAAAACAAGAGACAGGAAAAGAAAACACCGCTCAGGGTTGCGTTTCACGCATACTGAGAAACTAAGAACAAAATCGCTTGGGGTTGTGTTTCGCACGTCTTGAGAAACTGAAAACCGCCCAAAGCCGCATTTTACGCGTCCTGAGAAACAAGGAAGACCACTTGGGTCTACGTTTCATGCTTCCCAAGACACAACACAAAAATCACTCGGGTTCGTGCTTCGCACGTCCTTAGATAAAACCCGCTTGGGGCCGTGTTTCACACGTCCTGAGAAAAACAACTACTCGGACCCGTGTTTCACACGTCCCTAGATAAAACCCGCCTAAGGCTGCGTTTCACGCGTCCTGAGAAACAACCACTCAGGCGCGTACTTCATACGTCCCGAGGTAAGACCCGCCTAGGGCCGCGTTTCACGTGTCCTGAGAAACAACCACTCGGGCGTGTACTTCATACATCCCGAGGTAAGACCCGCCCAGAGCCACGTTTCACGCGTCCTGAAAAAACAACCACTCGGACATGTACTTTGTACGTCTCGAGGTAAGACTAGTCTAGGGCTGCATTTCACGCGTCCTGAGAAACAACCACTAGGACGCGTACTTCGTATGTCCCGAGGTAAGACTCGTCTAGGGCCGCGTTTCACGCGTCCTAAGAAACAACCACTCGGGCATGTACTTCGTATGTCCCGAGGTAAAACCCATCCAGGGCCACATTTCATATGTCCTGAGAAACAACCAATTGAGCACGTACTTCGTACGTCCCGAGGCAAAACAATAGAGGGGTGTGCGATAGAAGCACAAAAGCGAACAAGTGCGATAGATGCACAAAGTGAACGAACCGTACATATAATATCGTGCATTTCTTCGAATGAACCGTACATACAGTATCGTGCATTTCTTCAAATAAATCGTAAATACAATATCGCGCGTCTGGTCACCTACATATATAATATAAATAGTGAGCGGAACCTCAATGAATAATAACGGAGTAAAGGGATTTAAATGAATGACGTCTAGCACAGATACAACCTCAAATCACTTAATGACAGAAACATAATCATACTCGTTTCGGAAACAGAATCATAGTCATATTCGTATCTTGAGTGGTGTATCTATTAGCATTAAACATATCTCTTTGGTCAAGCTTATTAAGTTCCACATTGGAACTTCCGGTACCAGGTAACATATCTCATACATAAGCCACGGTATTGTCTTCCCCGAGCGAGGGCTTGGACGACGGTATTGTTTCCCCCGGGCGAGGGCCTCATGACCATAAGCCACAATATTATGTCCCCTAGGCGAGTGCCTCTACTAAGGATACCACATAAACATTTCAAAGAAGTGTATCATCATTCAGGTAATCACATAATAGCCTTTTGTATTATTCGAAAACGGTTCATATCATATCATAAAGTTCAAAAAGTATTTCATATCAAACATAGCTTTACTGAGTTATTACTCATAGATAGTTGTACAGATAGCTTGGCAGAAAACCAATGGATTAATCGCTCACGGTGCGTGACCTACACCAATCATAACAGATACATACACTGTAATGTACACTCGAATTGTACGTAACTCAGTTCATTTGCCCTTGTGTGTTTCTATTTCTTATCCTTATTATGGTGCCTTAATCTAAGCCTAGGAATGCCTAGGATGCCATGAGGATGCCAAAAATGCACTTGAAAACACTTAACAAAATTTGCTAAAAACAGGGTCCTCGCTCGAACGCAACTTCTTACGCTCAGCGGACATGCAAAATGTGAGTGGTCGCTCGAGCGGTCTGTAAACCTTGCAAAAGTGCTGGTTGCTTGATTTTTCTGCTTGATGCTCGCTCGGCGCTCGCTCGAGCATGAGAGACATGCCCTCGCTCAAACTTAACTTTTGTTGCTCGAGCAGCTGCAAAACAAAAGAACTTCTAGGAGCATGCATTTCACGCTCGAGCGTACTTCTGGTCGCTCGAGCAGAAATGCTCGCACTCAGAGTGGTCGCTCGAGCATAGATTCCTTCGCTCGAGCGGAAGTGTAAAATTTGGAATTTCCAGATTGCACTCCCAAACTCAAAACTCGAATCTAACCTATCAAAACATAACTCTTGGCCCCAAAACTTGAGAAAAACAAGTTTAAACTTTGAAAACATTAAGAATTAAAGATCATTTCACAAAATCAAGGCCCAAGAGTAAGTCAATTGAGTAAAATCAAACTTGAAAATTATAAAACAACACATGGACTTACATGCAAGCACTTTCTTGACTTCAAAGCTTCCAAAACATGATCACTTGAGGCAAATTAATGGAAAACATGATGAAGTTTCATAATTAAGTTGAGAACATGACATGCATGGAGAATTTACTTGAAATCAACTTTAAAAATTACCATAAAATGCACATACAAGCTCTACTCTTCTTTTTTCCCACTTCCTTAGTTCATTTCATGCACTAATCTTTCATTTTTCTCTGAATTCACAACTTAAATGAGTTAATTACATAATTTAAGGGTTGAATTCCTTACCTACAAGTCTTAATTCTTTAAGTTCTTGAGTGATTCTTTCCAATGACTCAAATTCTAGCTAAGTTTAAGTTGATTCCTCCCAATTCTCTAGCAATCACCCTAGTTGAGCTCAAGTCTTCTCTTTTCTCTCACTCTCTCACGTTTTGAGCTATGAGGAGTATGGAATCAGAGTGCAAAATGTATTAAAGAAGTCAAAGTGGCCTTATATAGGCTCCACTAGGAAGACTTCATTAATAGCTAATCAATTGACATTATTTATCTAATTTAATCGTTCTGAATCGAATTTCAATTGAACCTACCATAATGTTCTAAAAATTCCAAATAACACATATACCAAGTCAATTTCGTGATCGGATGCCAATAAGGTCTTCAATTCGCAAACGGAAACAAATATTTCTACGAGAGACAGATAAAAGTACAATTAATGCAACACACATGCAATTAATTCAGAATTTGACCTTAATAACTTATTAGGCATGTTAAATCATGGATCAACGTTAATCATGGGTCGGAGTTGTTACAGTCTTTCCCTCTTAAAGAGTTTGGTCCTCCAAACTCGAATTACCTTCATTTTGGAAAATACCGGGTCCAAAGGAAACAGTTCAGGGTATCTTTTCATCATATCTTCCTCTATCTTCCAAGTAGCATAGGTTCCTCCATGATTTTGCCAATCGACTTTTACTAATGGAATTTCCTTGTTTCTTAATCTCTTGATTCGGTGGTTATCGATCTGTATTGGCCTCTCTTCGTACATGTAATCATCTTTCAGAAGCACATGAGTCAGTTCTATCACATGGAGCGGATCTCTTAAATAATCTCGAAGCATTGAGACATGAAAAACGTTATGCATGTTTTCCATCACCGGAGGTAAGGCTACTCGATATGTTACCGAATTGATCTTTTTGAGAATTTCATATGGCCCAACATATCTTGGTGCCAACTTGCCTTTCACCCCAAATCGCGTCTGACCTTTCATTGGAGTTACTTTAATGAACACATGATCGCTAACTTCATATTCCCTATCTCTTCTCCGAACATCCGCATAACTCTTTTGACGGCTCTAAGCAGTTCTTAAGCGTTGTAAAATCAATTTCATCTTCTTAGTTGTTTCTTGTACAAGTTTTGGTCCCAACAACGGTCTATCACCTACCTCAGCCCAATAGATCAAAGATCGGCATTTTCTACCATACAATGCTTCGTAAGGAGCCATACTGATACTTGAATGATAGCTGTTATTATATATAAACTCGGCCAACGGTAAGTGGGTTTCCCAACTGCCTTGAAATTCTAGAGCACACATCGGTAATAAGTCTTCCAACATTTGAATGGTCTGTTTAGATTGGCTATCTGTCTGTGGGTGATAAGCACTACTTAGATTCTCTTTAGTTCTCAGAGCTTGTTGTAGACTTTGTCAGAATCTTGAAGTGAACTTAGGATCTCTGTTAGATACGATAGATACTGGCACGCTATGTAATCTCACAATCTCATTAACATACAAGTTAGCCAACTTATCCGCATTATACAACGATTTAACGAATAAGAAATGTGCGGATTTAGTTAAATGATCAACAATAACCCAAATAGAATCCATACCTCGAGAAGAGCGAGGTAGTCCAACAATGAAATTCATAGTAATATGCTCCCATTTCTACTCCGGTATTGGAAACGGCTGAAGTAATCCTGCAGGTCGTTGATGTTCGGCTTTAACTTGTTGGCAGCATTTGGCCACAAAGTCAACAATATTTTTCTTTATTGCAGGCGACCAAAAGTTCTATTTTAAGTCATGATACATCTTTGTATTTCCCGGATGCATGGCAAATTTGAAGTTGTGGGCTTCAGTCATAAGGCGTTTCTTCAAGTTAGAACAGTCTGGCACACAAAGGCGACCTTGAAATTTCAACAGATTGTTCTCAAGTACAAACCCAGGCCTTGGTTTTGAGTCAATTTCATTCACGATCTTTTTCAAAAATTCATCTTGCAGTTGCTTCTTCCTAATTTCTTCAATGATTACAGACTGGGCGGAGATAGCAGCTAAGATTCCGCTTTGTTCTTGTAATACAATCTCATCCTTTTCCAAGTCACATAGTAATTCTTTCTGACCAGTGAGTAAACATGACAAAGTTCCCACTGACTTTCGGCTCAAGGCATCTGCCACAGTATTAGCTTTTCCCGAATGATACATAATCTGCAAATCATAGTCTTTAATCAACTCTAACCATCTTCTCTGTCTCATGTTCAATTCTTTTTGGGTAAAGAAATATTTGAGGCTTTTGTGGTCTGTGTACACTTAACAAGTCACACCATACAGATAATGTCACCAAAATTTCAAAGCAAAAAACACCGCAGCGAATTCAAGGTTATGGGTTAGATAATTTCTTTCACGAGGACGGAGCTGTCGAGAAGCATAAGTGTAGACACCCCGTTTTTGACCGCCCTCAAGACTTGGACATTACTGATGGTTTGCTCGGTGTTGAGAGATGTGCAGGGCACAGGTTCTTTCTTCGACAAGGAGAGAGGCAAACCCTTCAAAATACTTTGTTTAGGGGTTTGGAGTTGAAGAAAAGAGGAGAGGAGGGGAAAAATAGGTTGGAGAAGAAGTTCGCCATGAATCCGGGTAGAAGAAAGTCGAGCGGCTCTCGCTGAATCAGGCTTATTCAATTGCATACTTGGAATTTAGCTATGAGGCCACTACCATTGGAAAGAAGACTTCCGGGGCTTCATTTTTGGTTCAAGACTCCTAGAGCCAAGTCCGGGTGGAGGAGATATGATGGGTTGAAGCTGGGCATCATCCGGTTGGATCGAGTCTGCGCGGCTTCACGGAAAAGGGCATAACTTTTTGCACAGGAGGAATTTTGATGCAAGGTTTGCGCCATTGGAAAGCTAACTTCCGGGGCTTCAATCTGGCCATCCACCAGCACTTTTTGACCTCACCGGCCCCCATCGGCACTCTATTTGTCCGACCGGCCAGAATAAAGTGCAGGTCGGCACTATATTGTGCCGACCGGCAATATATTGTGCCGATGACCTCTTTTATGGCCGACCTGACCCTTTTGACCCTCCCAGACATGGTGCATGCCAGCTGTGCCAGCTGGGATGCACAGAACCAGCTCCACGTGCATATATGTGGCTATTTTGCACCCTTTTGCACCTTTGAACCCCCAAAAGCTTCTAGAAGCTTGAACCCTTTGGCCAAGCTTCTTGGAGAAGCTTGGCCAGCTGTTTTAGCTTCCTCTAGAAGCCACAAACCCTTTGCACCCTTTGCCCCTTTCATTTGGCTTCTTGGAGAAGCCAAGAACCTTTGCCTTTGCCTATTTAAGGAGCACTCCTCCTCCATTGTTAAAGGTTAGAGATTCTTAAGCAAAAAACCAGAGATATAGATACATATCTGATATAGATACATATATCCCTCCATCTCTCACTATATCTCTCTCATTCAACCTCCAAACACCCTTGTTCTTGGGCCATTCCTTCACCAACCCATAGCACAACACCACCACTTCCATTTCCAGAATTTGGGAGGTCATTTGCAGAGCTTAGGAGCACCAAAACTTGGTCCAAGAGGTGCTGGTTTGTTGGTCTACAAGGGTAAGCACACTTTTCCCCAAAACTAGCATTTTCTTGGTTCATATCTAAGCCATAGTTGCATGTATTTTTGAGCTTCGATGTAAACTACAAAGAGGCTTATTTTGAGCCCTTCTTCAACATTGAAGAAGGGCTCAACACTGTTTGGGACCTCCATGCATGACTAACTTCAATACCCTCTTTGGTCCCTATTTTTTTGCATGTTTCTTTAGCCTACCATGCTTCTGTTTTTGGGCCTTCGACAGGCCTGAAAACTGTCTTATTTTGTCCCCCTATACATGTCTCATGAAGGGTCTTTGGCTGTTTGGTGCACCCTTTTGGTACTTCATGTTATACCCCTTTGTGGGCCTTAATCTTGCATTGCATTTTGAGCATGTTTGTATATTGATTTGGGGCTTGTCATCTACTGTGGGTAGTCATATTTTTGGTCCCTCATCAGTATTGTAGAAGGGTATTTTTCAGTTTGGTGCATGCTTAGCATACCTACCATGTGATGCCTTGTAATTGCCTTAATATGCCTTAGGTTGTTAGCCTTTGTTCGAGCATGTTTTAGGCTTAGATTTGTGAAGCTTTTGTGCTTATTTTGCCATGATTTAGGTCTTTCTTAAGTTGTTTGAGTCGATCCTAGCATGCATTATATAGCCTCTTTGCATTTTGTGGCTTGTATGCTTCAAGTATGTGAATGTGTGAGCATTGTTGCATGCTTTGTTGATTTATTTAGTTGGTTTGGAACCTCCTATAACATGATTTCAGAGCTTACGTTGCATGCTATATGTCCATACTTAGCCTCTTTAAGTGTGCTTAAGAGTTGCCTTGTTTATGCTTAAGGTGTTGGACCATGATTGCATGCATGTGTGTGTGCATTTTGTGCCTTCATTTCCATGATTATGGCCGCTGATTTTGGCATGCTTGCGAGTTACCCATGTTAGTTTAAGCCATTGTTGCATGTTGTTGCATTCCATGTTTGTTTACATGTTTAGGTTGCGCGCCTAGCATACATTGCTCATTTGCATGTTCATGTTGCATACTTAGCCGCCATGCTTAGGTTGTATTTCATTGAGCATGCATCCCTTGCCTCTTGACCAATCATGATAGGGGTTGGGGGCCCTTGGATTTGTTTTGTGCTTATGTTTCATTTGATATCAAAATTGCTAACTTGGCTTTCGGGCCATCATGCATTGAAATGCGTGATTGATGGCCCGGGGGTCGAGGGCCATGCTCCCTTGAGTCCATTGCATGATAGGGAGTGTGTCCGTGCATACATTTGTCCTAAAATCCCATACCTTGCACTGCTGGTCTGCTGTTGCTGTCAAAAACTGTCTCCTGCAGGAATTTATTACCGGCCGGCAATATTTTGTGCCGACCGACACACTTTTTGTGCCGACAACTTCAGAAGCAGCCGATGGACACATACTATAGCCGGTGGATATTTGCTTCAGCCGGTGATGTTCTGAGGTACTCAGGGGATCTGTCCCAGGACTTTGGCAATTTTTCAGAGAAGTAAGACAGTAAAACAGAGGCAGCAGTGGCACGGTGTGGATTTTCGGGCAAGGCGGGCTGAAGCATGCATCATTCGCGCATCCCGAGGCGGAGGCTGTGGCCATCTCTTCTTTGCATTTAATTTAATTAGATTAGAGGTCTTGTAATAATTTATTCGTTTATTTTTCTTGGACTGTATTATTATTTTGGTCCCTCCGAGTGAGGGCGAATCTGTAATAAGTGTGTGTGAGTGGTGTGCATGTCTTCCAACTCCCACTTCTTTCTCCCTTTTATTTACCTGCTTATGATGGTAGATTAGGGCATATTTAAAATTAGCATACCTTATGCAATGCATGCGTGCATCCATGCATTTGTCGACATGCATCGGGCTCGGTACATCATACAAACTGCATTGTATTTCAAATCTAACTTGAATACGTGTTACTCGTGCATTTCACATGCCATCTTTAGGGTTAGCCGAGCCTACTCTAAATTGCATCTTCGCCTGTGTTGCATTAGCCATTTAACATGAACTAGGTCATGCATGTTTGCTAACTAGTTTCTTGTTTTGGCACGGAGTACGATGTAAGTATTTATGCTTTAGCATATCGCATGCGTGTGAATGTTGACATGACAGCATGATTACCATGTGGCTAAATGCTTATATGAGATAAACTGTTTGAATGCCTGTGGGTGGAGGTTGGATTGCTTGAGTTGGAATAACTCATTGAAATCCGTATTTTAGCCTACTTGCGAGTAGCAATTTCAAACTGTTTTCCAAACAAACGGATATGCAATGCTTGTTTCCAAATTAGGCAATCTAGTCTATACTTGTTTGCTGTGCGCATCACATAGTAATTCTAGGCTAATAACCGGTATAAGAGCATGTAATGTTTTCAAAATCAGATATCACGGTTAGTAGAGGCTGGTCTTCGGACCGGGCGAAAGGGGGTGCTCATAGCTGACCTTCCCCGATCGTACCCAAGCTCCCGAGCCAAGACAACTTTGGTGATGACGGACACGTGGCCTTCGGCACCGAGTCAGGGTTTCCTAAATTTCCCATTTTAAAAAATATTTAGGTGGCGACTCTGTATCTGGCAAAGCAGTCCATGTTTGGCACTTCTTTTCAAAAATCTGTTTTCTCAAACGATTTGCCAGAGTTGGACTCTTTGGTTCAGATTAAGAACCGTAACACAAAATTGAGTCCGAACTGTAACCCGTGAGTTCCCCCGCGGGCCTGTTACAATAAGCAATCACCTTACCATTTTGCATTAATACACAACCTAAACCTTTGTTGGATGCATCATTGTAAATCTGAAACCCATCAGTACCATTAGGCAGATTTAAAATCGGTGCAGTCACTAATCTAGTCTTTAACTCTTGGAAGGCAGACTCTTTTTGGTCGTTCCAATCAAATGAGACATTTTTTTGGGTTAACTGAGTCAATGGCATAGCAAGTTTTGAGAAGTCCTTCACAAATCTTCTGTAGTAACCTGCAAGTCCTAGAAAACTTCTAACTTTTGACACATTTGTCGGTTTAGGCTAGTTCACAATAGCTTCAATTTTCTGAGGGTCAACGAAGACGCCGTCCTTGTTAATTACATGTCCCAAAAATGCCACGCTGTCAAGCCAAAATTCACATTTGGATAATTTTGCATACAACTTTCTTTCTCTCAAAATCTGTAAGGCAATTCGTAAATGTTTCTCATGTTCTTCCCTGCTTCTGGAGTAAATCAGTATATTATCAATAAAGACAACAATAAATTCATCCAGAAATTGTTTGAACACCCTATTCATTAAATCCATGAACGCTGCAGGTGCATTAGTTACCCCAAATGGCATTACCAAAAATTCATAGTGCCCATATCTAGTTCTGAATGCAGTCTTCTCTACATCTTCTGCCTTAACTTTCAATTGATGGTACCCAGACCTAAGGTCTATCTTAGAGAACACTTGTGCTCCCTGTAGTTAATCAAACAAGTCATCTATTCGGGTTAGGAGATATTTGTTCTTGACAGTTACCTTGTTCAATTCCCAATAATCTATACATAACCTCAAAGATCCATCTTTCTTCTTAATAAATAAGATTGGAGCGCCCCAAGGTGAAGTGTTCGGACGGATGAATTTCTTATCTAACAGTTCTTGAAGTTGGATTTTCAATTCTTTCAATTCTGAGGTTGACATTCTATAGGGAGTCTTGGAAATAGGTTGTGTTCTAGGTACTACGTTAATTGTAAACTCAATTTCCCTATCAATTAAGTCCCTGGGCAAGTCATTCGGAAACACATCAGGAAATTCGCAAACAACAGGAATAGTTTCCATATTAGCACTATCAAATGATACAGTCAGGATACAACACAAGTAGCCCCTACATCCCTTCCTAAGTAATTTAATAGCTTTCATGGCCGAAATCAAGTATGGGGGAAGAACTACCCTATTCCCAACAAACACGAACTCTGGTAACCCGAGTGGACGAAATATAACAGATTTATTCACACAGTCAATATATGCATAGTACTTTGTTAACCAGTCCATGCCCAAAATGCAGTCAAAATGTTCAATTCCCAAAGGCAGTAAGTCAACATATAATGTCATGCCATTGATCACAATGTCACATGCTGGATACATATATGCACATACTGTAGAACCCCCAGATGGCGTAGATATAGATAATAAATAATTCATGGATTCTAAGGGTCTAGTTAATTTCCGAGAATAGACATGTGACACAAATGAGTGCGTAGAACCAGAAATTATCAAGACATATGCATTTTGCGCACAAATAGAAATTATACCTGACACCACAGACTCAGTGTTCTGCACATCTCGGGCACTAGTGTGAACACCCTTCCTTGTCTCAACATTTCATTCCCAATGTTACCTCTGACATTAGTTCTAGTATTCGACCTAGCTACCGAAGCAGTCCCTGCTGAACTTGTTGCGGAATGATTGGCGTTATCGAGCCCAAATGGACAATCTTTTATCATATGGCCAACTTTACCACACCGGTAACAGGCACCAAATGCATGGTGACACACCACCCTATGCTTTCTTCCACAATCAAGACAGTTTGGAATAGAGCCACTACTCTGACTAGAGTTGCTGGAAGATCCCGTATTCTATTTCTTATTCATAGCAAATGAATGACCCTTTTTGAAATTGAACCTGGATCTTTTACCTTTCCATTCTGTGGTTGGTGCTTTGGCTTGTTTTAATGCTGCCAAGGTGGCTTCTGCCATTATTGCTCTATCTAGAACTTCCACATAGGTAGGCAGCTTCAAGATGCCTACTCGGTCAAACACTTCCAAATCCAAGTTGCCTTCAAATTTTCGTGCTTTTTTGTATTCAGTATCTACCATGTGTGGCGCAAACCGAGCCACCTCAGTGAATTTGGCTTTATACTTAGCCACGGACATCCTACCCTACTTGAGTTCTTGAAATTCTGACACTTTCTGATCCCTGAAGCATTGAGGGAAGTACTTGTTGTAGAATATCTCATTGAATTGAGCCCATGTCATATCTCCATTGTTATTTTGGACCAACAGCCACCATCTCAGGGCTTTGTCCTTTAGGATGTAAGTGGCCAAGAGTACTTTCTGAGTTGCGGAGCATGAAAACACTTCAAATAAGTTTTCCATCTCTAGCAACCAGGTTTCTGCCTTTAATGGTTCAATGCCACCCAAGAAGGTTGGCGGTTTCATTTTCATAAATTTTTGAGTCAAATTGATGATGTCATTATTGTCCAGTTCAACTAGCACTGGCGGAGGCAGAGGTGGCAAAGGTTATTGTCCTCGTTGCTGCGTTATGGCTTCAGTCAAGGCCGCAAGCATCTGTTTTATTCTGTTCATTCGGGCTTTAGAAGATTCACTTGTATCATTTCCCCTTGCATTGTCCATGTTGCTATAGAAATACCAAGTAATAATAAACATAGGATTAACCCTGTTAATTTCTTTTAATTTTATTTGTCCAGATTCAATTTCAGTTTTCATATTTACAAACATTAGTATGCAGATGAAATGTCCCTAAGTCTTTTCTAGGACATCCTATAGCTCGTATGGACTCGTGTGTGCGGTATAACACATGTTCTGATACCACTCTGTCACGACCCAAACCCGCCCTTATAGGTTTAGCATCGTAACCGGCCAGTAATCTTTGGATTACCAAAGGCCTCTATACAAAATAACATATAATTAGGGGTTGCAGAAGCAAATATATAAAATATACATAGTTTATTTAGCTGTGAAGACATACATGGGACAGATAATCTTAAACTTTTACAAACTTATGAGTGACATCAAAAGATACAGTATTTACATGTCACTCTATGTACATATTAACAAAAATCTTGACCGTAAATCAAAAGAGACAATGCCTATTACATTCACAAAAACAGCCACTAAACTTGATTTAATCTGGAACCTCCTTGGGGAGGCACAAAGGTGGCTGACAAAGCGGAATTTCAGGCCATCAACTTTAAGTCTGGTCGCGCGCCTAGTCACCTAAATACATAATATAAATAGTGAGCAGAAGCCTAGTGAATAATAACGGAGTAAAAGGGTTTAAATGAATGATGTCCAGCACAGATATAACCTAAAATCACTTAATGAATAGAAACAGAATCATACTCGTTTCAGAAACAGAATCATAGTCATATTCGTAGCTTGAGTGGTGTATCCATTAGCATTAAACATGTCTCTTTGGTCAAGCTTATTAAGTTCTACAGTGGAACCTCCGGTACTCGGTAACATATCTCATACATGAGTCACGGTATTGTCTCCCCTGGGCGAGGGCCTGGACCACGGTATTGTTTCCTCCGGGCGAGGGCCTCATGACCATAAGCCACAGTATTATGTCCTCTGGGCGAGGGCCTCTGCTAAGGATACCACATAAACATTTCAAAGAAGTGAATCATCATTCATGTAGTCACGTAATAGCCTTTTGTATTATTTGAAAACTGTTCATATCATATCATAAAGTTCAGAAAGTATTTCATATCAAACATAGCTTTACTGAGTTATTACTCACATATAGTTGTACAGATAGTTTGGCAGCAAACCAATGAATCAACCGCTCATGGCGCGTGACCTACACCAATCATAATAGATACATACACTGTAATGCATACTCGAATTGTACGTAACTCAATTCATTTGCCCTTGTGTGTTTCTACTTCTTATCTTTATTATGGTGTCTTAATCTAAGCCTAGGAATGCTAAGGATGCCATGAGGATGCCAAAAATGCACTTGAAAACACTTAACAAAATTTGCTGAAAATAGGGTCCTCGCTCGAACGCAACTTCCTACGCTCGAGTGGACATGCAAAATGTGAGTGGTCGCTCGAGCGCAAGATCTGTCGCTCGAGCGGCTTGTAAACCCTTGCAAAAGTGCTGGTTACTTGATTTTTCCGCTTGATGCTCGCTCGAGCGTGAGAGACATGCCCTCGCTCGAGCGTAACTTTTGTTGCTCGAGCGGTCTGCAAAACAAAAGAACTTCTGGGAGCATGCATTTCACACTCGAGCATACTTTTGGTCGCTCGAGTGGAAATGCTTGCACTCAGAGTGGTCGCTTGAGTGTAGATTCTTTCGTTTGAACGGAAGTGCAAAATCTGGAATTTCTAGATTGCATTCCCAAGCTCAAAACTCGAATCTAACTCATCAAAACACAACTCTTGGCCCCAAAACTTGAGAAAACAAGTTTAAACTTTGAAAACATTAAGAATTAAAGATCATTTCACAAAATCAAGGCCCAAGAGTAAGTTAATTGGGTAAAATCAAACTTGAAACTTATAAAACAACACATTGACTTACATGCAAGCACTTTCTTGACTTCAAAGCTTCCAAAACATGATCAATTGAGGCAAATTGATAGAAAACATGATGAAATTTCATAATTAAGTTTTGAACATGACATGCATGAAAAATTTACTTAAAATCAACTTTAAAAATTACCATAAAATGCACATGCAAGCTCTACTCTTCTTCTTTCCCACTTCCTTAGTTCATTTCATGCACTAATCTTTCATTTTTATCTTACAGCTTAAATGAGTTAATTACATAATTCAAGGGTTGAATTCCTTACCTACAAGTCTCAATTCTTTGAGTTCTTGAGTGATTCTTTCCAATGACTCAAATTCTAGCTAAGTTTAAGTCAATTCCTCCAAATTCTCTAGCAATCACCCTAGTTGAGCTCAAGTCTTCTCTTTTCTCTCCTTCTCTCACGTTTCGAGCTATGAGGAGTATGGAATCAGAGTGCAAAATGTATTAAGGAAGTCAAAGTGGCCTTATATAGGCTCCACTAGGAAGACTTCATTAATAGCTAATCAATTGACATTATTTATCTAATTTAATCGTTCTGAATCGAATTTCAATTGAACCTACCATAATGTTCTAAAAATTCCAAATAACACATATACCAAGTCAATTTCGTGATCGGATGCCGATAATGCCTTCAATTCGCAAACCGAAACGAAAACGGAAATAGATATTTCTACGAGAGACAGATAAAAGTACAATTAATGCAACACACATGCAATTAATTCAGAATTTGATCTCAATAACTTATTAGGCACATTAAATCATGGATCAACGTTAATCATGGGTCGGGGTTGTTACAAGTAGGCTATTTTAGTTTTTGGCTATTTTAGTAGGCTAAAATTTTTGTGTCTGGGAAGATGATTAGATTTTTTTATAGTTAGATGTGATGTTTATGAGAGAAAAAGTGAAATGATTATGGGCTTGATATGACATTTTGTTTTATTAGCTATGTTATCCTATTCTATATTTCTGTGAATTTTTACCTAAAAGATGCTACAATTTTTCTTGCCAAACACCCCTATTTTGTTAAGATGTTTTTACTAGGTCTTGCGCTCACTTTTAGTGGATTGTACAGGAAAGGATGTGGTGATCCCGCCTAGTTAAAGGTGTGGAGCGTTTAGAGGGCAATGGGCTCTCTTTCTTTTTGTGAATTTTTGGCAAGCCAAAGGCTAAATGTATTTGGGTTTGATAACCTTTTGTGTGTAACCAGGTCAAAGCCTTGGAAATTTGTAGTCTTTGAGCATATATTTTGTTGTTATTTATTTTATTGTTGCACATGTTATAGATTCACCCTTTTAGGAGATTGAATATATATTACATGTGAACACTTTTGTATATCTCTCATATGAAATGAAATACTATTTGAGGGAAATTGATCAATCAAGATGGAATCAAGTATCGGTTAGAATCATCATGTCTAATTTATGTCCATTATTTGGGGCCGTTACAGGAGAAATGTGGCAGATCCTCATATTCTTGCTTTCTCTAAATCCTCATAATTTTGGAACAGTGTTGGCGACAGCTCCAACACTTCGTTAATGATGGCGGGCAACAGAGTTTAGAGGAGGGAGAGAGAGAGAGAGAGAGAGAGAGAGAGAGAGAGAGGGGCAAGGATATGCTATTTTTTTATTTTTTTTATTTGACTCATTATGCAAAAATGGCTTGGATTTGGATTTGGATTACCAGAAATGTCTAGATCTGGATTTGGATCTGGGTTTGAGAGTGAGAGAGACGTGTGTATCTATTTTTTGTTTTTGTTGTTGTTGTTGTTGTTGTCATCGATCTGTAAAGATTTTTTGTTGAACAAGTCTGTAATTTTTGCATTGATAATAAAATGATAGATTGTATAGATAGTGATATGATCACACAAACAAACACATTGAGGGCTCTAATTTGCACAAATAACAAAAATAGATTGGATCACTACTTGGAAAACAATTTGAACAAATCACTCCAAAAGGCTTAGATATTGAACAGATAGGTTGAGATACAATCAACCAGATAAGCGAAAAAATTGAATATATAATAAAATTTGGACAAATATATTTAAACAGATAAGCAAAAAAAATTGAACAAATAATAAATTTTGGATAGATATTTGAACAGATAAGGGAAAAAAATTGAACAGATAGTTAAAAAATGAAATAGATAAAAAATTAGTTGAACAGATGGTCAAAAAAATTCAACAGATAGATAAGGAATAAAATATCCTGAAAAACAACAAAAGCACTTACCTCTCATAATAAATAAAAAAAAAAAAATTTACTAGATCTAATGCCTTACACAATTGCCATATTGAATTTTTCAACAATTTTCTCTATAAAATACACTTAGTTTATCTTTCTCAAAAAAAAAATAAAAAAAAAAAAAATAAATAAATTGACCAACAAATTAAATTTTTTTCCAACTCAAATCCTTATATCTTAATAGAGAAATAAATCACCCCTCTATATTTAATAGGATTTTTTTTTTTTAATAACACATAACATTATATTGATTTTTACAGAGTGAGTAATTAATCATATTTAATCATATATTTTAACATAATTATACTAGGTTGTTTTGAAAAAAAAAATCGTAACACTTTGACTCACGACATACATTTTTATCTTCCACAATAGTTTTGCTGACAAGTAATGTTACATAAATTAATAAATTTTTTTACTTATCCAAACTATAATTTAAAAAAAAAAAATCCATACCTACATCACATTATTTAGAAAAAATACTCATACATAGGTTATAATTTTTAATTTCTTATTAATTAATCATCTTCCACTAATTATCATACATCTTTTCCTCTAATCATTCGATATAAAATCATAAATTTTAATATTTTCACCCATCCCAATAACTTAAATCAACACTAAACTTCGAGGAACAACCAATAACCATTCGTGCAAGCCTGGTTCATTCAATAGTCGGGTTTAAAGCGCGGCTGGATGGGTCAGCCACCAATGACCACCTTACTAGTACACGAGGCCTTCTCTAATTAGACAGAGGCACTTCCATGCAGATGTTTTAAAATGGACCTTCCCTAACTATGCCACCCTCCTGGCCCGTTTATTTTGGGTGTAATAGATGGGAGGAGATTAGGGTGAAAGTCGAGTTATTTTAGTATTGTGTTTGTTTATAGGGTTAGAGAAGGGATTAGGATGGATGAGGAGATATAGATGGAGGTTGGAAGGGGGATTGTGATGGAGGAGATGGAGGTGGTATTAGAAAAATAGTGAGAGGATTATAAATTTTTTATTTTTTTATTTTTATATATTGGGAATTTTTTTTTAAATATTAATGTTTAATTTTTTATATTTTTATTTGTTTTATTATTTTATATAAAAATAATTTAACATTTCTACACTAACAACTATCATCAAAACAAACATAATTTTACTTAATCCCTTCACTATGAATCCCCTCCATTCTACCTCTAAAAACAAACGGGACACTAAAGCATTCCCCCGTTAGCTTACTTTTCAAACTACATATTTTTAAGGGTAAATTATATTTTGCCTCCTAAAGTTGTACCTATTTTTTATTTTGGTTTTTTTAAAATTTGATTTTTTATATTTTAATTTTTTCTGTTTGTAATTATTCTCACTTTAGCCCTTTAAACTTGATTTTTTCTATTTTGACCGTTCATGTTTACAATCTTTCTCACTTTACTCCTAAACTAACTTCTATAAAAAAAAATAACAAAATCTGTTACGTCACCAATACATCAGCTCCATGTGTGATGTAAAAATTTACTAAAGATACAAAAAATAAAAAAATTTGGATTTTTGTTAGTCTTTAGTAAACTATTTTTTCAAAGTTATTCATAAATATTATTATATTATAGAACCATCTAGATGAAATACACTTAAAAAAATAAAAACAAATTTAACCAAAAAAAAAAGTTTACTAAATATGAAAAAAATGAAAATACACTAACTAAAACACCTTATTATTATTTATGAAATAAAAAAGTTTACTATCTGTTTTTTTAATTAGACAAAGGCCTTGAGACGCAAATGTTTTAAAAATTTATTTTGAAAAGATGGTTACAGCTTTTAACCCATTTTATGTTACATCATCTTTCACATTTTTTACACATTTAAAAAAAAAATAAAAAAAAATTCACTTTTAACTATCTTACTAAAACAACCCAAAGTGCACCTTCGCCACTTTGCAACTCGCTCCAAATTATTCCCCATTTAGCTTACTTTTCAAACTATATCTTTAAGGATTTGGCTTCGCTCCAGTCCGTAATCGGACTAGAAGGTGTTGTTGGGCTTGTGGGGGGCCACCACAGGTCTTGAGATGCAAATGTTTTAAAGGGCTATTTTGAAAAGATGGTTACAGTTTTTAACCCATTTTATGTCACACCATCTCTAACATTTTTTACATATTTTTTATAAAAAAAAATCAAAAAATTAACTTTTAACTATCTTCTTAAAACAACATAAAATGCACATTCGTCACTATGCAACTCGCTCCAAGTTATTCTACATTTAGCTTACTTTTCAAACTATATATTTTTAAGGTTTGGTTTCCCTTCATCTGTGATCAGACTAGAGAGTGCTATTGGGCCCCGTGGAGGCCCACCACAGGTCCCTTTTTGATAATATGAATCGTTCAATGTGTATAACTCGTCGAGTACTATGTACTTATAAAAAATCATGTTGATCGATATTGATAGTTACGTGATCAAATCAATTTTGTATAAAAAAATAGATTGTGAAAAAATAAACGGTTCACAAAAATCTAATTCGAAGAAATCTGATTTGATGAAATAGCTATCAATATTCGATCATTATAGTTTTTTACGAGCATACAATATTTGACAAGTTTTACACATTGAACAATTTGGATTATCAAAACGAAACACGTAATGGACCCCTCTACAAGCCCAACAACACTCTCCAGTCTGATCATAGATTGGAGGAAAGTCAATCCCTATTTTTATAATTTACAAATCTAAAAAAAAACACTATATTTTTAAGGGTAAATTATATTGACACCCATTGAGATTTGGTCAAATTACTACCCATCCCTAACATTTTGAAAATTACATTCCCACCCTTGTGGTTAATAGTTTTATTTCACAAACCCCCTTACTTATATAAAAGGTAACAATTTATAATAGAAAAATAGAGGAAATTACATTAAAAAAAAAAGTAAAAGAAAGGAAAAAAAAAAGAGAAAATAAAACAAAGCAAAGCAAAGTAAAAAAAGAGAGAGTGGATGAGTTCAATATTTTCATTCCGTCTAAATAATTACAATGACAAAGAGAGTTAGTGTAATTTTCAAACGTTAGGGATAATATGTATTAAACGCAAACTTCTGAGATGTAAGTGTAATTTACCCCATTTTTAATTACTGAAAGAAATTAATATTCAATTATTCCCTCTCCGGTCTCCACCCTTCTTTTCAAAGCTCTCTCACGCCGGATCGCTGAACCACTACACGAAAACACACCCACACAACAGTTTCTTTCTGCATCTTCTCAAAACCCTAGAATTCATCAATGGCGAGAAGAGCATCACCACTCCTAAAACGACTCCTCCAATATTCTTCCGACAATCAAGTCCACCTAGGGTTGCCTTCAAGGTTCGGCCCTACCCGATCCGTCACCTACATGCCCCGACCCGGCGACGGCTCTCCTCGCCAGGTCACCCTCATCCCCGGCGACGGCATCGGCCCTCTCGTCACCGGCGCCGTCGTCCAGGTCATGGAGGCGATGCACGCTCCGGTGTACTTTGAGAGGTACGAGGTTCACGGCGACATGAAGAAAGTCCCTCAGGAAGTGCTCGATTCGATCAAGAAGAACAAGGTGTGTCTTAAAGGAGGTTTGATCACTCCTGTTGGTGGAGGTGTGAGCTCGTTGAATGTTCAGCTCAGGAAGGAGCTCGATCTCTATGCTTCGCTCGTGCATTGCTTCAATTTGCCTGGACTGCCGACGAGGCACGAAAACGTTGATATCGTCGTGATTCGGGAGAATACCGAAGGGGAGTATTCGGGCCTCGAGCACGAGGTCGTTCCCGGCGTCGTGGAAAGTCTCAAGGTATCGTTTTTATTGTGTTTGGTTGATACTTTCGTGCTGAATTTCGATTGAATGAGCGATCTTGATGGGCTTGTGATTGGTTGATTGGGAATTGTATGGTTTTTGAGGGTTTGGTTGTATAATTTTGAAATGAGATGGTAAAAACTGCACACAAAAGAACATAAATGAACATGGAATTTGACTTAATGGTAGATGCATTGCATACTCCTGTTGTGTCATACTATGGATTGGTTAAGTTCAGAATTGGCTTATTTGTCCGGTGGACATTACTTTCTATTGGAACCTGTCAATATTGCTTACATATTGCACACTCTGTCTTGGTATCTATCTGTTAAATGAGTGATTTGACTATGTGTTAGTTTGGGATGTGGGTTCGCTTTTTGGCTATTTTAGCTTGGGCTAAAAAGTCTCGTTTATGATGAGTTCTTTGATTTTTGTGAGAGAAAAATAAAATGATTATGGTTTGGAAGTAACATTTTGTCTTATTGGCTTTTTAGTCTATCTTGTCTTTTTGTAGTTATTTTAGCTCAAACCATTTATGCCAAACGAAGCCTATGACTATGCCGAAGATAGCATCTGGAAATGCTGGTGTCTGATGATCTCCAACCCTTCACCAATTTTTGCATCTAATTTGAGGAAAAAACTTGATTTGATATGAACTATTACAATCATTTCATCAAAATATTTTTAAAATCTTTTCCTCTTATCTCAATTTTCCCTTTTCATCAAATTCAAAATTAATGAAGGATTTGATAAGTTCTCAATTTGATGAAAAAATGATTCTTTCTTGATTTGATGAACATTTGATAAAAGGATTGGAGATAATTTTTAGCATTTTTTCATCAAATTTAAATTTGATGAGAGAAAAAGTGAAGGATTGGATGTCAAAGTAAGAAGTACCCTAATTGTACCACATTTAGAGTATGTGGTGTATCACGTTCCCATTCTACTTCCTCGTACTAACATGATCTGCGTTCTTGGTAACATTCAACATGTGTTGGGAAGTATCTGATGTGTATTAGTGTTCGACATGGACACACTACCTTATTAGAAGTGTCCGTCCTTCTTAGGGTTTAAGCTATAATGGATTGTCAACCTTCTATTTATTCTTGGAGAGAACAACCATAAATGTAGTGAAATTACTGATTTAATTGATGTTTGTTTTGTGCATGAGGCAAGTTCATGTTTGGCTTAATGCAGCCATGTCCATTCAGAGGTACTTTTTTAAACTGCGAAATGAGAATCATTTATGTTTGTGTCATTTTAACTTGTTTCTTGATGAGCTACATTTTGTTTCCTATGATCACATCTTTTTCCTGAAAGACATAGGGAGTTTCCATAATTTACTTCCTTTTATTTTATGCTTCAGAAGTATATATTGTCTGATACCACTCCTTGATAGGTGATTACAAAGTTTTGCTCAGAACGCATTGCACAATATGCTTTCGAGTATGCGTACTTAAACAACAGAAAGAAAGTCACTGCTGTGCATAAAGCAAACATCATGAAGCTTGCAGATGGTCTATTCTTGGAATCTTGTCGGGAGGTTGCAATTAAATATCCAGGAATCAAGTACAATGAAATTATCGTGGACAACTGCTGCATGCAACTTGTTTCAAAGCCTGAGCAATTTGATGTCATGGTAAGTTAGGTAGTTGAATTTAGTTTTCTTAGTTACTACATGTTCTTATTTAGTTCTGACTTTTTAACTATCTGTAGAGGATATTTGCATCTTGGCACTCTAGAGGTTTGTGGAGTTTGCAAACTTGATACATAAATAACAAATGTGTTTTGATGGAATACCGCATCCATATAAACATTAGTCTTATCAGTTATTTTGAACTTGGCTTTTTGATTTTTTTATGAGATGAAAAAAGTTAGTGTGTTTGAAATAATTTTTTAGTTGAATAGATGGTTGTGAGGGAAGAAGTGATTGATTGATGTGTAAGATGCGACATTTAGGTTTTTTGGCTTTTTTGTGGCCTTTTGACTATTTTAGCCAAAAAGCTTCTCCCCAAACGAGGCATGAATGTCTTCCCTTGTACATACTTTTTTTCATTTTCTCTTTCTTTCTTCCATCATCTTCTTTAAAGTTTTTGAACTAAAGTTTCCTTCTTAGTTGTACGAAGTAGGGCGCACAATGGAGACACATAGAAAGAAGGGTCTAAGGTTGGGAGCACCTAGGAGAGCAATTATGCAATATATATACATATAATATAAATATATTGCAAGAAATATTTTTGTTTTTTTGTTGTAATATTTATGTTAAATGTATACATTTCTTGTCTGTTAAACATAAAAATAATAAATTATCATTGCAAACCTCACTGTTTATCTCTCATAATATATGGTTTTACTCCTATCTGTAAGTGGAAAGCCAAAATCTAAGATACACATTTATTCTCTACAGGTTTTCTTTTACTTTGGTATTGTTTTTAATTGGGATTCATATGTTTGAGTGGTTCCATTCTAGTTGAACCCCAATTCTATCTCGGTGAGCTTGAGATTTTGATAAGATTTCGATTTTGAATTGTGAAATCATAGTTTTGGAGTGAAAACATTACCTCCAATAGAAATTTTGTTAGAATGTGTCTCATGTCGCCTTGAGTTGCCCATCTGTATTGGTTATAAGGCTCCAATTTCCCTCTCGGTAATACCTGGGTTTTAAGCAGAAATGTGGGTTGGGGTTTTCAATTTGGTATCAAAGCTTGGTTGGGCCTGTGATTGGTGTGCCGTTTGTCCGGCTACTGTATGTTGTGGTCCAGGAGAGTGTGTTGGAATGTGTCTCACATCGCTTGGAGTTGCCCCATCTATGATCCAGGAGGGTGTGTTGGAATGTGTCCCACATCGCCCAGAGTTGCCCATCTGTGCTAGTTATAAGGCTGCAGTTTTCCTTTCCTTAATAACTGGGTTTTAAGGAGAAATGTGGGGTGGGCTTTTTAATTAGTTTCTTGCAACTAAAGTTTCCTTTAGGGGAAATTTTCAGTTTGTTTTATTTTTCCCTTTTCTTTACTGGTTGTCTGATTTTGTTAAGATAAGGACCATCAGTCCAGAACCATGTGTGGTCGAAAAAAGGGATGGTGGAAATATAACTATCACAAGCTGAAGCAAATACTCAATACATCGTCTTTTTACTCTAGAATTATGTCTTCTAATGTTGTTGGAGGTGATGTGTCAACATGTATCTGCCTGAAGAGGCTTATTCTCGCTGTCAATCAGAGAGAAATTAGGTGATGTGGGGTTGTTTTTATTTATTTTTAATCCGGATATGATAACTAAACTGATAAAGGAGAAAATAAAATAAAATTAAAGGTGATAGATCATATTTTTAGTAGTCCTTTTTTTTTATATATTATTTTTATTGCAATGATTTTTTTTTTTCCTGTTCTGATTGCAATAAATTAATTCAATAATATATGGTTTTCCTGTTCTAACTGCTTGGAGTCATGTACATGAATCCTTTTAAGGGCATTAGCTCTAAGTTGGGACTTATGCTTTGTCAGAAGAATAGGCTACTCTCACTGTGTAGGAGTCCCATATTTTTTTGGGACCTTCCTACTGTCTCTTGGAACATTAATCACTCCTTAGTGGTGCCTTCATTGGTTTTGCTTCACATGACAGAAGCATCTTAGACAAGAACACTCAACTATTTCTATCTGATTGTTGTCATTTAAATTGCTCATGCTCGTACATTCTTATTGTCTCTATATTGCCTGTTTTCCATCTTATTGCTTTTTTATTTTAGCTACAAACTTGTTCTATATACATAACTGCCCGCTCCTGGACAACTGAAGTCCATAACTGGTGTAGTCATCATGTAGATTTTAGTCTTCTTCTTCTTCTTCTTCTTATTATTATATTTTTAATATATAATATATATATATATTATAAAGGTTCAATGGTGATGGGCTACACAATGGTGGGTAGGCTGGGTGGCTCTCCTCTTGCCCATAACATAACCATCCTAGAGACAAAGGAAGGAGTTTTCTTTAGGGCCGGCAGTGCAAGAATTTTGAAATTTTGAGGGGCCAGCCTTGAAACTTTTGGAGGGCTTATGGTGAAATACATATGAAGGTTTCGTTTATTTGGATCTTTTGGAGCTTTGGGGGGTTCATGGTCCCCAAATACCTCTTTTGGGTAAGCAAGTGTTTTACCACCAAGTCTCGGGGTATTATTACTTACTAAGAGAGTTCCCCAGTGAAACTGGCTGGCACTTCTATAGAATCTCCTTATCTTGAATCTTGATAGACAATCTCTTGTCATGTTGCACAGAAATAATTCCCCTTCACTCATCTCACTATAGTTGTACGGGCATAAACTTTTTTTAATTTCTCCATCTGTATGGATCGTCATAATTCCTTTTGGCAACATATGCATTGATAAATGAAATGATGTTATGCCTCAATACGAGGATAAGTTCATAAAATCAAAATTCAGTCATTAACATTATCACTCTACTGCTTGGCTTCGTCTTTGATTGTTTATTTTCCAGAAGGAAATGAAGGTTCTTAGCTGAAGAAAAATGCTGGTTCCATTTTGCAGGTGACACCTAATCTTTATGGCAATCTTGTTGCAAATACTGCTGCTGGTATTGCTGGCGGCACAAGAGTTATGCCAGGACGTACATTAATCAACATTTTCCAACTCTGATTATTCCTGCCTAATTTTTTGTTATTTTTTTTCCCCTTTCCCTTTCTGCCCCTTTTATCGTTTTTGGAAATCCACTTATAGGTGTGTATGTTCATTAATTGTATTGGTTGGAACCCCATGAAAATCAACCAGTGTTGAAAATCTAGCTGGATCGAGTTAGTTCAAGAAAATTAATTAACTCAAGTGCCTGATTATTTAATTTAAGCTAGTGCATCCTTGCTCTTAATTTGAACTACATTTTTCAGTGGAATTTACTGGATGATGCTTATCTTCAGTGGAATTGATTGATGGGTTTTCAGTTATCATACATTAGTTAACTAGATATGTTTCAATAACTAAAAATAAACTAGACATGTTTCCTATATGAGCTCTTAAATTTTTTTTTTTTAAATAAATAAAATTTTTATAACTCAACTGCTGTGACATGGCACTTATTGATGACACCATATGTGAGATCTTCAGGGCACAAATTGCCATTTTTATGTTGGGAGGGGAATTTTTTCCAACCAATGATTTACTTAAACCATGTGGTGCACTGGGCACTTTTGTCAAATTATTTCAACCATATGAATGGTTAGGGTAAGACTAAATGGCTCCATATAATTTCATTTGTGTGCCGACATGCCCAGATCAATATGGTGGAACCTTTTCCTTGGGTGGTACAACTCCTTCACTTTAAAACCATGCTTATCATAGAAGTTGATATTTTCTTCTTGGCAACAAGACACATATTGTAGCACCAGTTCTGCTTGAGCTTGACTGGTATGAGTGGATTAAATGAAATAGGAACAAGGTTGTCCTTATCATTTTGGACATGAGCCAAATTGCTAAAGAAGTTATAGATCAGTTCTCTAGCCAAGTACAGCAAAAATAATCAACAAAAATGCTTGGTGATCTGTGGATGTCAGTACAATGGGACATAGGAAAAGGGTACCATTTATAGTCCATGGCAACAAAGGTTAAGTTGAGGGTAAAAGTAGCGTACAACTTCACCATTAGATTTATTAATGTCTTTGTAGTATGAGATGGGTGAAAATGGAGTTATTTTCGCTTTCTATGTTTCTTTTTCTATATGACAGCATCTGTTTGCAAGTTTATCAACAGAAGCCATTCATCCATACCAAATGCATACATGTTTAGATGCTTCTAGTACCTGCATACATGTTCATTTCATACAAATATGTACAAATTCTGTTGAAAAACTTTATGGTGAATGTATGAAGTGCATTAGTTAGAAAATAGACTCTGTGCCAAGAATATTCAATCAATCATCTGTTTTTGCTGCAGGGAATGTTGGGGCTGATCATGCTGTTTTTGAGCAAGGTGCTTCAGCGGGAAATGTGGGAAATATGAAAGTACTGGAGCAGAAGAAAGCAAATCCAGTGGCCTTGCTTCTCTCGTCAGCCATGATGCTGAGACATCTCCAATTTCCATCATTTGCTGATCGATTAGAAACTGCTGTGAAGCGGGTTATATCAGAGGGCAAGCACCGGACAAAAGACCTTGGAGGCAGTAGCACCACACAAGAGGTGGTTGATGCAGTCATAGCAGCTTTAGGCTGATTGAGAAGATAATCCTCCAGAACTGTTTACCGGACGTGGGGTTCGTACATGCTTGTTTTTCTCAATTAATATTTCACTTGCATTAGTTGCTAGGCTTTCTTACACTATTAATCACTTATTATTATTATTATTTTTGGTTTGAATAATCTCAATTCAAGTTAAATAATAATGCTTTGCTAATTCAAACAAGGACCTATCAATGGGTCAAATTTTGTGATATTTACTGTTGTAAAAGTTCACTTTGTCTTTCATATTTGGTGATTGTCATGGAGAAGCATGGCATTGGGGAAAATAGGAATTTGGAATGGGTTTATATTGTTACTGTTATTTAGGCCTCGCTTGGCAAGCAACACTTTTAACTTAAAAGTCACTAAAAAAAATAAAAAAGTCTATAACTTATACCAAAAAGTCAAAGATTCTATTTTCTCTCTATTTTTTACACATTTTTTCGTAAAAAATATGAAAGTCATTTTAAACATATTAATTTTTTTATTTTATATTTTAGTCAAAAAGTTAAAAAGTTATTAAAATAGTTTGTTCTTAAATGATTATTGTTTTTATTATGACTTTTGGAATAAATTATTTAATGGATTATTAATTCGTTGACAACATCCATAATCCTAAAGATGAAGGAAACTGTAGAATTAAGCTGGATAACCAATAAAAGAAAGGTTAAATGAAGGAAGGAGGTGTTTGTTACTCAATAATCCAAATTAAGGGAGTGAAGTGATATTTCAACGATAATCCAAATTAGGGGAGTGAAGTGACATTTCAAAGAGCAAGGAGGGAGATAACATTGTGATTTGAGAAGTATCTAGAGGTGCTAGTGCAATTTATTAAAAAATAATTATCAGTTTTGTAACCACAAGCTTGGATAAGTTCCGAGATTCAATTAGGTTTGCTCCCTAATTTGAGTTTTGATAGCTGTAACACCTTATGATTAGTGGCAGGCTTTCACTGCAAGTGAGGATTAGTTTAGATGTGCGTTAAGCCGGCCTGGACGCTATTGGGAAACCCCCAAAAAAGAAAAAGAAAAAAATACAAGTTTTGTAGTACCCAATTTTATTTATTATTTTTTTAAGAGGATCTGCACTTGCAACAATGCATATCTTGGGTTCATTTTAAATTCAAAGCTAGTGGAACTTGGGAAAAATCTATGATACATGAAAGTTGTTTTTATGTATGGTACCTAAATATATGTGAACTATTAGATTTGGATAGGATAAAATTCTAGTCCTAAATGTGTTATGACTAAAAATAGATAGGAAATTAAAGTGATTTTTCAAAAGTTAAGTAGTTTTAGTTAATTTGAGAATGAAAAATAGATCTAACTTACTATTTATTACAAATATACATATCACTTATCATTAACTCATTTACTATTTGTTATAAATAAACTTACTATTTACATATAAATAAAATATAATTCAACAATATTACCAGTTAGTCAGGTTACCTTTCTTTTGAAGTAATGCTTTCTTGTTTCTTTTGTTTGGCAACACATAGAATTAATGACACACTATATATATAATTATTTTTCCTCCATATTTAGTCTCTATCTCTATTTTATTTTAACGTTACGTGACATTTTCCATTTATGAAATTTAAGGTTTTGTTGTAATAACATTTCACCTAGTTAAAGAAAAATATTCAACAGTAAGTACAGTAGTAAGTCAAATTTAATGAAATATGAAGTCCCATTGAGTAGTAACTCAAGTCTAATAAAATAGTAAGTGGAATCTTCGTTTGTTTTGAAGTAAAATGTTTTTATTAGAAATATTTTACTCATTCCATTGTTTGGTTGAACAAAAAGCAAGTTTTTGCATCATTTTTCAAGAAATAGCTTACCTTTAAAAATTAGATAAATCAATTTTTACAAAGTTGACTCTGACTCATTATCTTTTCAACACATTTATCTTTTTCAAATAAATATGTTAGTTAGCTCACTAAAAAGTCATAAATGACACTCTATTGAATTAAAATTTCTCTTTTAAGCAATAAAATATTTTGAATAAACTATGCAAATGGTCCCTGGGTTTACATGATGTATTAATTTGGTTTATGTTGTTTCAATTTGCTCGATTTTACCCCTTAATTTAACAAATTGTGTCATTTTAATCCAATAAATAACGGTTGTTAAGTTTGGTAGATAGAAAGTCTGTACAATGTGCCAATTTGGTCTTTATAGTTTACACAATGTGTTAATTTGGTTCATATTGTTTCAATTTGCTCGATTTTGACATAAACCAAATGACACATTGTGTAAACTATATAGATCAAATTGACACATAGTTTGACTTTCCGTTCACCAAACTTAACAATTGCTATTTATTAGACTAAAATAACACAATTTGTTAAATTAAGGGACAAAATTGAGCAAATTGAAACATATGGACCAAATTGACACATTGTGTAAACTACAGGGACTATTTGTATAATTTATCAAAATATTTTTGTTTCAAGTATCAACTAAATGCTAAAAAACAAAAACAAAAATATTTTTTCTATGTAAAATCAATTTATAAGAAAAATATTTTTTTGTGTAAAATATTTTATGTCGAAACAAACGGAACCTAAGAAGTAAATGAAATCTAATGAAATAGTTAGTGAATTCTCATTGTAGGTCAAAGCTACTTACTATGAAGTTGTAAGGGTAGTTTTTTGAATAGTAAATAGTATTTAATTGAGTAATAAGGCAAATTTAATCAAGATTAGAATCGCTCTTTGGGCAAAAGCTGACTCTAAGGATTGTTGGTACACAATGCAGGAGATTATCGATAATGTTCAACTGATTAGATTTATTGCTTAGTTCTTGATTGTAGTATGCAGTAGGCTTATGGCGGCTACTGTTTGGTGGTGGGTGTGTTTTGAGTTGTATTTGTGTTTGTTTGTCTGGTTCTTTTGTGTTGGTACCTTACCAACTCCTTGGTCTTGAGCTAGCATATGATTAGGTGATCTCTTGGTGTTAGTCTAATTGAGATTAAGATGTTTCGCTATGATACTTGTTGCTTTTGCCCTCCCCTTTATTAATGTATCCAACTATATTTCATATGTTTTCATCAATAAAGTTTCCTTTTTTGTTGATCCAAAAAAAACAAAAAAGTCAAATTTAATAAAGTATTAAGTGGAGTCTCATTGAGTAGTAAGTATAATTTAATTGAGTAGTAAGTAAAATATAATAAAATAGTAAGTCAAGCCTAATAAAATAATAAATGGAGTCTCATTGAATAGTAAGTCAAGTCTAATAAAATAGTAAGTGAAGTTTCACATTGAATAGTAAGTCAAGTCTAATAAAATACTTAATATTCATTTTCACTCATTTATTTATCATATTACATCTTTTAACTCTCATTATCTATAATATATTATATTATTGTAAAGTATAAATTGAAAATAAAATATAATAAAATAATTTAGAAAGACCTCTCATTTGTCAATATTTATTAATGATAATAAATGAATATATGTACAATAATTACTTTCTTTTACCTACTACACTTGAAAGCATTAATTTCTATATAAGAATAGGTAATTAGGAAAATATAGAACAACTCTTAACTCATTTGTATACATAATGAACAAGATTGTATTTTTTCATATTTTTTCACAAAGAATAAGTGAAATATGGTGATTTAGATTTTACAAATTGAAGACAATTTCCAGTTACTAATTTATCTATGTCTCCATCTCTCTTTTGTTGGAACATTATGTGATATTTTTAATTTTATAAATTTTAAATAATGTTTTATTTTAACATTATTTGATGTTTCTAATTTATTACTTACTAGTTATTGTGACTTTGCTTACAATTTGTTCTCATCCTACTTACCAATCAATAGTGTGTGAGTGAATTTTTGACCACACTGTCACCTTAGTATTTAGCTGGAGAGTACGGACAGAATAGATGGCACCTAGCTGACCTGCAACAGAAAGAGAAGATTCCGGCGGTGGTTCTTCCACCCGGGGGTACTCCGACGATTAAGTCAGTATATCTCTCCAAGATAATCAATAGTGCTAAACTCACTGTTCAGAATATAAATTGCGTACCTTAGACCCATGGGGGTGCCTCTCTTTTATAGCCAATACAATCCTAGTCCCAATAGAAGCCTAGCTCTAATGGACTTAGGATTACTGCTAATCTTGGACTCCCAGTAGGATTGGGATAAACTCTCTAAGAGTTTTATCTTTACCCAAACTGAAGTCTTCTCCCATTCTAGGACTCTTGTCCCTTATCCGTTTATCTTGGATTCCGGTATCTTTGTAGATAATCTCAGCCTAGCCGAGATCATCTCGGTGTCATGACCAGGACACGTGACACCTCAGCTGACACTTCGGTGTCACCTCGGCCACGTGTTGTCATTCAAAATTTATGTCCCCACAACTGCCCCTGGGTTCTATTACCTCGGCATCCTGAGGTGATGGAACCTATATCATTTCTTCAATTTAGCATGTCTGCTAAGCTCGCTTCATCATCTACTGCCGAAGTCAGAACTCGTCGGCTTAATATGATCAAGACCTATAGTCTGCCTTCATCAATGCCTTAGAACCAACGACCAAGTTCGTTTCAAGTTTCTCAGCCGAAACCGTCCTCCTAGCCGAGGTATTTGCTTCATTGAATCAAGAACTCCAAGAGTTCCAGTACGCGTATGAGCTGGCACGCACAGTATTTCAACCGTTTTTACCATGCGTCTTTCCCCTACTGGACCGTACCTGATACGCGCCATCAAGTCGCATTACTTTTGCTTGCGTTGTCTGACAAGCATGTCGTCCAAGGCACCATAATTGCCATTTTGCCGCAATTTCATGCTTTCGATAAAAATCATCTCTTTCTCCGTCTTTTCACTTCTGCATCTTCGTTCTTGTTCAAACTTTCTCTCTCAAATCCTCCATTGCTGCTTTTGCGAAGCTTTCTGCAACCAGTTTCACTCTCTCCCTCCGGTGAGGCTTTTGTTGCACTTCTTTGCTTACTACCACTGTCTGATACCGGTGTACTTCACATCGGCATTTTTGTAATCTAAACAATCATTCTTCAATGTTAGGTCGAAGTGCCTTCTTTCCTTTTCTGAATGCATTCTTTAATTTCTTCTTTCAACGTGGTTTGTATATGTCTTCTTTTTATTCTTGTATGATTCTGTACTTTAAAATAATTTGCATGTCTTCAAAATACCTTAACTGTGCAATCTCCTCTAGATGTAACACCTCGGTTGTACCCACTAATCGGTTTATCTCAGCCTCAGCTTAACACTTGAAAATATTTTTTACAATATTTTCACAAGTGTTATTTACAACTCGATACTTCACTCTTAGCAAGACTTCTGTCTTCAAATTTCTTTTAAGTCTTGGCAACATGGTAATCTCGGCAAGTATGTAGATACTTCTTTCAACATAACCTTGGCTTAACTTGTAAATTTTTCTCAAAAATTTCAACAAGTGTTTAAACCAATCTTCTTTTAACATAACCTCGGTTAACTTCAACTTGTAAACTTAAATTTCAACAAGCGTTAAACGTGACCTCGGTTTAACTTCAATTTGTAAACTTAAATTTCAACAAGCGTTAAACATGACCTCGGTTTAACTTCAACTTGTAAATTTCAATTTCAACAAGTGTTAAACACGTCCTCGGTTTAACTTCAACTTGTAAATTTAAAATTTCAACAAGTGTTAAACATGATCTCGGTTTAACTTCAATTTGTAAATTTAAATTTCAACAAGTGTATGACCTCGGTTTAACTTCAACTTGTAAATTTCAATTTCAACAAGTGTTAAACACGTCCTCGGTTTAACTTCAACTTGTAAATTTTTCTTAAAATTTCAACAAGTGTTAAACTAATTTTAGCTTTCCAAGAACGATTTTCCAACTCTCTGCCCCCTAATGTGAACAGAATTTCCACTTGGGTTCTTATTAAGCATATGGCTTTAACCTTGTCGCCGAGGTCAGATTCAAACAAAGACTGGCCGGGGTCACCAACCTCGGTCTCTTTGTTTAATTTGACTGGCATGCACTTGGCTCCAATCTGTGTTTCAGCTGATATGCCCTATTGCTGACAACCTTTCTCAGGCTGAGGTCCCTAACTTTGAACTCTCTTAGGCTGACCTTCTTGTTGTAAGCCCTAGCAAGTTGTTGCTGGTATGCCCCCAGCCGAATTGATGTTCTATCGCACGTTGCAAGTGGATTTCAAAGCATTTTCATGCTTTTTTACATAGGTTTCAGCTTCCTTTTGCATGTAAGGCCAAAAGAATCCTTACGATATTGCTCTATGGGCAAGGGATCTGCCCCCTGCATGGTTTCCACATACTCCTTTGTGTACCTTATATAAAAATTCTTTAACTTAGGCCAAGCTCTTCTCTTCTCGGACTTAATTATCTAGGCCGAGATCTTGTCTTATGGGATCTGCTCACTTGGGCTGAGCTCTTGTCTTCTTGTATCCAGTGTTATCTCGGCTTCGCTTCGGCGAACCATTTCTCTTCTCTTGTTTGGACGTCTTTGTCCTTGGCGTGTCCTCCTCGGCTCTGGCATACTTTTCTATCCTAGCCATTAGCTCCTCTATGCTTTTCGGTAATGTCTTTGCCAGTGATTTTCGAAGCAGACAGTCATTTTTCAGGCCGTTTTTAAACGACACAACCGCCACCTCCTGGTTGCATCCTAGTATTCGGTTGAATACCTCATGATACCTTTTGGCATAGGCCCTAAGGCTTTCATCCTCGCCGATCTTCAGGGCCATTAGGGCGTCCACCCTCAATAGCTGTAGCTTGTTTATCACGAACCTGGTCACAAACATCTCGGCCAGGCCTTCCCAGGTTTTTATAGTTCCTTTCGGCAACTTGTGAAACCAGTTCGATGCAATTTCTCCGAATGATGAGGGGAACACCTTGCAGAGCAACGGCTCGTTCCTGGTGTACAACGCCATGGAGTTCAGGTACAAGCCGACATGGAAGTTGGGGACCGACTTACCGTCGTAGATCTGGAATCTCGATATGCTAAATCTCTTCGGGGCTTCGAATTTGTCCAATTCTACCGAGAACGGCGTTCTTGGCTTGACCGGGGAGGTTACCTTGGTATCTTGTTGCTTCCTCTGTAGGTGATCCCCAGATCTTCTTTGGTCCAGCCAGGAGCTCGGCTATCTCCTGACTTCAGTCTTTTCGGCGCATTGCTCTCAGCTTCGTTGTGAGCCCTTTTCGACCTTTCTCCATGAGTTGTGTCGAAGCACAACTCCTGTCTTTGAACGTACCGATGTTCTCTGGGGTCTGCTTCCTTTGTGCGATGTGTCCTTCGAGATTTTTCCCTTCTCGACTCTCCTCGCCCGACCTCCCTTGAAGTCCGGTGAGAATGTTCCTTGGTCCTGTCGTGCTGAGGAGTCGTAGGAGTTGTCTTCTGCCCCCTTGTCTGGGCATCTTTCTTAGCTGGTGGAATCGGGGTATCTTGTAATGGGAGCGGTGGCTGCATGACGTTATTCTGCATCATGAAATTGACCATTGTTTGCAGGTCCGCCAATTTGTTCGCCATCCCCTTCACCTCTTCGTCCCTCCGTAGGCATCTGTCTTTCCATACCTGGAGGTTATCTTCGTTATAGTACCCACTTTGGTCTGTTTCCTTTGGTACGTCGCCTTCTTGGCCGACGTCTTCACTTCGTGATTCTGGTCACGAGTTTCTACGTTACAATTGTCTTCTTCGCCGTCAAGGTTAACAGGTCTCTCACTCCTAGTAGGAGTGTTATCCCCAATCCTCTCTTTCTGTCTGTCGTTGGCCATCTATTCTTCTTTCGTTCCCACAGATGGTGCCAAATTGTGTGAGTGAATTTCTGACTACACTGTCACCTTAGTATTTAGCTGGAGAGTACTGGCAGAATAGATGGCACCTGGCTGACTTGCAACAGAAAGAGAAGATTCCGGTGGTGGTTCGTCCACCCGGGGGCACTCTGACGATCAAGTCAGTATATCTCTCCAAGATAATCAATAGTGCTAAACTCACTGTTCAGAATATAAATTGCGTACCTTAGACCCATGTGGGTACCTCTCTTTTATAGCCAATACAATCCTAGTCCCAATAGAAGCCTAGCTCTAATAGACTTAGGATTACTGCTAATCTTGGACTCCCAGTAGGAATGGGTTAAACTCTCTAAGAGTCTTATCTTTACCCAAATTGAAGTCTTCTCCCATTCTAGACTCTTGTCCCTTATTCGCTTATCTCGGATTTCGGTATCCTCGCAGATAACCTCGGCCTAGCCGAGATCATCTCGGTGTCATGACCAGGACACGTGACACCTCGGTTGACACTTCGGTGTCACCTCGGCCACGTGTTGTCATTCAAAATTTATGTCCCCACAAATAGTAAGAGGGTTTTATTGAGTAGTACTCATGTATGATTGAGTTGAAAGTAAGTTTGATGGAGTAGTAAGTAGAGGATCAATAAGTAGTAAGTAGAGTCTCGTTAACTAGTAAGTAGAGTTTAATTTAGTAATAAAGCAAAGTCTAATGAAGTAGTAAGTAGGGTCTCATTAAATAGTAAGTGAGGTATAATTTAGGCCTTGTTTGAGAACATGCTATTTTAGTAACTTTTTGACTTTTTGAATAAAGTATGAGGTAAAAAAAATTTAGCATGTTTGGAACGACTTTTTAATTTTTTACGAAAAGATGTGCAAAAAGTAGAGAGAAAATAAAATCTTTGATTTTTTGGTACATGTTATAGACCTTTTTGATTTTTTTAGTAACATTTTGACTTTTAGGCTAAAAGCGTTGGATGCTAAATGAGACCTTAGTAGTAAGTCAAGTCGAATAATTAAGTAACAAGTGAGACTTAATAAAGTAGTAAATCAAGTCAAATGAAGTGGTGTCTTATTAAGTACTAAGTCAAGTTTATATTTTGTTTACTATTTTAAAATTCATATTTATATTTATTACTGACTATTCATCGTGACTTTACTTACAATTTGTTTTAATTCTATTAGTAATGAAGTCTTATTGAGTATTAGTTATGTTTGATTAAGTTGTAAATCAAGTTTGATGGAATAGTGAGTGGAGTATCAATGAATAGTAAGTTGAGTCTCATCGACTAGTAAGTGAGGTTTAATTGAATAGTAAGCAAAGTCTAATAAAATAGTAAGTAGAGTTTCATTAGATAGCGGTGATACATGTCAATAATTTTCGAGAGAAAGAGTTTGCAAAAGTACATAACCTGCGATCGTCAAATATATATATTTTTTTATGGAAAGCTAGTTGATCCGTGTGTTATCTCTCTCTCTTTTTTGTGTGTCTTTTTTATTTATTTATATTTTATTATGTACAAAATAAAATTTTATTAACTATTGATAAAAAAAATAAATTGTTTTATTCAAGTGATTATCGATATCCAATCAAGTAGTTGTGATCATCAATGTGGACTCTGTGATGGATCCATAGAGGCCCAACAAGTGTGATTTAAATGAGTAGTGACTAGAATCTCATATGATAGTAGGTGGTGTTTGATTAAGTAGTAAGTTAAGTCTCGTTGAGTAGTAAGAGGTGTTTGATTGAATAGTAAGTCGAGTTTGGTAGAGTAGCAACTAACGTGTCATTGAGGCCTCGTTTGGGAATAGACTATTTTAATAATTTTTTGATTTTTTACAAAAAGATGTACAGAAAAGTAGAGAGAATAATGTGAAAACTTATAGTGACTTTGTGGCGTTTTGGCTAAAATGTATAGTTGACAAACGATGCCTGAGTAGTAAATGAAATCTTATTAAATATCAATCGGTATTTGATTGAATAGTAAGTAAAATTTGATGGAGTAGTAAGTGGAATTTGATTGAATAATAAATCAAGTTTTATGTAGCCGCCAAAATAAAATTTAATTGAGTAGTAAGTAAAGTCTAATGAAGTAGTAAGTGAAAATTTATTAAATAGTAAGTGAAGTGTAGTGAAGTAATAAGTGCAAGATTATTGAGTAGTAAGTGGAATTTAATTGAGTAATAAGTAAATTCTAATGAAATAACAAGCAAAAACTCATTAATAGTAAGTACGGTTTAATTGAATAGTAAATGAAGTCTAATGAAGTAATAAGTAGAAACTCATTGAGTAGTAAGTGGAGTCTAGTGAATTAGTGAGTAGAAGCTCGTTGAGTGGTAAGTAAAGTTTAATTGAGTAATAAGTTAAGTTTGATTGAGCAGTAAGCGGAGTCTCATTGAGTAGTAAGTTAAGTTTGATTGAGCAATTTGTGGAGTCTCGTTGATTAGTAATTAAGATTTAATTGAGTAGTAAGTCATTTCTGATTAAGTAGTAAGTCAAGTCTCATTAAGCAGGATATTTGAAAAATATTTAGTAATTTTTATAAATTTAGATATTTTAAAAATACCTAATATATCCAAAAATTTTATTTAAGAATTTGATGGAGTAGTAAATGGACTCTTATTAAGTAGCAAGTTATGTTTAATTGAATAATAGTAGAATTATGTTTAAACAATCATGTAAATTACTTTTATTTATAAAATGATAGCACATTGTAACTCCAAAGGGTATGGCTTAGTGGGTAGAAAAGACAATCAAAAGATTTTCACCAAAGAGATTGCAAGTTCGAATCCCACGAAAACTAAACATTCCTAATCTTGGGATTGCTGGAGGTTTGCCCAACTATTAACTTTAGGGCCCTAGGATTAGTAGAGGTGCGCGTAAGCTGGCCTGAACATCCAGATATCAAAAAAATAAAAAATAAAAAATGACTCTACTTAAGTTTATAAGTAATATTTTGCGATTATGTTGTAAAATTACTCCTTTAGTTTGATTTAGTTTTAAGATTTTTATAGTTTTTTTTTAACAAAATTTTTTTTATAGTTTGATTCTAAATTTCATAAATCTGTAGGAAAAACATTTGGTCATTGATTTATTAAACAAATTAAAATGAATCATGCTCACTCCTAGTAAAGAAGTTTGCTACTTAATATGACTCTACTTACCATTTGTTGCGAGTGAAGTTACTATTAAATACAATTAATCTAATAAATTTAATATAATTACAATGATTTCTCTTTTAATAAAATTAAAACAATCATAATTAATACAAATAATATGTAAATACAAGGTCATTTTACAATACACGTCCTTTTTGGAGTATGTACCATATTCAGTGATGACACAAATGTCATAATTAAACTACTTTAAGTTATAACTAAAATAAAATGTGGGTCATAACTAAATATCACTTAAGGTATAATCAAAAACCTTTTCGGTCATAATTTTAAAAGGATAAACTACCAATAGGTCCTAATTGTTGGACTTAATTCTCGTCAAGTCCTATTAAAAATAAGTCTTGATAAAATTATCGCTAAAAATAATTTTTTTGTGACAGTTTTTTATGTCGCTAAAAATTGATAATTAGTAACTTTTTTTTGGTCATGATTTTTATAAATTGTCGCTAAAACTTACAATTAGTGACATTTTTTTATGACAAATTTTTCTCATAAGACCTATTAAACAATAATTCTATTTATTAGAACCTACACGTAAGTACCTCTAATTAAAATAAAAATCATAATAAATCATAATCAAAATTATAATGAATCATACCAAGGGTAATAACCAAATATCATATAAAACATATAACTAAAGAGCTCTTCAATCATAATCAAAATTAAAATTACAAGAGGTTATAATTAAGGCATAATTAACACAACAAATTATAGTCAAAGACCACAAAGGATATAACTGGACATATGATATATATAAAAAAATAGAATGTGTATTATAGAATTTTCGTGTAAATATAAGAATAAATACGAATATATTACAACTAATAAAATACTATTGAAAAATTAGTTAAATTTTATTTAAATTAAAATTTGAAAAAAATTTAATATAATTATATCAAATTTAATCAAATTTAATACTATAATTATAAATCTTAAAAAAGATTAGTCTAAATTTTTTTTATTTAAGTGATTTAATTGCATCCACTTATCACCTGTTAGTTGTTAAAAAAAAAAAAACAAAAAAAAGAGTCAAATCACATCACCGGTTTTACCGGTTGACGCCGATGACCCATACCTGTTGGATTAATATACCACTTTAAGGTATGGTCCACAAAAAACATTTTTCTTTTGTGTATAGTAGTCAGGCCCACAGATCTTGAGGATCATAAATGCATTTATTAAATCTCACAGCACTGTTTTGGAATGTTGATAAAAAATTAATTTTTTAAATTTTTTTAGCTAAATAAATTGATTTTTTTTTGTTAAAAAAAGTTGATTTTATATCAAATTTCCAAATTATCCCTATATATCATTGGAAGATTAGACTTTCTTTGTTTTGTTTTGTTTTATTTTTTTATAAAATTTTTTATTAGTCACAAGAAAAATAGCAGAAAAAAAGAAGAAGCAAATCAACAGGGGATCCCTTAAGTGTGAGATAACTTTGATTTTATATCCTACATTATTGAAAAGCTATATGCTTAGAAAAATATCTTGAAAAACTAATTGCTATTCAAGTTCACGTTAACAATAAAATCTTATTTTATTTTATTTATTTATAGATGAAAAACGGTTTTAGTCTTGTATATATGGTCAAGCCTATAATGGTTACATCCTATTGAATTTTAGCCAATTGAGTTGGGGTGGCATGGGAAATATGATGTAGTGTGTGTGGGGGTGGAGATGGGATGGGTGACGGTGACGGTGGATGAATTTGTAGCGGTGTTAAGGGATAGGGTGATTAGCTTTGCGAAAAAAAAAAAAAGAGATTTGTGGAGGAAAAAAGATAGAGAAGGTAAAATAAGTAAGAGGAAAAATAATCTTGTTAAATTTAAGTACTTATAATTTTGTTTAAAAAAAATAAATGATGGAATTTAACTCTGATATAATAAGATACATTCTTAAAATAAATCTAGATTAAACACAAATTTTTTAGGATTAAATTGTGGATATCTAAATTTATTGCCTAAAGAAACATTCCATTCGATGCCTTTGGAAGTATGAGAATCATTCATTATTTCTACTAAATTGAGATTATTGTTCGCAGCCATTATTTCTTTGAAATTTTTCGTACTTTTTAGAATGGGTAACTTGCCTTGAGATTGGAAAAAATATATCATATAACATTAATTGAATTTTTTGAAGTTTTAATTTATATAGGGTTGTTTTGGGAAATTAGTTAAAAATTATTTTTTTTATTTTTTTAAATTTTTTTTTTAAAAAAACATGCAAAAAAATAAAAAGGTAATGTGATTCAAAATAAATTAAAAGCTAAATTGACTTTTAACTATGTTTCTAAATTAAGCCATAATAATTAATATTCTATTAGTAAGTTGTTAACTATATGATATCTTTTGGGATTTGATTCTCTTTAGTTGAGAATCCAACTAGGGAGGTACTGTTGAGTTTAGGTGAGATCATTTTGGGATCAATTTTACTAATTCAAATTTTTTATTTTATTTTATAGGATCGGTTGAGCAGGACACCTATGTAAAAAATTGAGATGATTGGATATTGTTAGTCATAAGATTGAGGCGCAATTGTCTTCAAAAAATTATATGATCTCTTTTTAAAATTATAATTGTGATTTATATTTTAAAAAACAGAAGTAATACGATTAATATTTAATTAATTTAATTTTTTACATAAATAATTTATTAAACGAATCGTATACGATGAATCATTTAAATAAATAAAATGAGGACCGAGTTGAGCTTATTTAGACTCATATTGTATTTTTTTTTTTAAATTGTAATTTACCCGTTTAAAATGTTTCATTTAATTTTAATTAATGTATTATAATGAATCTAAACCATTCATTTGATATTTTTAAATAAAAGGGACATTTACACATAAATCCTAATTTATGAACTTATATTTCATTAAATCCTAATTAAAATATTTTAGATCTTTAAGTCTCATTAAATTTTTAATAGTCGGAATTACACTTCAAACAATGATTGTTCATCATTTATGATTATCTATAAACGAATATGATGATTTGACATTTATTTTGATTATCAAAACTTTAAAACAACTTTCAAATTGAAAAAACTAAAAAAAAAATTATGTGCAAAAAAAAAAAACTAATCACTCTGTTTGATTTTAGTTTTTAGAATTCACTTTTCAAAAAATTCTACTTTTTGTTTTCTATATATTTTTTATTTTCATTGAATTTTTTTAATTTTTAGATACACCTAACATAAATACACTTAAAAAGTATAATATTTGTGAAAAAATATATTTAAAAAATTTCACTAAATACTAAAAATATAAAAAAATAAAAAATTCAGTACATTTTTAAAAATATTTTTATGTATTTATTAATTTTTTAAAAATATTTTTTCACAAATATCTTATTATTTAGATACATCTAAGTAAAGTGTATCTAAAATAATAAAAAATTGCTTAAAATTTTAAAAATATTCACTAAAAATAAAAAAATACGAAAAATAAAAAATTCAATTTCTAGAAAATTGAAACCAAACACACTGAATATTTTTTTTAAAAAATTAAAAAAACTGAATTATTTTTTTGTGCAAAACTAAAAATTTTGTGATAGAACATTGATATACAACACTGAAACAAAAAACTTTAAAAATGAAAAAACTGATAATGTTATCAGTTTTAAAATTGAAAAAACTGTTAATATTCTTAGTTTTATTAGATAGTTGAATCAAACTAACAAGTAGAAGGACAAAAACGTTTAATCTCATATTCTTTTTTTGGAAAAATTACCAGTAAATCCTATGTGGTAGAAAGTTAAACCATTTAGTCCTACAAGTTTTCTTATGCACCATTTAGTCCCACTATCTACATCAGCAACATCAACAACATCATTAACATCATCAAAACATTAATTACATTAACAACATTAACTGCACTAATCGACAATATCAAACATTAACAAAACATCATCTTAAAAAAAATGAGATTGGGGTTTTTATTTGGTTTCTAGTTTTGTGAAGTAGTGGGTTTTGCTTTCTCTGTTTCTCTCATTCTCTGTAATGTAATGATGCTCT
>JAPPVO010000002.1:56421684-56477067 GCA_030407325.1 Camellia japonica | reverse complement strand
TATTGCAATATCCTTTTCAGCAAGTAATTCAATCAAATTCTCTCTTTTTTTTTTTAGCTTGAGAAATGTTTTAGTCTTTGACGTAGATCAGCAATTTGGGCATCCTTTGATTCCTCAGATTCTTGAGGCTGATGCATTGTTGAGCCACAAATGCTATCACGTTGTTGGTCCATCGGCTCATTACGTTCTTCTTCATCACTTTCCTCATTGTTTTTTTCTTCTGTTCATCTTCTTCTTCACTGTCTTCTTCTTTCTGTTCATTTTGTTCTTTGTCTTCTGCTTCTATTTCTTCACTTTCTTCTCTGGCTTCTGCTTCTCCACTGCTTGCTTGTTCTTTTTGTCCATTGCTGGCTTCGTATTCTTCTATGTTGCCTTCTGCTTTTTTATTCCCTCCTTCTTCAGATCAATCTTGTAATGTCTCTTGAATTTGACAATTGCCTTTTTTGATTCTTTCTTCGTCTTTTTACCAAGACAGAACTCCTCTGATGGGTTTTTGACTAGCTCCTTGTTATCTATCTATAACAGGAGGCTCTTTTATTAGAGAAATGTTACAAAATTCACTGAGAGAAAAAATTCAAATAAGGAAAATAAAATTCATCTAAATGATACTAATGGGAAACAAACTTCAGAGAAAATTACAGACAATGAGTTAATTTTATGAGGCAGAGAAAATTATGAAACAAGCAACATAATTTAGATATCAGAGAAAATCAATTAAGGCATATAAGTTAATGTTTGACTATAATTGTGTCAAAGAAATTTGGATTTCAAAGAAAATTCATTAAAAGGGAAAAAATAAACAGTGTTTATCAAAGATGCAGGGTACATAAGTTATGGGCCAGAGAAAATTATACACAAGGAGAAACAATTTTATGGGCCAGAGAAAACTATGAAACAACCAACATAATTCAGATATTAGAGAAAATCAATCAGGGTATATAAGTTAATGTTTACAATTGTGGTCAGAGAAATTTGGATTGCAGAGAAAATTGATTACAATGGCAGAAATAAACCAGTGGTAACCAAAGAAGAAAACATAAATTGATAGTTCAGAGAAAATTGATCTGAATCAATCAATGCACAAGGAGGGAAACAAAGCAGTGGTCAGAGAAATTTTGGAATTCACTGAGATTTCATATTTATAGAAATCTAACCTGTCGAGGTGCAAGAGAGTGGACTGGTGTCTTCTGCAGCTGTTTCGTTAAGGTTTGCAGGTTCCACTTGGCACATCTTGGGAATTCAGTTTGTTACTGTCTTCCGAGTCAATGATATTTGCATGTTCACATAGCCAATACTGTGATGAAAATTAAAGTAATTAAATTTTTCTAAACGTACAAATTTGTAACTATGATAACTGCAAATTTGAATGGATATTATACTTACCAGCAATGCAATGACACACCCCGTAACTTTTTATGGAGTTTTGTGCAATGCTATGATAGAATCAATCAATGTTGATGTGATTGTTTCTGGCTAATCATATTGTTTCATTGATTCAAGAGGTTCCACATACTTTATAAAAACCCACCTTATTAAATTCCCACTTATTGCAAAAAATAGGGTGAGACACAAGTACAATGTAACAATGATTGCTACATCTTTGAAGTCAGTTGGTTGCTTGCCTTTCATTGCTTTGACCAAGGCATTTTTAGAACAAGACCAGTGAGCCTTGTGTCCTTTTGGAATCTTCTCCGTAGAATACAGATTTTGGCTTTTTAGAGTATCTTAATGACATGGCTCATTTACCTCTTGCAAACAAAAATCAAGGTCATGTCATTTGTTGTAGAGGTCAAGTTCTTTTTAACAACTGTGAATGCTTTTGTTTTTTCATTGTAACATTGGATTATTGCAACTACATCATCATCAGATTTCCTAGATTTCCTTGGATCCATCCTTCCAGTGGTTAGAGCTTGGATCAAATACCAGAATGGGGTCTTCTGAAGCTCTACAAGTTGGTTTGAATTGAATTTAAGTGTTTGAAAAAAGAGACAACAGATGAAAGGTTGGATCGGTATTGAATGTGTAGTGAGCTCTCTTTCTTTAGAGTTTAACAGGTTTTTTCCCCCTTGAGCTTGAGTCTTTTGAAGTTGGGGTACTCATCTGGATGCTAGTTGCTTCATCACCTTAGACTTGTGTGTTTTGGCGAGGAGTTTGTGGTGTTTTGCTACTGGTTTTTTGTCTTAGATCATAAGAAGACTGAGAGAGTTGTTCTTTCTTGCTTGGTGTTTCCAGTGTTTTGCTGCTTGTTTTTTATCTTAGCTCATAAGAAACTAAGAGACTTTCTGTTTCTTGCTTGGTGTTTCCGGTGTTTTGCTGCTTTTACGTTTTGCCATTTCTAGACAATGATTAAAACATAAAGATGTCAACATTAAATCCCAGAGAAAATTGAACATGTCAAAGAAAATTACAGATAAGGGAGAAAATTATAGATAAGAGAAAATTGAAGATGTCAGAGAAAATTACAGATAAGAGAAAATTACAAAAAATTGGACATGCCAAAGAAAATTGGATATGCCAGAGAAAATTGGACATTAAAAATTAAATGTCAGAGAAAATCAACAAAGCACCATAAACATGGGAGAGAAATTTTCAATAATTGTTAAAATTACATATAGAAGTAAACATACTAGAGAAAATGAATGACAGAGAAAAGTAAACATGGCAAGCCAAAGAAAATTTCTATTCCATAATTAGCAAGATAAAATAAACAAAGTAATGTAAACATGCCACTGAAAATTACACCACATTGAAACCAAGAATTGAACAAAATAAACATACCAGAGAAAAATACACATTCCGGAGAAAATTACACATTCTTAAGGAAATTTCCATTCCAAAGAAAATTTCAATTCATAATATTAAAATGCCAGAGAAATTTACATACACAACCAGAGAAAATTAACCGATAGAGACACACAAGGGAGGAACGTGATGTGATGTGGTCAGAGAAAATTATAAATACCAGAGAAACTTAGACAGAGGTAAGAGAATAATAGACATTCCAAAGAAAAATACATATTCTAGAGAAATTTACAAAGCAGAGAAATTTACAAAGCAGAGAAATTCATAGACAAAATCACAGAAACATGTTCAAGAATAAGATCAAAACACAGAAAAATAACTTTTTTTCAAAATACACTTGTCAGAGAAAATTAAAGAAGAAACATTCATTCCAGTCCATAATATTAAAATGCTAGAGAAAATTAAACATAATAGAGACACACAAGGGTGAAAAGTGATGTGATGTGGTCAGAGAAAATGATAAATACCAGAGAAACTTAGACAGAGACAAGAGAGTAACAACATTCCAGAGAAAGATAGACATTCCAATTAAAAATACATATTACAGAGAAATTTACAAAGTAGAGAAATTTATAGACAAAATCATAGAAACATGTTCAAGAATAAGATGAAAACACAGAAAATTGCTTTTTTCAAAATAAGCATGCCAAAGAAAATTGAAAGAAGAAACATACATCAAGCAAAAACCAGAGAAATTCAAATGCCAGCGAAATTTACAGATAAAATCACACAAACATGTTCAAGAATAAGTTCAAAACACACGGAAATAATTTTTTCAAATTCAGGTAGTTTTTTATTACGAAATTGAAACCCTAATTTATGGAAGGTTAATATAAAACACAATTAACTGTGTTTCCAGAGAAAATCTAGTTGTATTGTAGAAAAACTTACCAGAGTTAGGATGAAACTTGAATGACGAGCTGATATGGCCTAAAATGAAGATGCGACGTGACGAAGATGAACTGAGATGACGATAAACAGTGAAAACGGGGTCAGAGAAATTTGTGATGAAGGAATGGGAATGATTTTTGCAGAAGATAACGAAGCTCTAATGTCAATGGTGAAGATGATATTGAAACCCTAATTCTACTGTTCTCTTGTTCGTGAAGATGTTGGATGCTCGGAATGGAACTCAGACGTCGGAATGAGTTTCGTTTCTGTGTTGATTTTGGAAAGGGTATTTTGGTCCACAAAATAATTAAAAACACACGCCATGTTGTTCAGGGACCTGATGCATCAGTATTTTTTTTGGTGTCCTTTATTCTCTAAATTATTATTATTAGGGACCTTAAAAAAAAATTCCCTAAAATTAATCCATTCCGATAATCGTAATATTTTATTGTATTTTTCACTAAAAAATAAATAGGACAAATGTGATAAAATAATGATATTACAATTATCGAATCAACCTAATTTTAAAAAAATATAATATGAAGAGTCTTAAAAAAATAAACAATTCTAATCAACTAAATGAGACCCATGATGTGTCCCATGAGCCTAGATATAGCCTCTTTAGACCAAATGATGAGGACTAGAGAAAAGCCTCTCCCAATAAATTTAGAACAATGCTAGGGATACTAAAATATTATTAAAAATTCTATCAGACACTCATATGGGACTCACACTCATGTGAATATTTAATAAATATTTTGATAAAATATTTAAAATCTTTAACATTTATGATAAAAAAAAAAATTATTTTTAAATAGCATAAGTATGATGGACAGTTGTTTTGACAACTTACACTAATAGTTAAGAAGTCACTAAAAAGTCAAAAAAATAAAAATAAAATAAAATTATACAAAAAAGTTAAAGATATATTTTCGCTCTACTTTTTACACTTTTTTTTTATAAAAATTCAAAAAATCATCTCAAACATATTAATTCTTTTTGTCACATATTTTAACCAAAAAATTAAAAATTTATAAAATAACTTATTTCCAACCAAAAATGATAACAAAGTTGGAACATCCTCCATCCAAACCGTTTTACCCTCCAGATCCACCACCATTCTTGCTAGGTAATGAGCAACCTAATTTCCTTGGAGTCGCACATGTTGAATCTCCACCACCGAAAAAATGCTAGTCAGCACTCATATTTAGAGTTTCTAGAATTTATGATAAATTTAAACATGATATTTTGAACATGTCTAAGAAGGCTTTTTCTCATCAGCAATGGTAGGTATCATGAAAAATCTTTCATGAAAATAATCATGAAAACTTTGTGATCCTTGGATTACACTTAAAATAAAGCACCACACACTAATCAAGATAATCTAAAGATCATAACTCTTTCATGACCACTTTCATGAAAAAAATTTATGATCCCTAACTTTTCCCTTTTCTCATTAATCTTTTAAATCTAGTCGTCCTGCCATATGGAAAATAAAATACATGAGCAATTATGAATCTCATTGTCATTAACTCTGATAATCTAATCAACCATATTGGTTTTTTATTTTTTATTTATTTATTTATTTTTATTTTTTTGGCTTGCAATACAAAACGCTACAGGCAAGTTTGGTAAGATTTATGTTTATAATTTTGTGTATTTTTTTAAATTTGTAAACACTGTAAATAAAAACTCAATTTGTATCTATTTTCTTTTAAAAAAATTCTAAATAAATTACAAAAATTACGAAATATTTGTAATCACAAAAATGTTAATTTAATTTAATTTTTTTTAAATTAATTAATTCCTCTTTCTACCACCTTCTCTAACCACCACCCACTCCTCATCACCACATCCAGTCACCTCCACATCCACCCCCAAGTAACTATCGTTGATGACTATTAGAATATTTTTAATAAAAATAAAAATTATTTTAAGTCTTTGACTGTTACCCAATTAATATAAAATCATTTTTTTATCACACTAGTTACAAAATTATTCATTTCAAATTCCATGTTTATAGTATTTAATAGTATTATTAGTCATATAATGTCTATTTTATTTTGGATGATTTTAGTTGTTGACTTGGTTTAAATTTTTTGATAGACATAAACATGGTACGAAAGACGAATGAGGATCCTCTCCTTGCGGCTTTCGTACTTGCGCCCGTCCTTGCAGGCCTTCGGGTCTACTTTTAGGCCCAATTTTGATAATCCGAACCGTTCATATTTTATGATTTATTCAGTACATCATACCTGTAAAAAATCAAGTTGATCGGATATCAGAAAGTATGTGTTCGAAAAATTGAACTAAAAACTATTTTTTAAATAATTTAATAAATAGTTTTCCAAACATATGCTTTCTGATATCCGATCAACTTGATTTTTTACAGGTATGATATACTGAATAAATCATAAAATATGAACGGTTCGGATTATTAAAATTGGGCCTAAAAGTAGACCCGAAGGCCTGTAAGGACGGGCGTAAGTACAAGGCTGCAAGGAGAGAACCTTGGCTCACAAAAGACGCGGTGAGTAAATTGAGTTTTATTTTGAAATTACTTCACTCCGTTAACACTTTTATAGGAGGAAAAATAATTTAAAATAGTGACAATGAGATTTTCATATTTTCAGACTCTCACAAGCAATTGTTCTAAATTCTAATCAATTTACAAATTCTTAAGTTGCATGTTAATTGATTTATTCTAATTAGATTATTTTCGATTAGTTCCAACATAATATTTGTTCTTAACATTCCATTTATTAACTTGTTAGACTAACCATGACCTCTTCTAACAATCACTTTTGATCACTATCGTCTGCCAGTTACTCTCTCCATTATTTTTTAAATACATATCTCATTTATTTTTTACATGCATATATATACAATTACTCCTTTGATTTAGGATGGATGATAAATGTTGGCAAGAATATTTTTCTCATTTGAGCCAAATTTTACTTAACATGGGTACACACAAGATTGATTTCACACCACCTCCCCTTGTCTTCTTTTTTTTCTTGCTTAGTGGGGTTTGTGGATTCTATATTACGTTTGACATTTTCACAATGGCGTTTGAGTAGTGGCATTGGGCCATATTCTGAATATTGGTGTAACTCACTCTGACTTTAAACTTATCGAGATGAATTGAATTGTTTGATTTAATCATATCTTATAAAATAATGATTTAGATCATGTCAATGAGTATTGCTATGACTCACTTTGAGTCTAAACTTACCGAGATGATTTGAAGTGAGAAACCTTATAAAATAATGATCATCGAGATGATTTGAAGTATGTGACTCAATCAAACCTTATAAATAATGATTCAAATCATATTGATGGACTCAAAGTAGGCCATTGGAAGAAATATAACAAAATGCTAACCAAATGCTTACTATGACGTTGTCATGAAAATAAGTATGTTTGATATGAAAGTACGTTTTCACCAGCAAATTTCACAAATTGCATTAATGACAGGTTTGAGATAGAGAAATGACATCGTTATGTTTTGAAACTGCTTTTGTAAGTATTTTTGATGATTGTTTGTATACTTTTGTTAGACTTGTTAATAAGAGTTGTACCAATTCATTTAAAAATCAATTTAAGTCACTACCAAAAAAAGTGTTTTTTGCGACGGTAGGCGGCCGTCGCAAATGCCCTGGATCCCGTCGCTAATACTTTTTGCGACGGTAATTTGGCTTTTTGCGACGGGAAGGGAGGGTCGCGACAAAGGGGGTTGCAAAAGAGCTTTAGCGACGGTAAGTGCCGTCGCCATTAGTTTCTGCGACGGGAGGGTGCCTTTTTTGCGACGGCACTTTTTCTGTCGCCAATAATGGAAGAATATATCAGTTTTCGCGACGGCACATAATTCCCGTCGCTAAAGGTGGGTTTTTGAGACGGCAGAATTACCGTCGCTAAAACTCTGGCAGCTTATAACTATTGGCGACGGCAACGTCTACCGTCGCTAAAGGTTTCTTGTCAATTACAATTTCACAGCTTTTGCGACTGTATTGGTGCCGTCGCAAAAGCCTATTACTCTTTTTTGCGACGGGTTCTTATGCCGTCTCAAAAAAAAAAAAAAACTGTTGAGAAATTATTAAAAAAATTAAAATAACCTGTATAAAATAAAATAACTATAAAAAATCCAAAAATTACAGAATAATATAAATCCATACATAAACAAAAGTTGACAAATAATAAAAATTAATAATATTGTTCCATTCATAACAATACATAAATAAAAATTCATAACAATAAAAATTATGCCACTACATAACGTCGCATAATACATACATAATGTTGCTCACAAATTTAAATAACATAAATCAAAATCAAAATCAAAAGTTTTCGTCTTGATTCGTTCGTGGGTTACAAAAACAAAAATTGGTCATAATCTTTATACGCCCGCATTCCAGAAGAAGCCAACTGCTACTCAGGAAATATCTGAAAAAAACAAGATAAAAATAATTAAAAACCATATAATGGTGTTAATATTTTAATTACAGAAAAATATTAAAAAAAAAATTGACTACTATATAATTAGAAAGATAGTTTAAAAAATAATTTTGACTGGACCGAAATCCGGCTCTAACTCCCAAACTGGGAACCCGATTCGAGCCCCGTCTTCTCCCACAAGTCTCTCGTGCCTAGGAGGTCGTTTGTGCCAAGTTTCGTGCTAAACCGACGCCGTTTGGTGATTTTGGGGCGTTAACGCCTCGAATTCAAGTTTCTTAAGGAAGTAGTTTGCCTAAAGTGAAATCCGGCTCTAACTCCCAAACCGGGAACCCGATTTGAGCCCCGTCTTCTCCCACAAGTCTCTCGTGCCTAGGCGGTCGTGTGTGCCAAGTTTCGTGCTAAACCGACGCCGTTTGGTGATTTTGGGGCGTTAACTCCTCGAATTCAAGTTTCTTAAGGAAGTAATTTGCCTAAAGTGAAATCCGGCTCTAACTCCCAAACCGGGAACCCGATTCGAGCCCCGTCTTCTCCCACAAGTCTCTCGTGCCTAGGAGGTCGTGTCTGCCAAGTTTCGTGCTAAACCGACGCGGTTTGGTGATTTTGGGGCGTTAACGCCTCGAATTCAAGTTTCTTAAGGAAGTAGTTTGCCTAAAGTGAAATCCGGCTCTAACTCCCAAACCGGGAACTCGATTCGAGCCCCGTCTTCTCCCACAAGTCTCTCGTGCCTAGAAGGTCGTGTGTGCCAAGTTTCGTGCTAAACCGACGCGGTTTGGTAATTTTGGGGCGTTAACGCCTCGAATTCAAGTTTCTTAAGGAAGTAGTTTGCCTAAAGTGAAATCCGGCTCTAACTCCCAAACCGGGAACCCGATTCGAGCCCCGTCTTCTCCCACAAGTCTCTCGTGCCTAGGAGGTCGTGTGTGCCAAGTTTCATGCTAAACCGACGCCGTTTGGTGATTTTGGGGCGTTAACGCCTCGAATTCAAGTTTCTTAAGGAAGTAGTTTGCCTAAAGTGAAATCCGGCGATTTTGGGGCGTTAACGCCTCGAATTCAAGTTTCTTAAGGAAGTAGTTTGCCTAAAGTGAAATCCGGCTCTAACTCCCAAACCGGGAACCCGATTCGAGCCCCGTCTTCTCCACAAGTCTCTCGTGCCTAGGAGGTTGTGTGTGCCAAGTTTCGTGCTAAACCGACGCCGTTTGGTGATTTTGGGGCGTTAACGCCTCGAATTCAAGTTTCTTAAGGAAGTAGTTTGCCTAAAGTGAAATCCGGCTCTAACTCCCAAACCGGGAACCCGATTCGAGCCCCGTCTTCTCCCACAAATCTCTCGTGCCTAGGAGGTCGTGTGTGCCAAGTTTCGTGCTAAACCGACGCCGTTTGGTGATTTTGGGGCGTTAACGCCTCGAATTCAAGTTTCTTAAGGAAGTAGTTTGCCTAAAGTGAAATCCGGCTCTAACTCCCAAACCGGGAACCCGATTCGAGCCCCGTCTTCTCCCACAAGTCTTTCGTGCCTAGGAGGTCGTGTGTGCCAAGTTTCGTGTTAAACCGACGCGGTTTGGTGATTTTGGGGCGTTAACGCCTCGAATTCAAGTTTCTTAAGGAAGTAATTTGCCTAAAGTGAAATCCGGCTCTAACTCCCAAACCGGGAACCCGATTCGAGCCCCGTCATCTCCCACAAGTCTCTCGTGCCTAGGAGGTCGTGTGTGCCAAGTTTTGTCCTAAACCGACGCGGTTTGGTGATTTTGGGGCATTAACTCCTCGAATTCAAGTTTCTCCCACAAGTCTCTTAACTTAGAATGTAAAGAATGCAAAGATACATTTTAGCTTAGAATGCAAAGATACATTTTATACCTAATCTTCTGGTGGTGGTGTATATGGATTCTCGTCTTCTGCAGATTCCCTAAATGCCCGGTGGCCACTCGATGCATCAGGAACCTATGTTAGTCAGTGCATAATGTGTTAATCATATTCGAATTTCATACATAATCTTGAGTGAAAATTGAACTATCAAACAATTGTGATGTTTATATGGAACCTGTCTGTTGGGATCGACACTCGCCCCCTGTGACACAAGGGCCATCATCTCAGCTCTCATCTGCTGCAAATGTGTAGAGAACTCTGCTCGCAGCTCCTCCCTCAACTCATCCCTTAGCTCAGCACGAACCTGCTGCGTGATCTGCTCAATAGTCGATGGCTGGGGTGTTGACTGTGATGGCCCAGCACCATCTTTATACACCACTCTCCGAGGCACGATTCTCCCGTATGTGCGACAATATCCATGTCTGTCATGACCTATCAACTCATGGAAAATGGCATTCCTAGCCTCCAAAGTCCGACCATCCTCAGGTAGCATAGAGAGTTGACGATTAAACTCATCCTGTATTAAATAAGACATACAAGTATACACCAAATTAAGATGGTTGACACACAAAAAATAAACTTTAAATACAATCAAAGGTGTTTGGAAACTACCAAGGTCTAGATAACCTCTGGGTCATCTACTCTACGTGTCATAAGCCAAACATTCATCTTATCAGTAGACTCCCCCTTACTGGTCATCTAAATTTTTTTTAGAAATGTGAAAATTAGAATCCAAATAATTTGCAAATATACAATGTTTATTTATATACAAAAATAAAACAATAAAATGTAAACCTCATGCCGTATCTGAGAGAAAGTAGTACGCCCTGTGGTATGAGCTATGCCGTGAGCTCGCCGATTTTTAGCGTTCCTACTTGCAATTTTCTATAACAAGTTCAACAAATGTAAGTATGTAAATATGATTTGTATGTTTACATATCATAAATATAACGTAATTGTATACCTCAGCATCGGAAGTACGCCAATACTCCACAAGTTGTTCCCACTGGCTTGGCACAACGTTCATAGGAACATCATCCTTCAGATTAGGATCAGAGCTTCTAGGCTTGAAATACTTAGCCTTAAGCTTCTTCTTGTGATCCTTCCATATGTTGTTGCAGTTTTTCATGCAGATTGGCTTGTACTCCTCTGGACATATATTCAAATTGTCCTATAAAACACAAAGTTTAAGGCTAAGTATAACACAAATTTGGAATTCGAATTTGTGGACAAAAATATACTTTTACCTTCACATCCTTCCAGATAGCATCAACAATATCATCAGGCACACTGTTCCAGTCAAGAAAAGTAAGAGGAACAATGTTACCATTCCGCACAATAATGCCAAGTTGAGTAGTTAACTTGGCCACGTTATCCCCTATTGGACAGTAATTTCCATCAAATTGTATGTCCAGCTTTTTACCAGTACCCCACTCTTTAATGCCCTTGGCACATCCTCTACCACGCCTAGTCGAGGTTGATGAAGAACTAACATGACCTGCGATATACAATAATAATAAACAATATGCAATGGTAACAAACAAATGCAAATTTAAATAATGTGAATACAAATCATATCAAATAAACCTGATGTGGGCTGTGAAGAAGTCGAAGGGTCTGCAAAATACAATGAGAATAAACAAGTTATATATAATGAGCATAAATAAATGTATGTATAAATAATTTTCATGCAAATCAAAGCAAATTTATATACCTGCGGATGGCTCATAAGCTGATGATGATAGCTGCTGTGGTGCCACTGATGGTGGACGCACCGATGGTAGGCGTGGAGGCTGAGTACATGGTAGCTGCTGTGGTGCCACTGATGGTGGCCGATACGGCGGTAATGGCCCCTCAGATGGTGGTGGCACTAATGGCCCCTCCGATGCTGGCCGATGTGATGCTTCCTCTTATGGTGGTGCTACTGATGTCCTGTTATGTAGCACATCAGACATCATGCGCTGGGAATGATCAGGCTTCCTCTTCCTTCCCATAATAATCTGCAAGCAATATAACATTAATTGACATTAGAAACATAGACAATGGTTTGTCATCAACTATAATATGACATGAATTGAACTAATACAATTAAGAAATTGATGATTAACTACAACCTTGGCCTTAATTGAATTACTAATGTTGATTACATATCAGCCTATTTGAACATCAACTGTTTCCCCTTCTGCGGCTTCCCTCACCCAACCAACTTCTTCATCACGAAGCATTATATTTTCTTCCAATTGTTGGCTCATGTATGGCTCGATTTGTGGATCAGTCGAACTCATATCAAATAAACCTCTTTGAGACATCTTCACCACGACTTGCCAGTCTGGTTGTAACGGGTCTGCAACATACCAAACTTGCTCTGCTTGGGACGCCAAGATGAAAGGTTCATTGGTAATTCGATCATCTCGGTACAACAAATGATTGAAGTTCACCAACGTGAAATTGAAGACATCTTCTTTCTTTCCGTGAATGTTGTCAATACAATCACACTTAAACAACACATGTTTCTTCTCATTGGAATATCGAATCTCAACAATATCTGTCAATTGTCCATAATAATACACAGACCCCAGACGAGGATTCTTGTCTTTTCGACTAGCATAACTTATGGTATCTGCCTTCAAAGCTACACCACAATTTTGTGTGGCTCGACGATCATCCATGGCCTTTACTCGATACCGAAACCCATTCAGTATATACCCGTTGAACCTCCTTGCCAGGTTATGAGGACCATTTGCCAATAGAATAATCTCTTCAGAAAGTATGACATCAGTAGTCCTTCGCAAAGTTTGGACCTAGAATGTAAAATTTAATCTCTTCAAGTTTGGACCTAGAATGTAGATCGATTTAAGGAACTAGAATGTATAGAATGTAAAATGTAAAATTTCAAAATGTTCAAAATTTAAAATGTAGATCGATTTAAGGAACTAGAATGTATAGAGTTAAATACATACATGTTCCTTGAACCAAATGTGAAAAGTTTCAAAATGTTCACGCCGAAGTTGATGATCGTCGACACGAGGCATTTTGAGCTTAAGTACTTCAAGGTGTTTGCTGTGTAGATTGAAATTTTAGCCATACAAAAAATTTAGTTGAAAATTCAATAAAACATAATAAAATATTGAGTGAGTGACTTAACCTACTTTATGAATGGTTGAACCGCGCTTGTATTGCATAAGATGTACCGATGAGCTTGTACCCAAGAAGTATTATCAAGATAAAAGCTTGTGTTTTCACCAGTAGCATGACCCAAATTATCAGCACCACTATAGTTCCTCACGGGTCGACTAGATTTGGTTTCCACATCACTGAGATATTGTGCACAAAAATTCATGCATTCTTCCATAAGATATCCTTTAGCAATTGATCCTTCAGGACGAGCTCTATTACGCACGTATTGCTTCAAAGTAAGAAGATACCTCTCAATTGGATACATCCATCGAAACTGAATCGCTCCACCCAATAACGCTTCATCAGCTAGATGTATAGGCAAGTGCTCCATTATATCAAAAAACTCGGAGGAAATATTTTCTCTAGATGACAAAGTGTTACAGCGATACGATCTTTAATATATTGCAAATCCATTGCACGATTCACTTTCGAACACAATTGTCTAAAGAAATTGCTCAATTCAATCAAGGGTTCAATTACATTCTTCGGTAACGATCTGCGAATAGCCAATGGAATAAGTTGTTGCATCAGAATATGACTATCGTGGCTCTTAAGACCCCCAATGCTTCTATCATGTAAGCGCACACGACGTGATATATTGGATGAATACCCGTCGGGAACTCTTACTTCCTTCAACACTTTCAAGAACAAATCTTTCTCATCCTTGGTCATGGTGAATTGTGCTGGTGGTAAATAGGCTTTATTCGACCCTCTTAACTGCAAATGTAGGGGTTTTCTAATATTCATATCTTGTAAATCACGCCGAGCATTAACACCATCCTTCGATTTTCCTGCAACCCCTAATATTGTCCACAACACATTGTCACAAACATTCTTCTCTATATGCATCACATCGAGGTTGTGTCTTATTAGATTGTGCTCCCAATATGGCAATTCATAAAAGATACTCTTTTTCTTCCAACTATGGGTGCGATGTCCAGCTTTCTCCTTCTCTACCTGTCTCCTATGCCTCTCCTTAAGGTCATCCCTATTGTATTGGGTTAAAATACCCTCAGATTCTAATTGTAGCAACATCTCAGTTCCAGACAACAATTTTGGTTTGAGTCTGACTTCCCGCCTACCATCAAATGATACTTTATCCTTCCGGAATTTATGGCCAGTAGGTAAAAATCTGCGATGACCCAAGTATGATTGTTTCCTACTATGCTTCAACCAACACGATGTAGTTTCCTTATTGCAACAAGGACATGCATATTCTCCTTTAGTGCTCCATCCTGACAAGTTTGCGTATGCAGGAAAATCACTAATTGTCCACAGTAAAGCTGCATGCATTTGAAACATTTGATTTGTTGATGCATCAAATGTTGACACACCCTCATTCCATAGTTCTTTCAACTCCTCAATCAACGGTTGCATATACACATCAATCTTGTCACCAGGTCCTTTCGGGCCGTTAATAAGCACGGATAAAATTAGAAATGGTTGCTTCATGCGCATCCATGGCGGCAAGTTGTATGGAATGAGCACAACAGGCCAAGTGCTATGAACTATGTTCATCGTCCTGAATGGGTTAAAACCATCAGATGCTAAGCCAAGCCTTACACTTCGGCAATCATTACTAAAGTCAATATTCCGACGGTCAAAATCTTTCCATGCAAGGGAGTCAGCAGGATGCCTGAAGACACCATCATCAGTTCGTTCCTCTGCATGCCATCTCATTAACTTGGCCGTCTTGGATGACATAAACAACCTCTGCAACCTTGACTTTAAAGGAAAATACCTCATCTGTTTTGCAGCTATTTGTTTGCCACCTGTGTTAGGACCATTTGAACCACCATCACCATTTGATTTCCATCTAGAACTGTTGCATATGACACATTTATCAAGATTGGCGTCCTCGTTTCGAAACAACATGCAACTGTTGGGACATGCATCCCACGTCTCATACGTGAAGCCCAAATCTGTTGTGACCTTTTGAGCTTTATAATATGAGTCCGCGAGTTTCACACCCAACGGAACGCCTCATTCAATAACTCAAGCAACATGTCAACAGACTTGTCTGTCCACTGATTAAGCACCTTCAAATGTAGAAGTCGAACAATGAATGACAAAGATGTGAACTTCTGACAACCCGGATACAATTCACTTGTGCATCTTGAAGAAGTTTGAAATACTTTGCAGTCTCTGCATTTGGACCGAGCTGGGGTTCAAATGCATGGGGATCAGGCCCCTATGGTTCATCACCCTCAACACTGTACCGGCATGTGGATTTCCCATAGCCCTTGTATCATTCCAATCATATCATCTCCAATGTCTAAATTAGCTAATGTTTCATTCTCTCGATTACCATGCAGAGATATGTAAGATTCCCCATGATTAATCCAATGTTTGTATTTTTTTAAAAAAACCATTCAAAATCAGATGCTCCCGTACACCATCTCGTACAAATAGTATCGATTCTCACACTTCCTACACGGACAACTGATCATCGAACCTTCAACCCTATTGGTGTAGGCAAACACAAGGAATTCATCAATCCCATTAATGTATTCACTCGACATCCTATTTGGCAAATCAATCCAACTTATCCATCATCTGTACACATCCACAAAAATATCTCACCAAAGTAACTCTAAATATAATACCTACGCAAACCAAGTAATGATAGCATTCCTCTCCGCAAATAAATAAATTGTCATATTAAACGTCAAAAAATACAAAAAAAATAAAAAAAAACCTAATAAACAAAATAAATAAGTGAAATAAAAATAAACCCTAATATTTTGATTGGTTTTCAATTTATATTGTCTAAGACACATACATATTTTGCAAATATATGTCTAAGACACATACATATTTCAACATTATTTAATAAATTTTTGAAATTTCATGCAAATAAACCATTGAGGTTTTTGACAATCAAACTAAACTCATTCATTATCAACATTAATCTTAACCTAAATGCACTAAATTTAATTTGTCCTATTAAATATATATGAAATTATTATTTATTTTCATAACTTTTTCAAAATATAAATCTAATTTCTTGATTCTATTTTTTTTTCCACAACAAGTTTTTGAACTTTTATAAACAAAAACAAAATAAAAATTCAACCATTAATGAAGGTGAGAAATTAGTTTTAAGATTAACGGATTATATATATATATATAGACAGATTTCAGATATATGGACAGATTTATATATATGGATAGATTTATATACAGATTTTATATATATGAAATACAGATATATAAATACAGATTTATATACAGATTTTTATATACAGATTTTATATATATGAAATACAGATTTATACAGATAATAAATAAATACAGATTTATATATAGACAGATTTCAGATATGGACAGATTTATATATATGGACAGATTTATACAGATATATAAATAAATACAGATTTATATATATAGACAGATTTCAGATATATGGACAAATTTATATATATATGGACAGATTTATACAGATATATAAATAAATACAGATTTATATATATATATATAGACATTCTTGTATATATATATATATATATACAGAGACCGAGAGAGATAGAGAGAGAGAGAGAGAGAGAGAGAGAGCATACGCAGAGAGAGAGAGAGTCGTCGCCGGAGGGAGCACCACTACCTGTCGCCGTCGCCGCCGCACCACTACCCGTAGCCCGTTTGAGAAATTTGGGGGATGAAGTTAGGGATTTGGGATGAAGTTAGGGATTTGGGGATGAAGATCGAGCGGCAACAGGAAAAAGAAGGGCGGGCGTGTTTTTTATTTTTACTTTTTGCGACGGTATGTTGTAGCCCGTCGCAAATAGTAGTCATTTGATCGTAAAACGGCGCCGTTTGAATAATATTTTTTTGCGACGGCAAATTTCCGTCGCAAATGATCCACTGTTTGCGACAGCAACCATACGCCGTCTCAAAAAGGGGGTTTTCTGCGACGGTTTTTATTACCGTCGCTAATACTTCCGCATTTCCGACCCCTCCGCGTAGTTTTATTACCGACGGGAACGTACCGTCGCTAAAGTCTATTATTTGCGACGGGTAAAGTTACCGTCGCAAAAAACGGTTTTTTGCGACGGGAGGCGCACCGTCGCTAATTCCTCCGTGTTTTTTGCTCTGTTTTCCTGTAGTGAGTTAAGGTTTTCTTTTTCTTTTCTTTTCTTTCCTTTTTTTGGAACTAAAGGTTAGGTTTTATTTAGATTTTGAATTTATGAAATGATTTGTAGAGAGACAATAAAATATAAAAGAAAAGTAAATAAATTATGAACTTTTTTTTTTCATTTTTCTCTTTTCTTTTTTTCTTTTTTTTCCCTTTTTTTTTTTTTTGAGATTGCAATATTTTCTACAAATCCAAAATCCAACACGATGTAAGCCCACCAGAAAAATAAACAAATAAACAAAACACAGCCCAAAAAAAAAAAGTAAAAGAGGATGAGGACAACGACAAAGACTATTGCGTGTCAAATTTTCTAAACACTTCTTCAAAAATTAATAGCACACGTAACTCCATATTTTTTTTTGGGGGGGGGGGACAACAACAAAGACTATTGCGTGTCAAATTTTCTAAACACTTCTTCAAAAATTAGTAGCACACGTAACTCCATATTTTTTTTTTTTTGGGAGAGGGGGGACAACGACAAAGACTATTGCGTGTCAAATTTTCTAAACACTTCTTCAAAAATTAATAGCACACGTAACTCCATATTTTTTTTTTTTTGGGGGGGGGGGAGTCATCATATTTTTATTTGAATGTCGTCATTCATATGTTTCATAATTTGTTTTTTAAGAATTTTACATTGGCGGTGTATCTAGTGGTGGAGTCACATGGTGATTAAGGGGTCATTTGTCTCCCTGAATAATTTTTTTTTACATATAAATAAAATTTTAAATTAAAATAATATTTAAAATAAAATGTCAAGGGCATTTTTAAATTTATGAAAATAATAGTGATTATTTCATTAAAAATGAAATGACTACAACAAATTATATTTTTATGTATGAAAAAATTTGTGAAAAAATCTCAATATAAAGGTAATATCCATCATTATTGATATACAAATATAATTAATCTCACTATATATATGTAAAAATTACTAGAGTGTTAGTTATATTTGAGTTCACCTTTCATATGTTGTTTTACTATTAATTGGTAATATCATATGTCAAAAATGACGTGATATCACTATTATATTAAATTTTTACTCAAATTTTGTAAAAATTTTATTTATCTTACCATTATATAATTTATTTTAAGACTTAAATATAAGACTTTTTTACAGTGTCCTTGATACACTAGTTACACACAATACTTTCTTTTCGATTTTACTCGAAATTAATTGTAAAATTTTATGTGAAATATTTTTGTAATAATTTATTTAATTTTTTGTATTTAATATTAATTCAAAAATTATTGTTATCTTCTTATTGTTGGTTATGAAAAAAAAAAAAATTAAAGTTGTAATCAATAAGTGCTCTTTCTGATTTCGTGTCTTGACTCTGCTACTGGGCGTATCCAATTAGTAATAAGAGGGTTAAGAATTACATCACGTGAAAAACAAAAAAAAAAAAAATTGTAGAGAAATGATATGGTCTCATTCATGAGCACTAATCATGTGATTTTCTTGACCTATGGAATAATTTCTGCATAACACAATTGTTTAGTGAATTTCATTGTTCATATTTTGTTTTAATGCAGTCGTGCGAAATGATTAATAAAATATTATGAAACAATTTAGCCTAGTCCACCTCAAAATGAAAAAATATTTGAAACTCTCAAAAAAAAATCATAATTATATTTATAATAAAATAGTATAATATGTTTCGACTCTTAATTTATTACAAATTCAATGATATAAGATCTAACTCCCTTATCACATTATTATAAGTAAATTTATAAATTTAAAATATGAGTCTCTAATATTCCTCACCTCAAAACACAAAAATCTAAGCTAACTTTATCATGTTATTTTTTGTAGAGAGATGAAAATAAAAGAGATTTTTTTATTCTTTATTCTTTTCTCCTTTCTTTTTTTTTTTTTTTTTTTTGGGTACTAATACAGTAGCTTAAAAAACAAAACAAACAAAACAAACTTGTCAAAAAAATCTTACGTTAACTTAAAAAACTGTGGGTGTCAATTTCTGACCACACTGCCTGCTTAATATCCAGCTGGAGAGCACCGGCAGAATAGATGGCACCTGACTAACCTGCAACAGAAAGAGAGACTCCGGTGGTGGTTCGCCCCTAGGGGTACTCCGACGATCAAGTCAGTACTCAATATCTCTCAAAGATAATCCATTATTCAACTCACAAGCTTGAGCATAAAAAACATACTTAGACCCATGGGGTGCCTCTCTTTTATAGCCAACATAAACCTAGTCCCAATAGAAGCCTAACTTCTATGGACTCAGGATTACTGCTAATCTTGAACTCCCAGTAAGATTAGGATAAACTCTGTAAGAGTCTTATCTTAATACAAACTGAAGTCTTCTCTCATTTTAGGACTCTTGTCCTCACGGGTTGAGTTCCCTTTTCATTCTAGGACTCTTGTCCCTTATCCACTTATCTCGGATTCCGATATCTTCGGAGATAACCTCGGCCTTGCCGAGAACCTCCTCGGCGTCATGACCAGGACACGTGGCACTTCGCTGACACGTCGGCGTCACCTTGCCACATGTTGGTACTCAAAAAATATATCCCCACAACTGCCCCCTAGGTTCTATTACCTCGGTATTCTGAGGTGATGGAACCTACACTGTTCGTTCATCTGTGCCCCTCTGTCCGAGATCAAACTCGCCGACCTCAAAGTTCCCTGGACTTTACTGTCCACTGGTGTCAAGAATCAAGTTTCATGCTTTCCAAGCTACTTGAAATCGCACCTCTAGCCGAGGTTCTGGTTCCATTAATTCGTAAACTCCAAGGGCTTTGCAACTGCTCCACTCACACTCTCTGGTGAGTTCCCGATTTCCAGTCATCTATTTGACTCCGGCGATTTTCATATCGGCGTTCATTTCACTTGGTAGGTTCATAAACTCTTTACTTGCTATTAAGCTCAATCTTTCATAACTCTCCTTAATCTGTTTACTTGCCATCTGTTGCTTCTATTTTCGTCTGTCTTCAAGTTTTGAATTGTTTGAATGCCTGGCACTGTTCTTGTCATATCCGCTTTCTGTTGCTAGCATCGTGTCTGGGTCATTACTTTCTTGTTCTTCACATGCTTACTTAGTGCCTGTGCACTTGGCTTTATTCTTGAACTTTGTCATCTTCTTGACTATTTTTCTCTTTTTTCATTCAATTCTCTGGCTTTTTCTCTTTCTAGCTCTTTTGCTTAAGCCCGTCATTGTTCCAAGCTTTCAAGCTTCTGCAACTGTCTTCGTTCCTCTCCTCCGGTGAAGCTTTACGTCATTCTGTCATTGTCGTCAGACTTCGGCAATTCTCATTCCGGCTTCCCTCTTTCTAGTAAGCTACTGTTCCTCCTGGTTTTATTTCTTGTTGCTTTCCAAGAAGCTCTGCTTCATTGTTAATCACCATTGTTGTTTTACCCGTTGTTTCCAAATCATCTTCTTGAATACACACTGTTCACACATCTGTTGATTTTTGCCACTGTTCTTGGCTTGACACACCTGTGCAATCTTTTTGTCTTGATTTCCTGATAGCTTCATCACCATTCTGAATTACATTATTGTTTCTGTTTTCTGTGTTTTTTTTCCAGATTCTTGCTTTCAATCCTTGCCTTCAAACTCCGAGGTGCCAATCGCGAGAAGAGCCTTGATCAAACTCTTCGGGAGATCGATGCTGAGCTCGAAGCGAGAAGGCTGCTGAGAAGTCTTCCCAACTGTCTTCTATATCCTGCCATTGATGCCGAGTAGTTTTGTTTCTTCTTTTACTCCTTGTACCTTGTACCTTGTACTTTGTCCGTCTTTGTATGCTTTTAATCTGGCCGACGTGCCATTTTTGTAGTCTGAATAATTTATTTTTCAATATTCAGGCCAAAGTGTCTTCTTTCTTCTTTAAATGCATTTCTCTGATTTCTTCTTTGAATGTATGTCTTCTTTTTTCTGCTCTTGTATGATTCTATACTTAGAATAATTTGCATGTCTTCAAAGTATACCTTGACTGTGCAATCTCTTCGGGTAAAATACCTCTGTCACAACTTCTAATCTTGCTCATCTCGGCCTTGTCCTAACACTTGAAAATATTGTAACAAATATTTTCACAAGTGTTGCTTAAGACTTGTTACTTTCTCAATGTCTTCTATCAAGACTTCAGTTTTCCATATTTCAAGTTTTGACAACCTGGTAGTCTCGGCAAGTACGCAGATATTGCTTGAGCTTGACTTTAACTTGTAAATTTTTCTCAAAATTTCAACAAGTGTTTAACCATCATCTTTTATCATAACCTCGGCTTAACTTCAGCTTGTAAATTTTTCTCAAAATTTCAACAAGTGTTTATCATAACCTCGTTTAACTATAACTTGTAAATTCACACAGAATTTCAACAAGTGTTTAAACCAATCTTCTTTCGATACGACCTCGGTTTAACTTTAACTTATAAATTCACACAAAATTTCAACAAGTGTTAAATATCACGTCGATTTAACTTCAACTTGTAAATTCACACAGAATTTCAACAAGTGTTTAAACATGACATCGGTTTAACTTCAACTTGTAAATTCACATAAAATTTCAACAAGTTTTAAACATCATCTCGGTTTAACTTCAACTTGTAAATTCACACAGAATTTCAACAAGTGTTTAAACATCATATCGGTTTAACTTCAACTTGTAAATTCACACAGAATTTCAACAAGTGTTAAACATGACATCGGTTTAACTTCAACTTGTAAATTCACACAGAATTTCAACAAGTGTTAAACATCATCTCGGTTTAACTTCAACTTATAAATTCACACAGAATTTCAACAAGTGTTAAACATGACCTCGGTTTAACTTCAACTTGTAAATTCACACAGAATTTCAACAAGTGTTTAAACATCATATCGGTTTAACTTCAACTTGTAAATTCACACAGAATTTCAACAAGTGTTAAACATGACCTTGGTTTAACTTCAACTTGTAAATTCACACAGAAGTTCAACAAGTGTTAAACATTATCTCGGTTTAACTTCAACTTGTAAATTCACACAGAATTTCAACAAGTGTTTAAACATCATATCGGTTTAACCAACTTGTAAATTGCTACAAATTTCAACAAGTGGTAAACATCATATCGGTTTAACCAACTTGTAAATTGCTAAAAATTTCAACAAGTGGTAAACATATTCTTCTTCTCTCTGCCCCTGCATGGCTTCCACATACTCCTTTGCGAACCTTATAAAAGGTCTTCAACCTGGCTAATTGCAGTCCAACCTTGTGTGTTTTCTTTTTATCTTCTGGGATCTGAGATTTGCTCACTGAGCTCTTCTCTTTTCGGACTTAAGTGCCGAGATCTTGTCTGCTAGAATCTTGGATTTGCTCACTCAGGTTGAGCTCTTCTCTTCTCGGACCTACTCATCTAGGCCGAGATCATGTCTTCTAGGATCCGAGATCTGGAATCCGGGATCTGCTCACTTAGGCTGAGCTCTCGTCTTCTCGAGCCTACTTGTCTAGGCTGAGATCATGTCTTCTCGGATCCGGGATCCAAGATCTGGAATCCGGGATCTGCTCACTCAGGATGAGTTCTTCTATACTTGAATGTTATCTCCTTGGGAGTGCTCATGCCCCTTGTCTTTGCATCCCTTCTAGAAGGGTCTTCGTTCCTCCGCAGGTATCTATCCTTCCATACCTGGAGGTCATCTTCGTTGTAGTATCCGCTTTGATCTGTTGTCTTTGGTGCGTCACCTTCCTAGCCGGCGTCTTTCACTCCGTGACTCTGGTCACGAGTTTCTGTGTTGCGGTTGTCCTCTTCAACGTCGAGGTTGATAGGTCTCTCATTCCCAACAGAAGCATTGTCTCCAGTCTGATCCTTCTGTCCGTCATTGACCATCTATTATTCTTTCTTTCATTGGCCATCTATTCTTCTTTCTTTCCCACAGACGGTGCCAAATTGTGGGTGTCAATTTCTGACTACACTGCCCGCTTAGTATCCAGCTGGAGAGCACCGGCAAAATAGATGGCACCTGACTAACCTGCAACAGAAAGAGAAGACTCCGGTAGTGGTTCGCCACCCGGGGGTACTCCGACGATCAAGTCAGTACTCAATATCTCTCAAAGATAATCCATTATTCAACTCACAAGCTTGAGCATAAAAAACATACCTTAGACCCTGGGGGTGCCTCTCTTTTATAGCCAACATAAACCTAGTCCAATAGAAGCCTAACTTCTATGGACTCAGGATTACTGCTAATCTTGGACTCCCAGTAAGATTAGGATAAACTCTCTAAGAGTCTTATCTTAATACAAACTGAAGTCTTCTCTCATTTTAGGACTCTTGTCCTCATCCAGGTTGAGTTCCCTTTCATTCTAGGACTCTTGTCCTTATCCACTTATCTCGAATTCCGATATCTTCGGAGATAACCTCGGCCTCGCCGAGATCACCTCGGCGTCACGACCAGGACACATGGCACCTCGGCTGACACGTCGGCGTCACCTTGCTACGTGTTGGTACTCAGAAAATATGTCCCCACAAAAACAAAACAAACAAAACAAACTTGTCAAAAAAATCTCACGGGGAAATGTGATTTCAATACAAGGATGATGCTCTTAAATTGTGTTTGGTTCATAATTTTGAAGAGGAATTTGGAAATGAAATATAAAAAAAGTAAATAAAATATAAAAATTTATCACACTTTATATCCCTAAACTATCATCAAATTGTCTACTTAGTCTCTAAACTACCAATTGAGTCTATTATGTGACACCCTAAATGTTTAATTAATTTTAGGGCAAATCACAGCAATGGTCCCTATAGTTTACCCGTAGTTTCATTTTGGTTTATGTACTTCTAATTGCATCAATTTTGTCCCTACAATTTGGTTTTTGGCTTGATATGATCTAATAGTTAACCGCCGTTAGCTTTTTGGATGGAAATCCGCGCGTGCCTTGCACGCACGAGATGAAACCCACTGTTTGAAGCATTATGCTGCTGACATGGCATAATATGGTTGAGTTTTTAATTATTATTTTTTCAATATTAAAAATTAATTGAATATAAATAAAAATCAAAAATAAAATTTAAAAATATTAAAAATTATTTCCTACCCAAAAATAAAAAATCAGATGAAAATAATATATATTTTTATTTTTTTACCAAACTAATTTTTCAAATTTTAATATTCTTCAAAACATAATGTCTAAAACTCAACCAAATAGAGGTGTAATGAAGTAACCTGTCTATTTGCTAAAATATAGTTTTTATTGAAATTTTAGCTAAAACATAATTTATTGACTCAAAATCAACTTATAAAAATTTAATACTAAAAAAACTAATTTATTTGATACATTGTTAACTTTTTGACTCGTGCAATGTTTGGTAATTTTTTCAATTTTTATATTTTTATGTAAAATTACCACTTTTTCCATGAATAAAAAAAGTTCATGTGACGATCCCGCCACATATAATATTTTATATTTAATTAATTCTTATTCTGATTTAATTATGGAATTCTTAATAAATAAAAAGAAAACTATATATATAATAAATAAATAAATAATAATAATAAAATAAATATATAAAATATATATCCAATTACATAGCTATATGTGCTAAATGTAATCTAATTTGACACTGAGTTATCAAATATGTGATTAATATATTATTTGAGGCCAAATGAATACACCTATGAGATTAGGAGAATAGTTGGGCCAAATGGTAATATAGTGAAAGGTGTGCCATGAGTTGGACCATATAAGATAGGCCATCTGTTAAGCCTATGAAATAGGTGGCATGAATCGTCAATTAGAGTGATTAATTATGGGGGTGAGTCACCACTGTAGGCTCGAGTATAAAGGGGTGAATATGAAGCCCAAAACCAACGGAAAAAAAAAGAGAGAGACAAAAATGAGAAAGAAAAGAGTCTCGAGAAACGAGCGTTGATGTGAGGGAAATAGTAAGAATTAATATTAAGGTAAGTTATATTATATCTTGAGTCACCATTATATATTTTACATATGTTTTGAACTATCATAATTTATTTTATATAAGTTATGTTTTATAACTTATATTTATATTTATATTTACGTAATTTATTTTCTGAACTCTATTTGCTTAAATTGAAATCTATGGATATGTTTGTTTAATTTTTAGAAATTATTTGACAATGATTTTATAAACAATTATGTTTTGTAAGTACCACCACGGGAGTCCCATGCCTTAAGGGACTTAAAAAACCATTAGCCTCTGTTTGGCCACTTTGTGGTCCTCTGTTTGTCATGGATCCATAGACTTCTGTTCTAATTGTCACTTTGGTGACCTCTGTTCTGTTCTGTTCGGTATCGTGGTTATGATTATTTGCTTTTGTAATTTCTGCATTCTGCTTTTATTATTTAAAATTAGTTATATATTTTAGTTACCAAACTAATCTCTATTTAACCAAATAATTATCCATGGTAATTTTTATACCCTCATGCTCACTGTATAATATTTCTCACTTTGTCATGTGCTTATAGTTGTTAACCACTTTCAGGTAACGTGTCAAGACCAGTGCATGGGGTAGGCACAAGGCACTTTGTAGTCATAGTACAGCCCTGGTATTGCAATCGAATAGAAGCTCCAATATATATGTTTTTGTTATACTTAAATAAAGATTTGGGTACCTTTTTATTTTACTCCGCTACACTATTAATTTGTTATGACTTCAGTTATTATCTTGTTAAGACGTCGAACCTCTGGATACCGGGTTTGGGTCGTGACAGTTCATAAGAATGATGGATAGAGACAAAGGCCCTGTTTGGTAGAGCTGTGGGAAAGTGCTTATACCTTATGCCTAAACAGCTTATAGCTTATAACTTTCAACTTAAGCTGATTTCCAGCTTATTCTTAAAGCATCTCCTGCCCCACTCAAAGAATAAGCTGATTTCTGACTTCCAAAAAGCTATAAGTTATAAGCTACAAGCTAAACCAAACACATCAAAATAACTTAAATTAAGCTGAAAGCTGAAATAAGCTGTAATTAAGCTCTGCCAAACAGGCACAAAGTAGGGAAATTCCACGCATGCAAGGCATGCGTTGGACAATTTTGACTTTCTTGAACAATTTTGACTTTCTTTATTTAATTTCATTATTTAATTATTATTATTTTTTAAAATAAATTTATTTAAAATTTAATTAAAAAAATAACATATATTTTTATTGATATTTTATTTATTTAATTTTTAAAATAAATTTATTTAATTGTGTAAAAAATAAAATAAAATAAATTTTTATTTAATCTAGCTAAAAATAATTAAAATATTAAAGATATGTTTAATATTGCTATTACTTAGTAAACAATTGAAAAATGGTAAAATAATTTTTTGCACATTTATCCTTATCCAGTTCGTCCAACCAAATATTAGATTCACTAAAAATAGTCCTTTCTAAACATCTAATCCCATGAGAAAACAAACATGGGATACACATTCAATCCAACCAAATAGTCCGGGGGATTCATAAAAAATATATATTAATAATAAAAAATATAAATTATAAATTTAATTTAATTAAAAATAATAAATTATAATTATGGCCTTATAAATATAAATTATGACCTTATAAATAAGACAAATAAATTTATAATTTATAAATTATTTTTTTAGTGTTGTTAATTCAAAATTAGATATTAATAAAAATATATATTATAAATTTAATTTAATTAAAAATAATAAATTAAAAATTATGGCTAGATTAAAATTTATCTTTACTATTTTAATTATTTTTAGCTAGATTAAATAAAAATTTATTTTATTTTATTTTTTACACAATTAAATAAATTTATTTTTAAAAATTAAATAAATAAAATATCAATAAAAATATATGTTATTTTTTTAATTAAAATTTTAAATAAATTTTTTTGAAAAAATGATAATAATGAAATTAAATAAAACATCTATTAAACAAATTGAATTGATTAAAAAATACTCAAGAAAGTCAAAATTGCTTAAGAAAGTCAAAATTGGCCCGCGCGTGCCTTGCACGCATCGATTTTCATCCAAATGTCTAACCACTGTTAACTATTGAACCATTTCGAGCCAAAAACCAAGCTGTATGGGCAAAATTGAAATAATTAGAAGTGCAGGGACCAAAATGAAAATACGAGTAAACTATAGATTATTTCTATAATTTTTTTAATTTTAACACCGCGTTAATATTAACTAATCAAAAAAAAAAGTAATAAAAAAATAATTACTTAAACTATTGGGCCAAAAGGTAATTAGAGAGAGATGTGGCATTAGCTGGACAAGTCACCTATACAGTAAAGATAACTTTGAACCTACATAATTATATGAAGATACGCACCAAAGGATGAGTCATCACCTAGCCTTGTGTATATAAAGCGAGTTGCGGCAACAAAACTGAAGGCAACAAAAGAAAGAAAATCAAGGAAAGTGTAGTAAAGAAAGGAGTCTCGAAAAGCTAGAGAAAATAGGAAGAAAATAGTAGGAATTAATAGTAAAGTGAATAATATTATATTTTGAGTTATCATAAAATATTTTACGTATATCTTGTGTTATCACAATTTATTTTATGCAATTCATATTTTGTAAATTATATTAATGTTTTAATTATTAATGAATTTATAAACCCTATTTGCTTAAATTGAAACACATGGATATGATTTGTTTAAATTTAGAATTTATTTGACAATGATTAGATAAATATTTATTTTTATAAGTATCACCACAGGGAGTCTATGATTTGGGGGACTTAAATAACCACTGGCCTCTGATTGTCACTTTGTGGCCCTGTTTGTCGTGGATCCATTGACCTGTTTCTGATTGTCACTTTTGTGACTCTGTTTTGTTTTATTTTGTACCGTGGTTAACATCACGTTATTTATATTCTAAAAATCATTTAAGATTATTTGTTCAGCTCAAATTAAATAATGCATAATGTTTTAGCCTAAATAATTATCCATAGTAATTTTGTGCCCTATACTCTTGATATAATATTTCTCATCTGTCATGTGCTTATAGTGTTATTCTCTTTCAGGTGATGACGTATAAGGAAAAGTGATAACCTCGTATAATGGGACTAGCACAAGACCTAATGTGGTCATTTTGTTTTTGTTTTTGTTTTTTATTTTATAATAATTATCTGCCATCAAATGATAAAATAATAAAAGCTTGATAGTGTATTTCCTTTTATTAAAATAATAAAATAAGTGATGAAGTTAATTATTGATTTATTTATTTTCTTACTTTTATTTCGCCTTCGCCTGAGGCTGCGCCTGTGCCTGCACCACTTAATTTGTTAAAATTAGAATTAGTTCGCAAGTTGCGATTCCAGCCCTCAGCAATCGGTGTTGGGTCGTGACATATTAAGTCTCTAAAGTATATAAATCAAAATCTATTTAGTCCCTAAAAAGATTATAAAAATAAATATAAATCTATAAGTATTATAAATTATTAAAAACCCCATCTAGTTAAAATTTTATTTCAAAAATCTTAAATTTTTATTCTATCTTTGAAAAGTGGTATCAGTTCTCATGGTGAATTTATTTTATAAGGGTAAGGGTAATGTGGAGGGGTAAAATGTTGGCCCAAACCCAAAAGTAATTAGGCAATGCAGCCTAAAGGAAAGGAAATGCCTAGATAGATTTCTAAGGAGTCCATTAGAGACAGTTAGTAGAACAATGGCGCGTGGCTGAGCACGTGAGGAGAAATGAAAAATAAAGATTTCATTCTAGAAGGAGATCAGCAAAACGCTGGGGAGTCATTGGATTCATCTTCATCTAACGGTAGAGATATCAAGCAGCAAATACAGAGACATGGGTTAGGCTTACTAGACGGCATAACCGTCCGATCAGCTTGATTGGACGAACATAACACTTGGCAAGTTGGCCCCTAACATCTGACATGATCTAAGTCATCCATGAGAAGACGATCCAACGATCAGAGATAAAGGCAACTTAGCCACTTGCCCAACCAGATCCAAAAACGGGCAAAACTCTCGAATTGAATATTGATCCAATGAAAGGGATTTAAGTTAGGAAAACTACAAAAGGTGAAGTAGGTCAAACAAAGAAGCCAAACCACAGGTAATTCAAGAACTCTCTTTTAAATACAAATTTTCATGAACGAACATTATTCTGACTTGATTGTTGAATGGTCCTCCCCAACCAATCATGTTCAGGGGCTATCACTAACATTTTGGTTTCTCTTGACAGAGTAAAGAAATGGACACATCATCCCACTTTCCCTATGGAGAAGAATCCTACCTTCCACAAGTAATCATTTATATTATTTTCTTACTTATCTTCTACAATGGTAACATGCTTGTCTTTTTTTTAGATAATTATTTATTCTGTCTTTCTCTAAGAAATATTTATGCTGTCTTTGAAAAGGGATTTTTTTTTTTAATTCTTTTTTCTTTTTCTTTTTTGGTACTAATACATTAACTTTATAACAAACAAACCAAAAAGAAGAAGAAGAAGAAGAAGAAGAAGAAGAAGAAGTAGCAGCAAAACAAGCTTATCAAAAACTCATACTTGTCAAAAACTCTCACACGGAAGCTTGTTTTTAATACAAGGAATTTTTTTTTATCACGTTTTCAACACAAGGATGATGTTGCTTTGGGAAATAGGTTAAAAGTTAATTTTTTGGTTTTTTTAAAAAAGAAAAATGTGTAAAAAAAAATAGAGAGATAATGTGATACAAAAATAGGTTAAAAGTCAAAAAAGCTACTTTTAACCTCTTGCCAAAAGAGACCTTGTGTTTGGTTCATGACTTTAGAGAAGTATTTGGAAAGGAAATGTAAAAAAGGTAAGTAAAATGTAAATAAAGTATATATTTCACCTACGTTTTACACACATTTTCCCTTTCCCTTTCTCTTTCCCTCTCCAAATTCATAAACCAAACACAAACTGAAAAAAAATTGAAAATATTTCAGATAATTTTGTAAAATGTTTTCGATATTTTTAGACAATAGTAAAAAACTTTGTGAAAAATACACTACAACAAATTAAGATTTTATAGACAAAAAATTAGGGACGAAATCAAATTTTTGGGACCAAATATTTTAGTAGCCAAAAAATATCATTGTTGTCCTTTTAGTGACAAAATCGGATATTTAGTAATGAATAATTATCATTTTTTGACCAAAACTTTTCTCTAAAAATAACTTTTTTGTATAAAAATATTGTCACCAAAAGTACAATTATTAACAACATTTTAAAATTTGTCACTAAAAGCCTCTTGTTTAAAAAAAAAAAAAAAACTTTTATGGACAACCTAATATTTTTTAAACTAAATGGACAAATCCTAACACTAGCTCCTACCATCCCCTCCCCAACCTCATTTATTTCTTTCCCTTATCATCGGCTCTACCTTCTCCACTCCCCATCGTTGCCACTTCCTCTCTTCTTGCTTTTTCTCCTTCTTCTTCTCATCCATTTCCTATTGTCGTCACCTCTTTTCTCTTTTACAATTTCTTCTCACGGTGACCCTCTACCTTCCCTTCCTCTCTCCCTCCCTCACTCAATGAACCCTTTCCTTGTTGAAAATTTATGGTTTTATAAGATTATTTTGGGCCATCTTTGAGCCCAAATTTAAGTGAGACACATACGTCTTCAGGGATGGGTCTAAAATAGTGACATGTTCCTTGCCGCATGGCAAGTCACACAGTGAAGATGGTTCGTCAAAACCATTTATGAGTGAATGGGAAGTTGACGTCGTTTTCGAGTTCGTGAAATAGGAAGTTAAAGAGTCAACTGTGGGTTTCCTTAAATTGGTTGTCCCACATTGAAACTTTAAGAGAGCTTGTGTGAGTATATAAGCTTTAGGTTGACTTACTTGGGTTGGGTCCCAAGGGGCACCCCAAGTTTTGTAAGGAGGGGAGTCATGGACAAAGTGAGCTTTGGCCTAAACCACCACACACATACGTGCGCACCGTCGCTCGGGCGGGCGCGTGGTGTGAGTCGAGGGTCGAGTCGGGTCCTAATTTTAATTTTTTAGACAAAATTCATTTGAATTTTTTTAAATTCTTCTAGGAAAATTTGAAATTCTAACGGAATGAATTCAAATTTTTTGCGCCAAATTCGAATTCCTGTCTGAAACAGTGCCTCTCCGGTCACCTTCCTTTATCTTTCCGGCAGTTTCAAATTCGCACCCGTTCGGAGGGTTTTCTACCCTTCCGAACAGGCACCACAATGCCTATAAATACAGACCCTTTCCAGCAGTTTCAATCATCCAATTCATTCATTTGTGCTTCCGTTTTTCTTCTCTCCTGTATATATATTCTTCATATTAGATTATAGAATTTTCAGAAAGTTACAGAACACAGGTTTAATTCGCAAGGCAGATTGTTTGTAGTTCTCCTACAATCTGTGTTTTTCTGATTATTGTATCTGGGGAGATAGACACCAATAACCCGTAAGCACCTGTGCGTCACGAATCTGTCTTAAGGACAGAGTGTCACACACTCGACTTGATCAAAAGGTTTTGTTCGAACTTTCTAGTACAAGAACATTACTGTAAGTATTTTATTTTTGTTATTTCAGTTTCATTTTTTCTACACTGAAGATTATTACAACAATTTTAAGACAGATTTGAATTATTTTGTTTATACAGAATTTTTCGTTTATTTCTTTTTCACATTTTTTTTTACAAAGTAATATTCTGGTTGGAAAATACAAATAGTAATATACTATTTATCATTGACTTTTTCAGAATATTAATTTGAGATCATTTTGTTCTGTGTGAAGTTGATCAGAAATTAATTCTGTTTTTCAGAAATAATTTTCTGTGTGGAATTAATTTGTTTAAATAAAAATTTATTTTCAAATTAATTGGAAATAAAGTGTACAATTTTGTTTCTTTTATTTTTACAGAATAGAATTAAATTCTATGTTTTATGGTTTAATTATTTGTGTAGTATAAAATTTTAATTATAATTTTGTTTTATAATTTAAAATTCATGGCTACTAAAACTGCTCAAACCTCTAATCTGACCGGTGTTGCGACTGCCCCTATCCCTCCTGCTGTTGTGACAGTCCCGATAAATCACGAGGAAAAGTCAGAAAAGTTCTTAGGAACTGATTTTAAAATATGGCAGCAGAAAATGCCGTTCTACCTTACTACATTGAATCTGGAGCGTTTCCTTCATGAGGATGCTCTTGTGTGTCACGACCCAAACCCGCCCTTATAGGTTTAGTGTCGTAATTGGCCAATAATCCGAGACTACCAAAGGCTTGCTTAAAAGTAATACAGTAAAAAGGGCTGGTGGAAGCCTGTAAATAATAAGAAAAAATATCGTCCAATGAGCTGTGAGAACTTACATGAGCAAACAAACTTAAATAGATATTCACATAGTCCATATCAAGCTTTGTTCTAAAACATAACCATAGTTTAGGGATTTAATCTCAATAACACAAATCAATCTTATCAACAGTCATAACCATATATAACACTTGTCTCCGTACTATTCAAACACTTTGTTACAAAAATAAAAGGGTGAACTCAACCACCCAATTAAGCCTTGGAGCTTGACTATTCGGAACCTCGCAGTGAGGCATAGTAGTTGGCTTGACAAAACGGGGTTCAGGTCGACGCCGCTAAGTCCGGTCCGGTGCTCAATCACCAACATATATATATTAAACAGTGAGTTAGAGCCTAGTGAATAATAACTGTGTAAAGGGGTTATGAATGATGTCCTTATAGTAATTGAAACAGTCAATCTAATCAGTAGACCATTTTCACAATCAGTATCTCATATCGTATCAGTCATACGTGGTACATCCAATAGCAGAATAATACAATACAGGTCTTAAAGACGAACAGTCATTTGATGGTCATCAATACAGTAAGCAGTAGTTTCAAGAATTCGAACTGACAGAGATCTCTAAAATAGTAGCAGTAATAGTAGCAGCAACAAATGCTATGGATTTACAGCTCATAAAATAGGACAATCATTCATTCAATAAACATTATCATTTCAAAAAACTGTGCATTTTAACAATCAAAAAATAATTATAATTAAACATGACTTTACAACATTGTTACTCACAGTTGGCTCGTTGAAATACGTGACTAAGATGTGGCGTCCGACCTACACAACCAAATTCAAGCACAACAACTCAAATTTACATTCAATTCGTTCAGTAGGTCATTGTAGACACCCCATTTTTGACCGTCCTCTAGACTTGGTTGTGCTTGTAGGTACACCCAACAACTGGTTCGATTGCTCGCCCAGCACTCGACTATCGCAGCGGAACGTCACCGGTTCGAGCTTCTCGGACCCTGTATCCTTTCTACCCCATTTTTGGACCTTGACTAGGTCCTTTCAGAGTAGACCCTGTGGTGCACTGCGGCCATGGCCTTGACCCTGCCGGCCATTGATGAAGCCTGCCGGCCATCAGTGTGCCACTGCCGGCCATTACTGATGGCCGGCACCCCCCCTATCTCAGCTGGTTTTTCTCCAGATCTTTTGAGCCAGCTGGATTTTTGCTTGCCCCCTCTATACACGTGTATGGAGGGATGAAGGCCTTGCAAAGCTTCTTGAAGAAGCTTTGGCTTTTCATTTCTCTATATAAGGAAGAGACCTCTTCCTTAGACCAGGTTCTGACTTTTGAAAAGAAAAAACCTCTCTTTCTCTCTATATTGCTTGTGTTTAGTGCTTTAAACTTGATTTTTCTTGCACTTTTACACTACAACACATAGATATACACCACCACCATTGGATCAAGCTTCTTGGGAGGAATTCTTAAGCTCTGAAAACTGGTTTCCACCCCCCTGAAGTTGCTAGTTTCAAAGAGGGTCTTTAAGGGTGAGCATTTTCCCTATTTTTGCACTTTCTTGCACCTTGCTTTAGCCCTCTTTGCATATTGTTTTAGGCTTTGCTTATAACTGAAAAAAGTCTTGTTTTTAAGTGCTTTTTAAGTTTGGTTAAGGTCATTTTTCTGTTTGGGGTGTGTAGCCCCCTTGCATGCTTTGTTTGGCTTTGTTTTAAGCCATATTTGGAGGCCTCCGAGCTAGCCTTGGTTTGGCCTTCCTACCACTGAAATCCAGTGGATTTTCAGTGGTAGAGGTGTGGTTTTGAGGTCCTAAATCAAAGGGGGTAGTCCCCTCTCTTTGTATTCCTCTTTGCTTGCATTTTTGGCCTTCCAAAGGACCATCCCTCTATGCATTTTTGGGGTTGGTCCAGGCCTTTTTTTTTGTGACTTATAGGACCTACCTTGGCCTTGTCCAAGGCTGGTTTGGTCATGTCTTGCTTGCATCTTGCATGTTTAGTGTAACTCCATCTATAGCTCATCAAAGTAGCATGTGTGCTTGGCTTTTGTTGAGTCCATTTCAGTCCATTTTTGGTGATGTTTTACCATGCCATGAATCTGTTTTGGGTTGGTCTTGTTACTCCATGCTTGCATGATGCACTTGTAATGTAAATCCTCTAAACTAGCTTCACATGCTCCATGCCTTGCCATGTCATTTTAGCTTGTTTGGTTTACATTTCAGCATGTATTTGGTCATCATTTGGCATGTTATGACCTTATCCATAGTTGGTTTGATCATCCTTTGCATGCTCCATATAGGTATAGAACAAATCTTGTTTACTAGCCTTTTGTGCATGATGTTTTGACTCATCATACTAGCATATTTTGGCTTGGCTTAAACTTGATTTTATGCTTATTTTGAAGTGTTCTAGGACTGTTTTGGGCTGCCATGACCATATCACTCATGCTTTGTATAGCTATAGTGTAAATGCTTAGGCTAGTCTTGGGTTTTGAGGCCTCTATCATGTCATACATGTGATGTTTGCATGCCTTGCCCTCATTCCACATGCTATTTCAGTCCATGAAATGTTGTCATATACTTGCATTTGACATGCCTTGAATGCTTTGTATAGCTTGTGCTCTATGCCTCAAGAGTGGACTTTTGTGCATGCCACTTAGCCTAAGCCTTTGGCTCATCATTTCAGTACATTTTGGGTCCTAATATACCATGATGTAACTCTGTTTTTGGTTGTCCAAGTCATGCCATGATTGGTTCTCATAGGTGTAGTGCATTGCTTCTTTTGTAGCCTTGCATGTTCTATGTTTTAGCATTGTATGCTAGCTTGCTTTGGCTTACTTCCATGCATGTTTTAGTCTCATATCAGTACGTACTAGGACTGTTTTGGGTTGCCCTTGCCATATCCTTCATGCTTCGTATAGCTGTAGTATAATTGGCCTTGCAAGCTTCGTGTTTCGATGATTCACGCATGCTATCCTTGAGCTATTTAATGATTTGGCATCATTTATCATCTCATTTCAGTGCATATAGTGTTGTTACACTTGCACATTTGTCACTTCTTAGGCACTTTTGAGAGTTACCCCTTTTAGGCCCCTTTGTTGAACCTTTCGCATTTCGCATGCTTGAGTATGTTGCGTGGCTTAATTCATCGCTTTGGCTACTGATTTGGACCTAGTTGAGAGCCGTCCATCTTTGGTGTAAGCCCATCTTACCATGTTGTCGCATGCTTGTTTCATCTCGTATGTTGTCACATACTTGTTTAGCTTCGCATACCTTGCATGCTCACATGTTCATGTTGCATTTTGTCATGTTGTCCAAGGTTGTTGCCTCACATCATGCTTATACGCTTGTTGCATGCTTGGGTTAGTTGCATGTTTGCACACTTAAGTCATATCGCATGTTTGCCATGCTTATGTGTTGCATTGTTGGATTAAGTGTTAATCCGAGCACGAGGAACGAGGGACGTTTCATACTTCAAGTGATGGGATGCGTCTCAATTCTCGATCGCCGAAGCTCTTGATGATTCATGATAGAGTTCTAGGCTTTACTTGCTTTATTTGTGCATTCATTTTCATATTGATTTGCACAAGTTGGATCTTTGGCCATCATGCATCGGGATGCGTGATTGATGGTCGTGGATCCGAGTTGGCCTCTACCTTGATGTTTTGAGGTGATTTGGAGTGCCATGGTGCGTACATGTCCTTGGGAAACCCTCCCCTTTCTCTATTTTGTGCTTCGTTGCAGTTTGGTGTCACAGCACACCAGTGGCCGGCAGTGTGCCACCCTTGGCCAGCAGCTTCTCTTCATTGGCCGGCAGTGCTCTGTTCTTGGCCGGCAGATCCCCCTCCATGGCCGGCAAGCCACTGGTGGCTTCCCCTACAGTGTTTTGGTAAGTTTCAACAACAAGCACTGAAAGACACCCTGCAAACAGAGCCTCTAAAGAGCAACCGGAAGGCGTTTCGAGGCGAAGAACCAAAGCGAGCATGCATGCCTCCCTTCTTCAAACAGAGCTGGAATAGCACCGTTTACTGCTTTCTCTACTTACTTGTTGTCATTCATTAATCAGTTAATTAATTTGTTAATTAATTAAGTTGTGTAATAATTAGTTGTAGCTAGTTATTCAATTCGGTTCTGTAATAATTAATTAGCTCGTGAGTTAGTTAATTAGGTGGCCTGTATTATTCTTTCGGACCCTCCGAGCGAGGGCACAATTGTAATAAGTGTGCGTGCGTGTGTGCATGTCTTCCAACCCCCACTTCTTTCTCCCTTTTACTTACCTGCTTTGATGGTTAGTATTAGGACATGTTTACTTTAGCATACCTTATGCTATGCATGCGTGCATCATCCATCAGTATTGCATGCACCGGGCTCGGCACATCATACTAACTGCATAAGTATTTCAAATCTAACTTGAATACACGCTACTTGTGCATTTTCACATGTCATCCTTAGATTAGCCGAGCCTACTCTAGTGACATTCCGTATGCGTTGCATTATGCATTTAAACATGGACTTGGATCATGCATGATTGCTAACAGGTTTATTGTTTTGGCTTGGAGAACACTGTAAGTATTTTATGTTTTAGCATCTCGCATGAGTGTGAATGTTAACATGACAACATGCTTACCATGTGGCTATATGCTTATGTGATAAATGCCTGCGGGTGAAAGTTGGATTATTTGAATTGGGATAATTCATTGAAATCCGCGTTTTAGCCTACTTGCGAGTAGCAAATTTCAAAACATTTCCAAACAAACGGATATGCAATGCTTTGTTCCAAATTAGGCGATCTAGTCTATACTTGTTTTGCTGTGCGCATCACATAGTAATTCTAGCTAATTAAATCGGAATAAAAGCGCATGTGTTTTCAAAAACAAGATATCATGGTTAGTAGAGGCCGATCTTTGGATCGGGCGAGAGGGGGTGCTCATAGCTGACCTTCCCCGATCGTACCCAAGTTCCCGAGCCGAGGCAACTTTGGTGATGACGGACACGTGGCCTTCAGCACCGAGTCAGGGTTTCCTAAATTCCCCCATTAAAAAATATTTAGGTGGCGACTCTGTATCTGGCAACGCAGTCCATATTTGGCACTTCTTTCAAAAAATCTGTTTCTCAAAACGATTTGCCGGATTTGGACTCTTTGGTTCAGATTAAGAACCTTAACAAATCAAGTCCGAACTGTAGCATGAGGCCCAAGGGCGCGTCTACAGTCATATACCTATTCGAAGTTTATGCGTTCGGTTAGTCTTATATGTTCTTTATTCTCTTTTATGTCCATGAAATGCATATGAACGTAAAAACATGTGAAAACCATGCTAACGGAGGCCCAGAAGTTGGAAAAATAGAGTGAAAACGAAACCGAAACCATCCTAAAAACCGAACATGCGGAATCCCAAGCCGCACGTGCGGGCTGCATGTGCAATTAAAGCAGAATGTTCAGCCTCTATGTTCTATTTTCTGCACATGCGGGGCTCCAGGCCGTATGTGCAGAACTGAGTTACACAAGTTTGAAATTTTCGTTTATATTTGGAACTCAAGCTTTTCAAAATTTGACTTCAATTCTATGTATTTCAAGACCCAAAATTCTTAAAAACAACTTGAATTTAACATAATTAACTTAAAACAAAAATCACAGCTTTAAACCAAAACTCAATTCCATGCAAAAAAACTCAAACTCTTGAAGTTAAATACAAAATCATATTCCACACAATCTTGAGTTCCATAATCAAAATTCTTGAGATTTTCTCCTCAAATTTGAGGAACCATGACAGATTCCAAATGTTTGAGCAAGAATGAAGCCATGCATGTAAAGATTATGAACTCAATTGTCAATTGAAGGATCAAAACTTCAATTAAAATGGAAAATTACAAAACATGTATACTTTGAATTCAAACTTCAAAATCATTGAAGTTTTCTCTCCAATTTCATGAATCATGCAAGGACTCTAATGTATGAAGGAAATTTTCATGAAATATGCCATGCATGTCATGTTCTTGAACTCATTTTTACACTTTCTACCTTATCTTGTTCATACATATATTCTACTTCAAATTACTCCATAAAACCACCAATTAAGCTTGAATTCTTCTTAATTAAACTTAGATTCTATGGGTTCATGAGTATAGCAAGTCAAATTCATGAAATTAGAAGAGAATTCCTACTTTGAGTTGATGAATTTATAGAGATCAAAGCTTTTCTTCTTCTTGCTCTTATTTTCTTCCTTTCTTGAGCTCTCTCTCTCTCTCTATAGAACTCTCTTTGATGTTGTATAACTCCTCACAAAACCCACTAGTCTCTTTCCCTCAAGACTCATCTTTTATTGAATTGAGCTAATGAATAGTCACTAATAAGTCCTATATGTCTTAATTAATCCAAAGTTTCGATTAATAAGTCAAATCTACTAAATTAACTCAATTCTCATCTTATACATCATAATCTAATTTAAATTTAACTAAATTTAATCACACTAATATGAATTAGGCTCTAATTGCCTATCCCCGCTATTTAATTTAATCTTGTATAAATTACTGATTCACTCATGCTTCATTTAATTGAATTTAATCTAATTAATTTGATCTGAATCAATTTTTAATTAAATTTCACAATAGACTCTAAAAATTACGCTGATCACAATAAACTGATCAATTTCAGTTTCTGACGCATATAGGCCATCAATTTTAAATTCTAGACAAGAATCTCATCAGATATTTTTGAATTGGACATATATGTACAAATTAATCACATGGCTCATTTCTCAATTAAAATTTAACACATAATTAATTAATTGAAATCACGATTTACATTTTGGGGGTTGTCACACTGTGCTAAAAGAGGATGAAACCGACTGACAAGTGATTGTTGCAGTTGATGCTTGGAAACATGCGGATTTCCTTTGCCGCAACTATATCTTGAATAGGCTTGATAATACTTTGTACAATGTTTATAGCTCTATCAAGACAGCAAAGGAATTATGGGAGTCTTTGGAGAAAAAATACAAAATAGAATATGCTGGCTCGAAAAAATTCGTGGTGGGAAAATTTCTGGATTTTAAAATGATTTATTCAAAAACTGTGATCAGTCAAGTTTAAGATCTCCAACTTATTCTGCATGACATTCATGCAGAAGTCATGTCTCTCAGTGAATCCTTCCAAGCTACTTCCTTAATTGAAAAATTACCACAAGCTGGGAGAAATTCAAGAACTACATCAAACACAAGCGCAAAGAAATGACTTTTGAAGAATTGATTTTGCGGTTGAGGATTAAGACAACCGCATTTCTGAGAAGCAGGCTAGTAAGCATCCTATGGAGTTTAAAGCAAATATGGTAGAACATGCACCAAAAACAAAGAAACGAAAATTCTCTGGAGAAAGTTCCTCACAAGGCTCTAAAAGAAAGAACACCTAGAAATTCAAGTTTATTGGCAAATGCAACATTTGTGACAAAGAGGGACACCGGGCCAAAGATTGTCGCAGCAAACGCAAAGGTAAAGGAAAGTCAAGTATGAAACCTGCTCAAGCTATTGTCACCAAAATGGACAGAATCTCTAATGGTATTGATGACATAAACCTTTTAGCCATTATTTCTGAAGTCAACCTTATCAGAAATCTCAAATAATAGTAGGTGAACACTGGATCCACTTGTCACATCTGTGCCGACAAAAGATGTTCTCCTCTTGTTCAGTGGTGGACAATGGAGAATAGCTATTCATGGGCAACTCCTCGACTTCTAAAGTTGAAGGACAAGGAAAGGTAATTCTGAAGATGACATCTGGAAAGGAACTCACCCTCAACAATGTGCTGTATGTATTGGACATTCGCAAGAATCTTGTTTCCGAATCTCTATTGAGCAAAAATGGATTTAGGCTAGTTTTTGAAAGTGACAAATTTGTACTTACTAAAAACGGGATGTATGTAGGAAAATGTTACATGAATTATGGCCTTTTCAAAATGAATGTAATAACTATTGTCTCTCTCTTATGATTAATAAAACTACATCCTCTTCTTACTTGCTTGAGTCTTTTAATTTATGGCATGGTAGATTAGGACATGCTAATTATGGATCTTTGTGTAGATTAATTAATATGAAATGTTTACCTAAATTTGAAATTGATCCAAATCATAAATGTAAAATTTGTGTTGAGGCAAAATAAGCTAAAACTCATTTTCATTCAATTGAAAAAAGTACGGAACTACTTGAATTAATTCATAGTGACATTTGTGACTTTAAATTAATTCAAATTAGAGGTGGGAAAAAATATTTTATCATTTTCATATATGACTATACTAGATATAGTTATGTTTATTTAATTCGAACCAAGGATGAACCTTTGGAAACTTTCATTCAATATAAGAATGAAATTGAAAATCAACTTGGTAAGAAAATTAAAATTCTAAGAAGTGATAGAGGTGGCTAATATGAATCACCTTTTGGTGAGTTTTGTAAAAAAAACATGGAATAATTCATCAAACCACCGCTCCTTACTCACCTCAGCAAAATGGAATTGCTGAAAGGAAAAAATAGAACTTTAAAAGAAATAATGAATGCTATGTTAATAAGTTCTGCATTACCTCAGAACTTGTGAGGGGAAGCAATACTTTCTGCTAATTATATTCTTAATAAAGTACCCCGAAAGAAAGTGAATCAAACACCTTATGAAATGTGGCATGGGAGAGTACCATCCTACAAATACTTAAAAGTGTGGGGATGTTTGGCTAAAGTGGCTATTCGCAGTCCTAAAAAGACTAAGATAAGTCTGAAAACTGTTGATTGCATATTCATTGGTTATTCCAAGCATAGTAGTGCATATCGGTTTTTGATTCATAAATCAGAACATTCAGAAATGCATGTAAACACTATTATTGGATCTAGAAATGCATCATTCTTTGAACATGTATTTCCTAATAAAACTAGACATAGTACTAACAAAAGATCTTAAGATGCTATTACTAGTCATGATCAAAAACAAGATCAAGTACAAGAACAAGAGATAGATCAAAATGAAGAAGAGGAACCTAGGCGTAGTAAACGTGCTAGAACCTTAAAATCTTTTGGTCCAGCTTTTCTAACATTTTTGTTAGAAAATGAGCCTTTAACTTTTAAAGAAGTTATGTCTAGTCCAAAGGCTCCTTTATGGAAACAGGCTGTAAATAGCGAAGTTGAATCTATTTGCAAAATCACATAGGAACTGGTGGATTTGCTACCAGGTTGTAAACCTCTTTGATACAAGTGAATTTTCAAGGGAAAATGAAAGCAGATAGATCAATTGACAAATACAAGGCAAGACTTGTGGTCAAAGGATATAAACAAAAATAAGATCTTGATTACTTTGACACATATTCACCAGTTACTAAATAACATCCATTGGAATGCTAATTGCCATTGCATCTTTGTACAATCTAGAAATTCATCAAATGGATATGAAAACCGCTTTATTAAATGTGAGTTAAATAAAGAAATTTACATGGAATAACCAGAAGGATTTTTTGTTCCAGGAAAATAAAAGAAAATGTGTAAATTGATAAAATCATTACATGATTTAAAACAAGCGCCAAAGCAATGGCATAAGAAATTTGATAAGACAAAGTCAAATGGGTTTAAAATTAATGAATGTGACAAATGTGTTTATATTAAAAACACAAACAAAGGTTATGTTGTAGTATGTCTTTATGTTGATGATATGCTCATCATAGGTACTAATAATGACATGATTAAAACTACCAAAAAAATGTTAAATAAACATTTTAACATGAAGGACATGAGGATTGCTAATGTAATTCTTGGTATGAAAATTACCAAAATATCAGAAAGATATGCTTTGTCACAGTTACATTACATTAAGAAAATACTTGACAAATTTAGCAAAGATGATAATCATCTTGCTAGAACACCTGTGGATGTTAATTTGTTTCTTTCTAAGAATGTACAGAAAAGTATTTCTCAATTAGAGTATGCCTAAATTATTGGAAGTTTAATGTACTTGATGAACTGCACTCACCAAAATATAGCTTATGTAGTATGTAAATTAAGTAGATATACGAGTAATCCAGAAGTAGAACACTAGAAAGCTATTATAAGGGTTATAAGATATCTCTGATTTACTCGTAATATTGGGTTACAATATACTAGATATCAAGTGGTACTTGAAAGATACTGTGATGCAAATTGGATATCGGATACTAAAGACTCAAAATCCATCAGTGGGTATGTCTTTACCCTTGGTAGGTCTACTAATAGACTTGCATTGCTAGGTCTACTATGGAATCAGAGTTTATAACTTTAGATAAAACTGGAGAAGAAGCAAAATGGCTTCGTTATTTCCTTAAAAATATTCCAATGTGGCCGAAACCTATGCCTGCTGTATGCATACATTGTAATAGTAAATCTGCAATAGGCAGAGCACAAAGTCATATCTATAACGGTAAGTCACGACACATTCGTCGTCGACATAACACTGTGAGACAACTACTCTCTAATAGAATTATTTCCATTGAATATATGAAGTCTAAAGACAACATAGTGAATCCACTAACCAAAGGGTTAACAAGAGAGTTGGTTGAGAATTCATCGAGGGGAATGAGACTTAAGCCTATTAAATAAGAGTTACCACAACGGCAACCCAACCTAGTTGACTGGAGATCCCAAGATTTAAGTTCAAAGGGACAATCGAGTTGTGTATGACTCACAAGGATCACTGGAGAGTCAAACTCTTACCCATTTCTATGATGAAATAAATGATGTCTGCAACGTGTTAGGATAAGTAATACTTTTAATGATTCTTATATCTAGAAATACCTAGTGGAGTATGGCAGGATACTCTTCATAAAATCACCTATATGAGTGTGAACTGGGTCGGTTCTATGAGATTTCTGAGAGCTACAAATCTCTAGAGCACTCATGAAATACCAGGTTGTCCAAACCAAAAAACACAATAGTGAGAACCAAACTATGTCTGGAAATATGATGTGTGAGTTTTATTGTCTAAGTTTACACAAATAGCTGAATAGTTCATGACATCATGTTCACTGATTAGCTAGTAAATCCAATAGTGTCTCACAAAGGAAGGTTCAAAGTCAAAAGTTACCTATCCTTTGCAGAATATCTCCGAATTATGTACTCTATGTAAAACATCATGTTGTTGCATTTTCTTTCCGTCAATTCTATTCATGTTGGGGATTGTTGGAAATTTATGGTTTTATAAGCTTATTTTAGGCCATCTTTAAGCCCAAATTTAAGTGGGGCCCACGAGTCTTTTGGGGTGGGTCCAAAAAGGTGACGTGTTTCTTGTCGCGTGGCAAGTCACACAGTGAAGACAGTTCGTTAAAACCATTTATGAGTGAATGGGAAGTTGACGTCGTTTTTTGGTTCGTAAAATGGGAAGTTGAAGAGTCAAATGTGGGTTTCCTTAAATTGGCTATCCCATATTGAAATTTTAAGAGAGCTTGTGTGAGTATATAAGCTTTAGGTTGACTTACTTGGATTGAGCCCCAAGGGGCACCCAAGTTTTGTAAGAGGAGAGTTATGGACAAAGTGGGCTTTAGCCCAAATCACCACACAAGTGGGTCCTAACTTTAATTTTTTGAACAAAATTCATTTGAATTTTTTTAAATTCTTGCGAGAAAATTTGAAATTCTAACAGAGTTAATTCAAATTTTTTGCGCCAAATTCGAAATTCGAATTCCTATGTGAAACAGTACCTCTCCGGTCACCTTTCTTCATCTTTCCGATCGCACCTGTTCGGAGGGTTTTTCTACCCTTCCGAACAGGCACCACAATGCCTATAAATATAGACCATTTCTAGCAGTTTCAATCATCCAATTCTTTGTGCTTCCATTTTTCTTCTCTCATGCATATATATTCTTCATATTAGATTATAGAAATTTCAGAGAGTTATAGAACACAGGTTTGATTCTCAAGGCAGATTGTTTATAGAGCTGCTACAATCTGTGTTCTCTGATCATTATATTCTAGAAGATAGACGCAATAATCCATAAGCACCTATGCGGCGACAAATCTATCTTAAGACAGAGTGTCACACACTCGACTTGATCAAAAGATTTTGTTCGAATTTTCTGGTACAAGGACATTACTGTAAGTATTTTATTTTATTTTTTTATTTCTGTTTTATTTTCTCTACACAGAAGATTGTTCCAACACCCCTGCCTTCCCTACCACAGACCTTAGATCTAGGAGTTTTTAGATCTTGAGTTCCAGGTGAAAGATGAAGACAAAGAAGAAGATAATGATAATGAAGAAAGAGAACAAAAGGAGGGGATCGGGCAGCAAAAGTGGTTAGGATAGGTGAGGGTAGAGTTGGGATTAACTAGGGTATTCAAAGAGAAAAAAAAAAAAACAAAATTCAAATTTTGAGATGAAGCGTCTTGGGAAATAAAAAGGTGTAACAATATTTTTGAGGTACATTTGGCAACCCAACATTCTAAATTTTTCTTTTCTTTTTAAACCTAATTTGCCCTGGTGTAGCATCAATTAGTGTTGGAGAAAATACCAGAAACTAAACAATATTATTGATAAATGATGTAAAGAAAATGAGATACAAATAGATCAGGCTGAGGCACGGATATCTCGTTTTCTTTAAGGAGATCAAGCCCACTGCGGTAGGAAGAACCCAAATACCGATGCAGCAGTCACAGCACTATGACTTGTCCCCTCCAGGATACAACAGCCCGACCACTTGTCGTATGGTTCAGGCCAACTCTGCACAAGATGGTGAACCCAAAGCTCCACCAATAAAACACCCTTCTTTGCTAGTAATCTCTCTTGTAAATAAAATAGGTAGAAAAGAGACTATATATATATATATATAAGGACCTTTCAGATACACCAAAAGTAATGACCATTAAACAAGAAAATGGTTACACCAAAATAATGACCATTAACCAAGTTCATGAATTCTATTAACCTCCATTATGACCAAGAGGTTACCAAAGTAATGAAAGGTTACCAAAGTAATGAAACCCATTTATGAAAAAGATAAATCAATAAATAAATATAAGATATTAAAATGGTCCAACAATCCCCCACTCATTTTAATATCAACAAAGACAAAAGAGATTACCAAACAAAGATAGACTAATATGCATCATGAAGGTGTGCTCTGCATTGAACCTTCATTAGTGAAACAGCAACCTCTACTCCAGAGTCAGTAGTGGTCTCAGACTTGAACTATGACTGCTTAGGGGAAATAAAGAATTACTGCTCACACATAATAATCCAGGTGTTGACATGAGCTTTAATAGCTAGCACATTACGGCTTTGTGCTTATCCCAGTTTTCATGAGCATATTTGAGAATAAGCCTTGTTCTCATAGAAAGCGGCCCCACTTTCATGCTCACATAGGTGAAATCTGTCAAGGATGTTCCTGTAATTTACACACCCCACTCAACAAGAGCTACAGAATTTCATTAAGAGTATAAAAACTCAACCCTCCAACATTACAGGATAAATGCACTTACATCATAGGGATGGATCACAAAATATTAAAGAGTGCATTTTACAACCACCATATGATTCGTTCTTCCCATTGAACCTAGTTACAGGATTTCTGGTCCCTAGGTTGGGTATCCTCATACATGGTTTATGATTTTATAGGCTTCAAACCCATCCCCCTCGATGTATTCCAGACCCTATCTCTCGCCAAGGCCTTGGTTAACGGATCCGCAAGATTATCACAAGATCTTACATAATTCACAGTTATGATGCCATTACTCAAATAGGATCTCACATTACTGTGTTTCCTTCGAATAGGTCTGGATTTACCATTATAAAAATGATTGTTCACTCTACCAATAGCAGCAGTGCTATCACAACGAATTAACACAGGAGGAATTGGTTTTTCCCAAAAAGGAATTTCATGTAACAAATCTCTCAACCAATTCGCTTCCTCACATGCTGAAGCTAACGCTATAAGCTCAGCTTCCATTGTAGAATTAGCAATTATCGTCTGTTTTTTAGACTTCCAACATATAGCACCACCACCCAAGGTAAAAATAAAACCCGAGGTAGAGAGAGAATCACCTGACAAAGTGTTCCAATCGGCATCACTATATCCCTCAAGTACCGCAGGATACTTGTTATAAAGCAAACCATAATTTTTGGTTCCAGATAAATATCTCATAATTCTTCCCATGGCTAGCCAATGATCTCGACTTGGTTTGCTAGTAAACCTACTAAGTACTCCAACAGCATATGCAATGTCAGGTCTAGTACAGTCAGTAGCATATCTCAAACTACCAATCATGCTAGCATATTCCTTTTGATTAATCACTTCTTTTTCATTTGTTACAACAGATAAGTGTATGCTGCATCAAAAGGAGTAGCAACATGTTTACAGTCTAGAAAATTATATTTCTTTAAAATTTTCTCAACATAATGCGACTGATCAAGAAAAATGCCATCCTTAGTCTTGGTAATTTTAATTCCCAAAATAAAATTGGCTTCACCAAGATCTTTCATATCAAAGTGGCTATTAAGCATATTTTTAGTCTCATTTATAATATGCAAATTAGAGCCAAAGATAAGTAGATCATCCACATATAGGCTAATAATCACATGTGCATTCTCACAAGTTTTATAATATATGCACTTATCACATTCATTAGTCTTATAGCCATTCTCAAGCATGCAGGAATCAAATTTCTCATGCCACTGTTTAGGAGCTTGTTTTAAACCATAAAGGGATTTAGTTAGCTTACACACTTTGCTTTCTTGGCCAGGCTCCACAAAGCCTTCGGGTTGGTCCATGTAAATCTCCTCATCTAGATCTCCATTTAAAAATGCGGTTTTTACATCCATTTGATGAATTTTTAAATCATGAATTGCAGCCACTGCAATCAACAGTCTAATGGATGTAACTCTAGTAACCGGAGAAAAAGTATCAAAGAAATCAAGATCAACTTGTTGCTTAAAACCTTTAGCGACAAGCCTCGCTTTATATTTATCTATAGTTCCATCCGGTTTAAGTTTTTTACGAAGGACCCATTTACACCCAATAGTTTTACAACCTGGAGGTAAATCCACTAACTTCCATGTTTTATTTGAAAGTAGTGAGTCTATCTCATCATTTACAGCCTCTCTCCAGAAAATAGCATCAGGTGATGATAAAGCTTCTTGCACCGTTGAGGAATTTCTTCCACATTGTAAAGATAATAGTCAGGGCCAAAATCTTTTTCAACTCTAGCTCGTTTACTTCTTCTTGGTTGGATTTGAAAATTTTCTTTTTCTTGAAAAACTTGAGAAGGAGTAGAAGAGCTAGGCATAGATAAAATATTTTCAGATTAAATTATTTGACCCCCACTATTTCTAGATTTGAAAGGAAATTTATTTTCATGAAAAATAGCATCACCTGATTCAAAAATAATATTATTTTCCATATCAAAAAATCTATAAGCTGTACTATGCAACGCATATCCAAGAAAAGCACAAGTGGTAGCTCGTTCACCCAATTTAGGTCGTTTAGGATCTGCAAGCCTCACAAAAGCTAAACAACCCCAAACCCTCAAATAACCTAGATTTGGTTTATGCCCCCGCCACAACTCATAAGGTACAATTTTAGTCTTTTTGTGTGGCACTCTATTTATCACATGGCAAGCTGTCAAAATAGCCTCACCCCAAAGATTTGAGGGAGCACCTGAATCAATAAGCATAGCATTCGTCAAGTCAATTAACGTTCTATTTTTTCTTTCAGCACGCCATTAGATGAAGGTGAATATGGTGGAGTAGTCTCATGAATAATTCCCAATGACTGAACAAAAGAGTTGAATCCTAGAGATTCATACTCCCGGCCTCTATCACTTCTAATTCTTTTAATCTTTTTACCGAATTGATTTTCCACTTCAAGAAGGAATTCTTTAAATTTCTCAAAAGCATCACTTTTATTTTTCAATAAATATACACTTGTGTATTTTGAAAAATCATCAATAAAAGTGATAAAATATCGGTTACCACCCCGAGTTAAAATTCCTTCAAACTCACACAAATCAGTATGAAATAATTCTAGCAATTCGGTATTTTTTCCAACACTTTTATGAGGCCTCTTGGTAATTTTTGCTTTACTGCAAACTTCACATTTCTCAAAATTTTTTTGTCACTTTAGGAATTAATTCTAAACTACTCATGATTCCCACATATTTACTATTTATATGACATAAGCGAGCATGCCATAAATTAATAGAAGACAACATGTAAACCGAATTGGTAGATGGTTTATTAATCTCAACATTCAATTTGAACATCCCATCACAAGCATAACCCTTACCCACAAAAATACCCTTCTTGGTAATCACATATTGATCAGATTCCATAGTTTGCTTAAAACCAGCCTTATTCAACAAATAACTTGACATCAAATTCTTCCTCATGGACGGTGTATAAAGCACATCTTTTAAAGTAAGCACACGTCCAGAGGTGAATTTAAGGTCAACCTCACCACTCCCAAGTATCTTGGTTTGACTAGAGTCACCAAGCATAATTGTTTTCTCATCATCAAAGGGAGTATACACCTTGAACCAAGTTTGATCATAACAAACATGTCTATTAGCACCAGAATCTGCCCACCAACCGTCCACATAATTAACCATGCAAATGTCTGTAATCATAGCCACAAATGGCTCCTCGATAATGTTAGCCTTTGGGGCAGGTGCACGTTTTCGGAATTTGCAAGTTCGAGCAATATGCCCACTTTTGCCACAGACAAAGCATGTAAAATTTTGTGGAGGTGATGGACCTTGGTTCTTATCTGGATTAATCCACTTATTGTGAGGTTTACCATAACTCTTCATATTCTTTTTATAAGGCTTCAAATAAGCATTCTTGGAATTGTGACCTTTGGGTAAGTTATTATTTGCTGAAACAAAGTTTACCTTTGTGGTAGAATTGCCATTACCCGCTTGTGTTATTAATGCATCTTGGCCTCTAGCCTCCTCTTCTACTCGGATGCGAGTGATCAACGTCTCTAAGGAAGTCTCCTTTTGTTTGTGACGCATGCTCTTTTGGAATTCTCTCCAGGATGACGGTAGCTTGTCAACAAGTCCTGCAACTACCAAGTTGTCACCAATCTTGATGCCTTCAGATCTTACTTCTGCAACTATCATTTGGAAATCTTGTGCTTGCTCCACAACGGATTTTCCATCTACCATTTGGAAGCGGAAAAACCGGCTAGCTGCATACTTTTTTGCTCCTGCCTCTTCAGTATCATACTTAGTCTGTAAAGCTTTCCAAATTTTCTTTACGGAAGTGTAAGTGGTGTCATAGTAATCATAAAATTGATCAGCAAGGCAATTTAAGAGATAAAAGCGACATTTATACTCATCTGTATTATAGGAAGCCACTTTTGCTTCATGTGCCTCATAGTCTTCATCATTCATCTCCTCGGTTGGGATTTTGTTCGGATTCTTTTCGGTAAGAACATATGCAACTTTCAAAAGGCTAAGGTAAAAAAGAACTTTTCCTTTCCACCTCTTAAAATGAACTCCTTTGAACTTGAAAGGCTTGTTGAGATCTCCAATTCCATCATTGGTTTTTTCTGGTACTTGTTCCATGTTTGATCTCCTTAAAATTGTTGGAGAAAATACCAGAAACTAAACAATATTATTGATAAATGATGTAAAGAAAATGAGATACAAATAGATCAGGCTGAGGCACGGATATCTCGTTTTCTTTAAGGAGATCAAGCCCACTGCGGTAGGAAGAATCCAAATACCGATGCAGCAGTCACAACACTATGACTTGTCCCCTCCAGGATACAACAGCCCGACCACTTGTCGTATGGTTCAGGCCAACTCTGCACAAGATGGTGAACCCAAAGCTCCACCAATAAAACACCCTTCTTTGCTAGTAATCTCTCTTGTATATAAAATAGGTAGAAAAGAGTAGACTATATATATAAATTATAAGGACCTTTCAGATACACCAAAAGTAATGACCATTAAACAAGAAAATGGTTACACCAAAATAATGACCATTAACCAAGTTCATGAATTCTATTAACCTCCATTAAAGACCAAGAGGTTACCAAAGTAATGAAAGGTTACCAAAGTAATGAAAGCCCATTTATGAAAAGAAATCAATAAATAAATATAAGATATTAAAATGGTCCAACAATTAGTGTACTAGTTAATATACTAATTGATACATATAGCATTATTCAATTTGCCCACAACTCTATTCCAATGGTTGACCATACAAGTCATTGATTAGATAGAGATGATCAAAGTACCATAAGTAAAGGAGCTAATGTTGCCATTATTACCTCCTTCCATTTTGGTGTAAAGGAACCTAATTAATTAACCAACACAGCCGACTTCCTCTACAATTAAAATATGTCTTCAACAGCGCTAATGGCGCCATCACTCACAATGTCGCCATTTGACAATGACATTCTCCCTCTTTCCCACCGACTATACATTTTGTCTTTCAATTTGTTCCTCTTTCTTTCTGTTTTTTAAGGATTGTAGTGACGACTTCCCTTTTGTCATGACAAAATGTTGTCATTCCACGACGAACTTTGTTGCTCCTTACAAAAGTCGTTATGAAAACCGTATTTTCTTGTCTTATATGTCATCACATTGTGAATATAAATAGAATAATGTGACAATACTTTAAAACAATTTTTTAAAAATGTTTCTTAATATTAAATTACTACCTAATGTTTTTTATATGAAAATTAAGGAAGAATTAACGTTTTTCAGCAAGAAATGGAGTCGAAGGCTGTTGGCCAACTGATTTTAAAAAAAAAATTAGAAGCCGACTTTTCTACATTATATCAAAGCCTTTTTGTTGGAGTGGAAATTGTTTCAAGAAGACTGACATTTGTAATACCCATTTCAATAATCCATTTGGTTTATTGGAATTTGATCAATAGAATGAAATGATAATTCTTAAACTCTTCTAAGAAATTATCATTATTTTAGAATGGTTAATGATAATTCTATTTAAAATATATATATATATATATATTATATTTTTAATCAATCAAATATAGAAATAAATATTTTGGAAAAATAATCATTTCATTTTATTTAATGAATTGGATTGTGATTCTCTCCATTTCAAAATTATAATAAAGGATTTTCATTACATTAGCGAAGAGTTTGTAATGATTCTATTTAAATTAAAATAATGATAAATTGTTATGATTATTTCACAACCGTTAAATAATTGAGAAAATCTTAGCCCATCAAATACGGATTTGGGGTGACTATTGTGCTGGGAGCACAGCAACCACTGCTGTGCAGTCAAATGGGCCATTTCAAAGCCTATTTTGATAATCCGAACATTCATATTTTAGAGTATATCAAGTAAAATATACCTGTAAAAAATTAAGTTAATCAGATATTGTTAATCCTTTCATCACTCATATTTGTATTCATTTTATTACTTTAAATCACAATTGTCATTTATTTTTATAGATCCAAAGTGGATGAAAAAGTTAACGATATCCGATTAACTTAATTTTTTGTAAGTATGTTTTACTTGATGTACTCTAAAATATAAATGGTTCGAATCATCAAAATGAGCGCCGAAATGGACTTATTTGACTGCACAACAATGGCTATTGTGCCCAGCACAACAGCCTCCCTAAATCTATCAAATACTACCTAAAACTCAAGATTGAAAACTAATGTTTGACAAACCAACTTTAATTTCAAAACTTCGGTATTAGTTGAGGTGCGTATAAATTGACCTAAATACCCGATTTATAAAATAAAAATAATAATAATAACTAAAACTACTTTATGTATACACGTTTATTTCATGTAAGTGGTAGTTTTTCGCCAATATGTGGTCTTGTACTTGTAGATGATTTGGCTTAAGTCAATTTAGTTGGGATCGGAGAGTGTTATTATGATGCTGGGAGCACTTGCCCTTGCTTTATTGATGTGAATGTTTTGTTTATTTGTTTATTTATTTATTACTAGCCCTCAATGTTTTATTTATAAATTAATTAATAAAAAAAATTGCCGATAAAAAAAATGAAGCAGTAGTTCCACCCATGTTCTCCGAAATTCTTCTCTCTCCATTTGAAGTGCGTCGGTCTACCTACCAATGAAAAACTCAAACTTGTTTTAAAACTATCATTTTGTTGCCAGAGTGGTGCTGGTTCGGACATCACTACATACCCTTATAACAAAAGACTATGAAGCTTCAAGATACAGATATGTTATGGATACGATAATATTAAAAAAATAAAAAATAAAAATAAAAAGTTTCGGGTAGAAATTAATATTAGTTTTTTAGTGTCAATAGTTAATTTTTCTTCAATAAATACACTAATTTGAGATTCCATAGCTGGTGAGAAGGCCAACTCTCATTGGAGTTAATCTAATAATTAACAATTGACTTTTTTGATAAAAAAAATTAGCAAAATTTTAAAAAGTAGAATATTACCATCTTAATATTTCATTCTTCTCAGTATAATAAATAAGAATTATTGTTACATTTATTCTAATAATTATCAGTATTCTCCATACAAATACAACTCTGTGGTGTTTTGGAAAGTTTGTAAAAAGCTGATTTTTTGACTTTTTTGGTGACTTTTTTTGGTAAAAAGCTGGGTTGTTTTGGATAAAAAAACTAAAAAACCAGCTTCTTGACTTTTTAGTTTTTTTAAATAAATTAATGGGGAAAAAATGAAATTGAGGCCCCATTTCACAACACTATAAATAAGTTGATTGTTGATTTATTAATTTATTTAATCATATTACATCTTTATTTTTTATATATATATTTTAAAATAAATTAAAAAAGAAAAATGCTTGGAACCTCTAATTTAGAGGTACCACTAATGATGTGGCAGTGGGTGAGACCCACTGCCACTGTCAGTCATGTGTCTTGATTTTTTTTATTTTTTTATTTTTTCCTTTTTTCACCTCATTAGAAGTGTGTTTTTAAAGATTTTTAACATTGTTGTTAAAAAAAATCAATTTATAAATTCAGTGGTGATTGGGACCCCCTCCAATCACCACCCCCACCACCCCCCCTTTGACACGTGGCGGGTGGTGATTGGAGGAGAAGAGAAAAAAAGAAAGAAAAAAAAAAAGTGACCAATCAAATCAAGAAGGGGTCAAAGGAGTCCTCAAAAAGGGAGTCCAAGGCATTATTCTTATAAATTACACCCAAAACAATCGTGCCAAATGCTGATGAAACTAACCGCAATAAGCCAAATGCTGATGAAACTGACCGCAATAAACTGAATGTCTATCTCACGGCACACCCTTTTTAAACATTTTTAATACATGATTCATGGCTCTGACTCGGCAATCATTCACACGTAGAGCTTGGTAGCTTTTAATCGAATCTACCTTATTTTAAAAGACATATTCCAAAGTTAGTTTTAAACTTGTTTATGATAACTCATAACTTTAAAAAGTTAAAAAGTCATTATCTTATTTAAGTCATATCACCTCTTTATCAAATCACTTCAAATTCAATCCATACTCAATTCATATTTCACAAAAAGTCAAAAAGTACACTTATTTATATTATTCCAAACTATTGTTTTTCAAATTTAAAAACATAAATTTAAAACATAAAATCGTGTTTTAAAAATATAATTTAAATATTGTAATTATGTTTTAAAAATAGGACTTCCACTTCAAGAAATAATATGAATTTGAAAGAAGAAAAATTACCAAAAAAAAATGTTTAAAAAAATTGCAAAAAGGGAGGAATCAAAATTTATTGTAAGGAAAATGAGTGAGAGCACTAATTAGTGCTACCACTAATGATGTGGCAGTGGGCCCCACCATGAATGATTTGATGTTTTGGCCTTGGTGTTGTATTTTTTTTCTTTTTTTATTGAGTGTCATGTCATTAGTGATCTTTTTAGAGTTCCAAAATTAGTGATCTCTATCATTGTTGTTATTGTAATGCATATGGAATCTCAAACAATGATTTCAAAAACATGACTTAAATGACTTTTTTGCCCCTCTCCCCCACCCAATTGTTGCAAACCTTGGGCCAACGTTGACCCCAACATCCCATCTCTCACCTCATCTTGCTGCTACAACCACTCCCTTACCTCTCCTTCGAATTGGGATCCTCCCCTTCATCTCCCTCCTTCATTCCCTCCTTGCAGGGCCTTCGGGCCCACTTTGAGGCCCAATTTTGATAATCTGAACCGTTCATATTTTAAGATTTATTCAGTATAACATACCTGTAAAAAATCAAGTTGATCGGATATCAAAAAGTATGTGTTCGAAAAACTGTTTATTAAAAAATAGTTTGTAGTCCCAATTTTCTGAACGCATACTTTTTGATATCCGATCAACTTGATTTTTTACAGGTATGTTATACTGAAAAATATTAAATTAAAATAGAACGGTTCGGATTATCAAAATTGGACCTCAAAGTAGACCCGAAGGCCCCTGCAAGGAGGGAATGAAGGAGAGAGATGAAGGGGAGGATCCTTGCTCCTCTCCTTCACCCTTTCCCTGCCTCTCTGCCACAACCACTCCCCTTTGTCTTCTTTGCCACATACTAGTGATCACAACAGCGGATTGTATGATGAGGGTTCTTCTTCTTCTTCTTCTCCTTCTTCTTCTATGGTTGTTCCAAATAGCAAGGCTTTTAGGTTGTACTTCAAGGGTTTGGTCAGAAAATGAAGCAGATGAAGGGACTACAAAAATGTGGGAGACAAGATACCAACACCGATGTTAGGCTAAGATTTGTCAATACTAAGCTAAGGGTCCAGTTTGAATGGATCGGGTCAATCTGAAGTCTATTTTGGTAATCCGAATTATTTAACTAGTAAAATTTTTTGAGCAGATTATACACACAAAGAATCAAGTTGATGGAATATCAGTAAGCACATAATCAGATTATTTTTGTACAAGAAAAATAGAAAATCTATTTTTCAA